>ML685777.1:11786354-11812242 GCA_007922175.1 Pelusios castaneus
TGGGCCCTCTCTCCCCGGGACCCTCCGCCCCTTCCCTGGGCCCTCTCCCTCCGGGACCCCCCGTCCCTTCCACCGGCCCTGGACCCTCCACCCCTTCCACTGGCCCAGGACCCTCCAGTCCCCCGGGACTATTTGCCTGTTCTACCACTCCGGGCTTCTCGCCCCCCGTCCCAGGACCCTCCTCCCCTCTTCTACCGGCCTGGGACCCTCCGACCCCCGCCCCAGGACCCTCAGTCCTCCATTCCATCATCCTGGGACTCTCAGCCCCCACCCCCACCCGTGCTTCTGGACCGTCAGCCCCACTTCCATCACCCAGGACCCACAGCCACCCCCTTCCATCAACCCTCAACCCCTCCCCCCTCCCCCACCACTGGACCTTCAGCTCCCCCTTTCCTCATTCTGGGACCCACAGCAACCCCTTCCCAGAGTCAGACCTTCAGCCCTCCCCACCTCCATTGCCCAGGGCCAGGACCCTCCACCATCACCTCCCCTGCCCCCTCCACATCCCAGGCCCGGACCTCCTCCCCCTACTGGACTCCTGCCCCTGCCTTTGCTGGGACCCTCCCCCACACATGGACGGGACCCTCAGTCCCTCCTTCCTCCTCCCTAGGCCTGGACCACCACCCTCTACACAAAACCCTGTCCCTGCTGGGGGCCTCAATCTTTGCTAGACCCTCAGCTCTTCATCTCACCCTCCCCCCACCCGGGGATAGGATCCTCAGCCCTGGACTGGGACCATCACCTCCTATCTATGCCCCTCACCTCATGCCTAGGACCCTCTGTCTGCATCCCTCTCCTCTCTGTCCAGGACACTGGGACCCTCACCCTCTGTGCCGAGAGCCCTCTCTTCTCCCCACCTCTACCCCCCACCCAGGACACTCAGCCCTGTGCCTAGGCCTCTGCCTTGGGGTGGGACCTTCAGACTCTCACCCCTCATTTCACTTGCCGCATGGACCCAGAAATCTCCTCTTCCCCCATGCCTAGGACCTCAGCCCTCATCTCCCAAGTAATTTACTCCTCATGCCTCGGAACTTCACTCCCTGTGCTGAGACACTCCTCCCCTATTTCTAGGGCTTTCATCCCTGTGCCTGTGACATCAACACCTTCACACCCCCAATTTCCAGGACTCTGACCCTGCCAGTGCCCGGGACACCCGCATTTGCACCCCTCTGTGCCTGGATGCTAGCATCCCCATATCCTGTGTGTGGGACTGTGAGTCTGTGCCAGTGACTGTCACCTTCCCTTGTGGCTGGGACCCTGGCATCCTCACTCCCTGTGCCCGAGACTCTCACCCACCATGGAACACCAGCACACTTACCCCGGGCCAGGGACGCTCACCCTCTGTGCCCAAACCCTCACCATCTCCCCCCTGGGCCTGAGATATTGGCATCTTCATTCCCTGTGCCTAGGACCTCACCTCTTATGCCCACTAGGACACTAGAAGTTTCACCAGCCCCCGATACCTGGAACCCTCACCCCCCCATGCCTGGGTCTCTAACCCCCTGTGCCCAGGATACAGGTACCTTCACACCCTGCTGATGGGATCCTCACACCCACCTCAGGCCCAGATCCCTGTGGGACTTAGGAACATCCTTATGTCCCGGCACGTTACTCCCAGGTTATATGTCTTCTCATTGTGCATGTGATGCCCTCCTGAGCATGTCAATACTGAGAGTTGCCATTTTTTTGGAGAGCAGTCAGCCTCCTTTGAGCCAGGACCCTGCTCCCACCCTCCCAGGGCAGGACATCCTGTGCCCTGTGCTCACCACCTACGGGGATGGCAGAAAAAAGCGAGACTGGCATCCTGTCCATGCCTCCCAGTGCTCCGGATCTCTGCCTGCTCCTGCATGCCTGGGAGCCTCTGTTCAGTGCATGGCACCAGCATGTTGGCAGACCACTGCAAGCACAGGGGAACCTGTGGCCCATCACACTATCTTGTGACTCTCATGACTCTCGGAGACCTTTTTTACCTGGATCTTGCTCTCTTGTTTGTGTGACTCTCTTTGCTGCCTCTGATCCCTCTCTCTGTGTCTGGAACCCCATTGGCTCTGGGACAGTCCTCCTGATTTGCTGTGGTTAGACTCTTTCACACTGGCTTCTGGGGAGGGTTTGGGGCACAGGGGACCCAACCATTTTATTACCCCTACCCTTCTAAATCTAGTGATTTTCCACTTCTGAGAACAGCTTCCTACCCCAGCTTCTCTCTGTGACACCTCCCCATGCTTCCCAGGATGCAGGTGGCTAATCAGTGCCTTATGGGGAACATTTATTGTACAGTTTAGAAACTCTGCTCTCTAGGAGAAGGGGGAATGAAATTGAGAAGCGCAGCAAACTTCTCCCAGCTGCACATTGTCTAGTGGTGAATGGCCTGTCTGGCTGTACCATAGGGAGCTCTCTGTGCAGCTGCCATGGAGAGTGGAGGCTTAAGATCTGGGTGTGAATTTGCCAAAGTGAGTGAAAGCATGCGTGGGGTGGGGAGTGAGGGGTTGGTCTGGGAAGTGGAAGGGGAGGAAAAAATGAATAGGTGTCAAGAAGGGCCTGGGGGAAAGGGAGGACGAAGAGGGACAGAGTAGCTGGGAGCTAAAGAGGTGTGAAGGAGGGAAAAGGGAGAGGATGGGGTTTTAAATGAAAAGAGAAAAGGGGTTCACAGGGTGGTTAGAGAGGAGGAAAAAAGGCGAAGGAGGCTGGTAGTGGGTTAAAGAGGAGAAGGGAGGGAAGGAGATAGGAAGTAGTTAAAAAGAAATAAGGAGGTAATAGGAGGTTAGAGAAGGGGTTTGGTGGGCTTAAAGCATATGAGTGAGAGAAGGAGGGGTGGCGGATTTGGGGTGCAATGTGGGGGCTAGTGGTGGCAATGTCTGAGCCCCGCTCCCTCCGGTTGGCTGGTTTACAGGTGCGGGCTAGCGCCATCGCGCAAGACGCCGATCAGAACTATGACTACGCCAGCAACAGTGTGGTGCTGCACCTGGACTCGGGGGACGAGGTGTACGTCAAACTGGACGGAGGAAAAGCACACGGAGGCAACAACAATAAGTACAGCACTTTCTCTGGCTTTCTTTTATACCCCGATTAGAAGATCAGCTGATTGCATCGTACCTGCCTCACCACCGCGGTCTCTACTGGTCAGGTTAGCCTCATTACCAGTCTGTCCATTTTATTGTTGGAGGCAAAACGAAACAAGCGAGCCCCCAACTCTGCCCTTGTCTTTCTGTTCTTGTGTGTGTCACACTATGAGAGCAGCTGCTCGAAACTGACCAGCGCCTTCCAGGAGCATAGAAAAGATTCCAGGGTAAAACTGTCTCTCACTAAATTAGAACTGCTCAGCCTTGATTCATTTTGCTTTATTATCATCATCGTTACTGATGGACCTGAAGAGTGGAACCAGATTATAAGATGCATTGGTTCTTCTTATGCTGTTTGTTTGTAACTTTTCTCTTTCCTTTCCCATGCAATGCAATACTCCTGTGAATGATGATGTAACGAACGTCAAGTCTCTGTTCCTGTCTGCCAAACAATCTAACCACCACTGGAAACAAACTCATATTAAATTATGTTTTTAGACAATTGTTTCTTGCTGTGTATCTATTCCAAGGCTGCGAAGGGGTGGTGAGGGCGGCTGTGGACACTTTAACCCTTCTGGTCTGCAGCAGAAATAAAAGATAGTAAGGGAGACCCCACTCTAGCTTCAATTACTGTTAATGGAAAGGGGGAAGTCTCAGCTTTAAAAGAAGATACATACTGTCATCTGATTTAAAAGGGAATGGAAGGCAAGGAAGCCCCTCACAACAGATTTTACATGGTATATGGGCCTGAATTAAAGCCCACTGAATAAGTAGAAAGGTTCTCCTTGGTTTCAGAATGATTTGGATTAGATCCTATGTCAATGATTTTGTGAACCCGTATATTTATATTATGATTGACCGTGTAAAAAAACATTGAAGGAAGAATTGTGGGTTTCTATAATGAGAAACAAGGTGGGTGTAACAATATCTTCTACTGGACCAATTTCTGTTGGTGAGAGGGACAAGCTTCTGAGCCACATACAGCTCTTCTTCAGGTCTGGGCAAGGTACTGTGCGTGTCACAGTAAAATGCAAGGTGAAACAGGTTGTTTAGCATAATTAGTTAGCACATATTGTAAGGGACCATCCAAGGTAGGGTGGCCCATACAATACCCAAAATGTGTATGTTGTCTTTCTGGCCTATTTACTGTCACACAAATTTCAGGAATACATTGAAAAAGGACCTCATCCAAAACCGAGTAAAGTCAGTGGCAGGCTTTCCACTGACTTCCACTTTAGATCAAGTTGTCAATCTGTGTAAAAAACCCTACAGTATTGAGAGTTTTTTTTTGTTTGGCTTCTCCTTCACTCCCTGTTAAATCTGAATGACTGATGTACTTTCTTCTTTTAAAACAAAACTAGGATGACCCAATAGCAAACGTTGAACAATCAGGAAAGGAAATGGGGGTAATAGGTGTCTATGTAAAAAAAGATCCTGAATATCAGGACTGTTCCTATAAAATCGGGACGTCTGGTCACCCTAAACTAAACACACTTCTAGAACCTCACATACAAGCCTGCCCTTTCTTGTATGTGTGAATCATGACAGATCCTCAGCTGGTGTAAATTGCTGTTGCTCTTTGAAGCCAAGGGAGGTAGGTTGATTTACAGCAGCTGAGAATCTGGCGCATGCTCTTGCCCTCTCTCCTTCACTGACTCACATTCCATTGTATCAGGACCTGATTTTCTTCTTTACAATGATTTTAAACCAGCAGAGCGCCATTGATTTCCATGGATTTATTCCCAATTTACACTGAAGTGAGAGACGAATCAGTCTCTGAGGCTCCCATTGGCCTGGTGAGATCAATTCCACTATGATGAATTTGTTGCAGCAACAGTTTGAGGTTGCATAAAGATTACTAGATTCTTAAAGGCTATTCTGCCCCTTCCTTGGTCCTCAGTGGATATTGCCTCTTTCCTGACTGGATGAGGAGCAAATACAGCCCTGCTGTAAGACAGAGTGTTCCTCCCCTGTCTCACCCCAAATACACAGCCTGCTGAGAAGGGAGGAAGAGTTCACAGCCAGCCTTGTGTGTTATACTCTTACCAATCTCTAATGTCTTGTCGATTTTATCGGCTAGAATATGATTAGAACCAATGTCTGAGACCCAAATGAAGTCTAATTGCTATGGATCCTCAATCCCCACTGGATCCTTAATCCTTTTTGACTATTTCTCCCCTCCCGCTGATGTGATGGAGCTTAGACACAAAGCCCTTGGTTTAAATTTCAAAAATTAAAATTGACATTCAGCAGCATTGCTAGGAGCCGGGAGGAATTCTAAGGAGGCGCCAGGGCTCTGCTTTATCCTTTGCATTAAGAAGCAATTTGTACTTCTAAAAAAGACCCAACTGTTCCCCCTTGGCGAAAGGGCAATGAAGATGCCTTGCAAGGGAATTGCTGTTCCCAATACTTAAACAAATTTGAATCTTAGATTCTAAAATCTGTATTCCCGCGTGGAGCTTGCTCCTTGCAATTCAAATGCAGAGCTAGTGGTGAATGCCTGCCAACGTGTCAGCCACTAAGAGGATGATGGATTGATGAGGCAATAGGAAGACACAAGCTCACAGTAGCCCATTGCCCCGACAGTGATCTATGTATCTGCACATTATCAATGTCATGAGAAGACTTGAACCACCCTCACCAGACGTCTCATTTTCCACTTATCGCCCATGTACTAATTACCAGGCAGGATTACGCCCTGGGATGGAAACGAAAATGCTTATCGCCATTCCAGTGACAGTTTACACAATCGATACAATGCATGTTCCTCTCAGCCGTTTTATTTTCCTCTCTTTATTGCAAAGACCTTTGTGATTGCTTTAGGAAGGACTTGCCTGGCTCTTGCTTGACATCCGCCGTAGTATCACTTGTGCAAAGGATTCTAGTCTCTTCAGATTCTTAGATCACGACCGTCCATGTAGTAGCTTAGCCCCGAACTCTTATTCCTTTTAAATGGTTATACTGAGACCGGGAAAGCAATCGAGAGTTCAAAAAGTTAGCTTCGTGTTTGCTTATGGATAGTAAACTTTAGCTGAATGACCAAAGGTGGTGCCACACACAGGATTGGGAAAGGCAGAGCTTCCCGCTGCTTGGTGCATCTTCTGATTTGTGTGGCTTTAAACAAGAGCGGAGCTCCCCCACCCCTCCAGTTCCAGGGGAGAAATCTAGCAGACAGTTCATAATCTCTCTGGCATTGTAACTGATCTGGCCGACTCTTGAGTTTCCTGCTCAGCTCAAAACCAGGGAAACTCCAAGCTGTCACGTATGTCCAATGCACTTGGTCATGCAAGGTGGTGGGGTGAGCACCCAACTCCATGAGTTTGATGAGGAAGAGCAAAAGGATGAGTTAGTGGTTAGGATGTTCACTAGGGTTCAGTTCCCAGTTCTGCCACAGATTTTCTGTGTGGCATTGAGCAGCTCACTTCCTGCCTCAGTTCCCCATCTGTAAAAAGAGGATCACAGTCCTCCCCTACTTCACAGGGGTGTTTGTGAGGATAGATACACTAGCGGTTGTGAGGTGCTGATAGCAGCTATATAAGTACCTCTGGGTGCATCTACACTTACAAATTAAGTTGATTTAAGCTTGCTTAAATCGACTTAATTTAATCTGCATCTACACTACACTTTCCTTAAGTCGATTTAAGCAAGCTGCTTAAGTCGACTTAAGGAAAATTAAGTCGACTTTGTTAAACCTCGTTTAAAGTCAACTTTGGGCTTAAGTCGACTTTCTAAGGTCGACTTAAGCCAGTGTGGACGCAGAGTAGCCCTAAGTTGACTCTAAGTCGACTTAGGGCTCTCCAGGACTCCCCCACTGCCCTCCCTGCGAGGGGGGGCACAGGGGGAGCCTGGTATGCCTCCCCCCACAGGGCAGGGCACAGCCCTGCCCACCCTGCCCCTATGCCCTGCCAGGGTCCCTGTTCCCCTTTGCCCCATTGTACCCAGGTACAATGGGGCAAAGGCTGAGCCCCCTGGCACTTGGCAAGGGGTGCCCCCCTGCCACCATGGCCTGTCCCAGGTCCACCTAGCCCCTAGAAGTTGACCTAGGCATCCAGTGTGGATGCTCTAGGTCGACTTTGTAAGTTCCCCCCTTAGTCGACTTCAGAAAAACCTTGCCTCTTTTAGTCTGGGGCCTAATTTCAAGCATTCCAGTTCAAAAAGTTTGGCCTGTGTTCTGCCTGTGAGGTGCTCAGCCCCTCTCAGGATCAGGCTCATGACTGATGCCTGAGTTGTCCTTGGTCATATTGGGTTGGCGGGGAGGGCACTCTGTGAGACAGTCCTTGTTCTTTTCCATTTGCCTTTAGATATTATGCAAAATAGCTTTACACATGTTTTATCGATCCGATCTCTGCTGAGACGCCTAGCATTTTCGACTATCGCTTTTAACAGTTTACTTGGTGATTCAACGTTTGTTTGCCTCCTTGTACACATCAGCTGACTCCAACGCCGGAGATGGGTTTATCTGTGAAGTGCAATAAAAACAAATCAGGCAAGTTGGTTTTGCTGAATAATCATGCTGTGGCTTCCTGTTTATTCCACAGAATAACACCTTCCCCAAACAGTTACAGACTGTTTGAAGAGGGAGGGAGAATAGCATATATGTCAATGCTTAGGTTGCATCATATGTTTGTATAAGTTTTGCAACATGTGGCGATTGTTATCTTAGTTCAATTATACTGAATTCTGGAATAGTTTTGATCCTGCTCTAGACCTAGTATCTCAAGACTGTCTCCTCTCATTAGCTGGGATGTTTGACCAAGTTAGGATAAAATAAAGATTGATTTGAATCTTCATCCCAAACTTGAACCAAACCAGACCCAAACCTCAGATTCAAACCAGTTTGGTTATTTCATTTTGTTTTGTTTTGGGTGAGATTATGCATTACCTAGCTGGAGCTGGTACTGGAAGTGTAAATAACAGAATAGGGCAAGCTAAATTAGGAATTTCCAATCCAGCTGATGCACTGGAATTCACATGAGAAAAGCTGTTCTTAGGAGATTTCACACCTGATGACAAAAAGAGGCTTAGCTAGTAAACTTGTCAACTTTAGCATGTTTCTCCAAACCTAGCCTCTGAAGTTCACTCCCCGGTACTCAGTTAATAACATAAAATTAAATATGTAGATGCCCTGTGGTGGGTACTACAGGATTTTGTTTCACCCTTTTGGAGAATTTATAATGTGTGTGTGTGTGTGTGTGTGTGTGTGTGTGTGTGTGTGTGTGTGTGGGGGGAGATAGGGCTGTTTTCTCAAGAAGGCATGGTTGATCTAGGCACATACCTCTCACATTTCAAACCCTTCGGGGCTTTGAAATTGCATTGTGTGCTGGAGCAAGGTCTGCAACTAAGTCAAGAAATAACTTTTAATGAAATGTAGTCAAACTTAGTTCAAGTGACTAAGTAAATAATAGGAAAGCCCAGAGATGCCCTGCATGGTTTCAATCTTTTTGTTAGTATGAAAGGATTCAGGTTCTAAGGAATGGGGAGGGTCTGTGTGTCTAGCACACAAAGCTGAACCATTCGTCTTCACCTTTGGACTCCAAAGTACTGTTCTGATTAGTACAGAAATGGGCCAGATTCTCAGCAGCTCTAAGATCCCTTTATGGTTACTCTGGCCACGAGGAGAGGACATGAATAGAACGGTAGGGGTCTTTGGGGAATATCTCCAGTGTAAGGTGGTTCCCCAGCTGGGGCAGAAACTCTTATCCAGCTTTTCTTGCAGTCCTTAGCACAGAGGTATCTTGCAGGAAAAGCCCTTGTTGGGTGAATGAATGGATGTGACTATAGCACACGGTGGTTTGTCTACTCTTGAGCAGCCAAGGCTGCTATGGAAAGCGCAAACATACATTAGAATCACCTTCACTCCTCTCTGGTCCTACGTCAAGCACAAGAATGGAGACACTTACCCCTAGTCTTCACTGATGGCTGCAAATTTGCTGCCATCAGATTGATCTTCCCAATCAACTGATTGAGTCTGTGAAGACCTGCTCAGTTGATGAGGAAGTCAATTGCTGAAGCCACCCTGGTAAGTAGAGTAGCGCTGAGTCAAAAGCAGGATATTTCCCTTCAACTCTGCACTGAAGACACTGTGGTAAGTAGGTGGTAGGCAGTCGAAGGGAGATATGCAAAGTATTTTAAGTACTTTGCGTATTTCCCTTCAACGGCTGCTGAAATCCCGCCACAGTGTAGACCTGCCCTGAGAGTTGGGGAGCAGGGGCCATATTTTTAAAGGTATTTATTGCAGTGAACGATAAGCACCTACATAGTCTTAAAAATTTGGCTGTAGGTTTTTTGAGGGCCAAATCCAGAGAGTTACTGTGCAGCTACAAATCCCATTGCTGCCAATGGATCAATGCTGCTCAAGATTTGGCTCTTCTTGATTACAGCCAAAATGAAACAAATAAAACTAGAGCAGTCTAAAGATACCCAGAGAGCTGTGCTAGTGCAGTCTGTGGAAGTGGGGATTCTATACCGTGAATTATGGCAACATTTGTTTGCCAAGAGGGCTATAAATGTCTGGTTCCTAGTGCTTCTTTGGGTTCCTCCAATTATAAAGTGGTTTTACGTGAACAATTATCTTGCACTGTGCAGCTTTATGATGCTGTGATGATGTCTCCCTCCTTGAGTATGGTCTCACTTCATTTTAGGGAATGATCCAGGTAAGAAGCAGAAAAGATCTATGAGCTCACCCAACCCACATCGCTTGCTAGTGGATGATTATTTCTGATGGTCCATTTTTAGTACTGAGATCTGTCGCCATTTGCTTATGGTCCTTGGGGAACTAGCTGTTCATATGATCCCAGCTCTTCTTTTTGTTTGAAGCTACTGGATCACATTCAAAGAAGCTAAAAACGAATGGAATGTTCTCTTAATATTTCTCCATGTAACCCATTGCTAGTTACTTGATTCTGAGACAGAAATGAGATGATTCATGTATGAGAATGGTTGGGGGTGTGTTCCTGAGATAATCTTTTTTTATGAAGAAGTGAAAAAGTTTGAGAATCAATTTCATCCAGTTTTGTTTTAAGACACTTATTTAAATGTTATGATAACGTAGCTCTTTGGAGAGGCCCCTGAGATTTGGAGATACACTTCTTTGCTTTTTATTTTGTGTCTTGAATTTCCTTTATATAGTTCAAATCTGTTTCTTAAACTTTCTGTTCACAATGCATTTTTGCAGACTATGAATGCATAAGGTAGAGAAGATCAGGTCCACATGGGGTTTGGTGTTTAAAAATTGCACATTGAGTTTTTAGGTTTGAAAATATACTGCTTTGGCCTATAATGGGCATTATGTGCCAGAGGGCCAAATTCTACTCCCAGCTACTTTGCTGTAAGTTCAGCAGAACTCCCATTGAATTGTGTTACCCAGAACTAACATTAATGTCATTGGAATCAGAATCCAGCTGTAGGCGTGCTAAGTACAGCTGATGTCGGATACCCACATTTGACAATTGCAGGTCACGTTATGCTGTAGTGGGCTTAAGAAGCAATAGATCGTTAGGGCCATATTGGAGCCAGTCTCTTTTCAGGGGCACAAGCAAAGAGAAGCTCTGCTCCCCTTATGCCTCATCTTCCTCAATGGGAGTCTGTGAACTCAAATTCCAAAGGGGTAGCCATGTTAGTCTATTGTAGAAAGACAACAGAGTCCTGTGGCACTTTTAAAGACTAACAGATTTATTTATCGCATGAGCTTTCAGGACTCTGTTGTCTGTGAACTCAAAGGATGTGATAATTCTACATTTGCAAAGGGGACGCATTGGTTCTTTTCATCAGCCAGCTAGCAGCCCCCCTAGGAGCTCCAAGGTGTATGTCCTTGAGGCACACCACCTCCTAGATTGCTTCCAAGTGAGGGGCTTGGGTTGTACATTTCAGTGTGGCCCTTTGAAAAGCAAGCATCATGTCAGAGAGCGACAGCACTATCATTTAGCTATTTGTGGGAGGAAGAAACCTGAACAGAAATAAGGCAACAGTGCCAATTAAGCCAATAAGTTCCTGTGTCTTTTTTTGCACATACAGTTAATATGCAAAGCACCCCTTGACTTCGACAACTCCATAATTCACAATCCACGGCATTCTTATTACATGTTGACGGCGTACGCTGTGATGTCGCCAACCAACATTCTTGAGCATAGTAAGACTACTACACTAATCCCAGTTAAACCTTTCCAGGTTGAGTGAATCACAGTGCTTCATCCAGTGCTAGCAAAACGGCCACTGTCAATGCCAATCAGAGCACCGGGCCAAAGCCGGCGGATCTGCTGTATGCTAGGGCTTATAGAGTCAAATTTTTATTGGGTTGCTTTAAAAAAAAAAAAAAAATCAGGCAGAATTCCCGATGAAACTAAAAAACAAACGTCTCCGTCAAAACTGCTTTTCAAGGCTAAACATGATCGGCCTAAAGCAATGGACCTTCCTGGGTTTTAATGTTATCACTCTGTCTTTAATTCACTCCTAACGCAGGACAACCGGGCTACTGATTTCTCAGGATCTCTGTTGGGGGAGGCTGTGAGAAGGAGACTGCTGCCTCTGTATCACTGGTCTCCCCTTTCTCCACACCCCAGGGAAGCCTTTTGTGGAAAATCTGGATCTGCGGCTTAGGCTGCAGTAAGGGATGAGATGGAACTATAACAATATTTAAAAGGGAACTGGATAAGTTCATGGTGGCTAAGTCCATAAATGGCTATTAGCCAGAAAGGGGTTAAGAATGGTGTCCCTAGCCTCTGTTTATCAGAGGATGGAGACGGATGGCAGGAGAGTGATCACTTGATCATTGCCTGTTAGGTTCACTCCCTCTGGGGCACCTGGGCACTGGCCACTGTCGGTAGACAGATACTGGGCTAGATGGACCTCTGGTCTGACCCAGTACGGCCTTTCTTATGTTCTTATGTTCTTATGGATGAGACGCCACTAGCACCACTCATGCCTGTGGAGAGCCTCAGCCTAGTCTTGTTGGTTTCAATTTTAGCAGCATCCACTTCGGCGCCATCTGCTTCTGATTGCGAAAACCTCCACTTAGGGGAGAGGCTGGAAGGGGAATCGCTGGTCCTGTGGCTCCAGTTTGTTATTGTTCCCTCCCCAAGGCAGATTGAAGTCAAGGAAATTCAGTGAGGGCCTCTGTGCAGATAATTCTCACACAGGGCCCAATATAGTCCCCAAATAACTCATTGAAAAGGCAATGTCAGGGTAGCCATGTCACGCCCAGGCTATGTAGAGGGAGAAGAAGGACGGGGGTGGATGAGGTAATATCTTTTATTGGACCAACTTCTCTGTTGGTGAGAGAGAGAAGATTTTGAGCAGCGCAGAGCTCTTCTTCAGGCCTGAGAAAGTGTCAGAGCAAAATGCAAGGCGGAACAGATTGCCTTCCCCAGACCTGAAAGCTTGTCTCTCCCACCAACAGAGGTTGACCAATAAAAGATATTACCTCACTCACCGCTAGAATCATCGGCTATGTCTACACTTGGAAATTTAAGTCGACTTTGGGGGGAACTTACAAAGTCGACCTAGAACGTCCACACTGGATGCCTAGGTTGACTTCTAGGGGCTAGGGGGACCTAGGGTAGGTCCACGGGGGCAAGAGGGAGGTACCCATTGCCCAGTGCCAGGGGGCTCAGCCTTTGCCCCATTGTACATAGGTACAATGAGGCAAAGGGGGACAGGGATCCTGGCAGGGCATAGGGGCAGAGTGGGCAGGGCTCTGCCCTGCCCTGTGGGGGGGCATGGCTCCCCCTGTCTCCCCCCCGGCAGGGAGGGCATTGGTGCAGTCCTGGGGTAGCCCTTAGTCAACTTAGGGCTACCCCACATCTACACTGGCTTAAGTTGAATCTAGGGAGTTGACTTAAGCCTTAAGTTGAATTTAATTGAGGTTTAATAAAGTCGACTTAATTTTCATTGTCGACTTTATTTTCCTTAAGTCGACTTAAGGAAACTGTAGTGTAGACATAGGGTAAATTGAGTCATTTAAGCAAGCTTAAGTCGACTTAATTTACAAGGGTAGACGCAGCCATTGAGAGGACACGATGCAGTGAAGTCCAATTAAATAGATTCTTTCCTGATGGGGTTTTGCCTATTCACTGTTCAGCCTTGTTTGTACTGTAAAGTCCAAGTAGGTTAGCCTTCCGGGCACGCTGGGAGGGCCATTTTTTAGCTATAAGAAGAGGGTGGGTGGGTAGCCTGCCGTTGACTTGGTCCTACTGTCATCAAAGACAATAGCAAAACTCTCATTGACCTTAATGGCACAGGTTCAGGGCCTGTAATGTGTGACTCAAGTGAGATTTTGCAGGGTGGTTAATTTGTTTTAGTTCTATTGTCACTGAGCCATTTGATTGGCTCTTGGGTAACTGAGGAGTCTGTGAATTTGCAAGAGTGCTATTTAAAAGCAAGGGTTGGATTCCTGGAGCATTGGGTAGGTTTGCTTTTATCACAGCGTAGCCCAAATCCAAATAAATATCTATGAACTAAATGGTGTGTGTCATTTTCTGAGAATCTCAATACAAAAAATAAAAACAAGTTGAAAACAAAACTGATGAACTACTGTGAGACCTACTTAAGCCTGCGGTAAAGAAGATCATCTTGTTTTTGTATATATATTTACTGGAGAAGGGGAGGCAGGAATCCAAAATACTATCTTCTTTTTCAAGTTTGATAACAAAACAGAATTCTTGATTGCCATCTAGACTAATTTCCTTTTGCGTTAATGCTATAACTACCTTCCACTAACTAAAAGCTGTTTTTTTCCTATTACTGGACAAATAGGGCTGCCAAGTTTTACCCTCTTTTTTAATATGGGCCTTAAATGGCATGTAATTGCTGCAGGGAAGTTCAAGAATGATTTAATCTGGGTTTATAGCCATCCTAACCAGAAGTCTTCCAGCAAATATCACCAATGACTGGTGACAGGACACTAGATGGGGAAGGCTCTGACTTACTGCAGAGAGTTCTCTCCCAGGTGTGTGGCTGGTGAGTCTTGCCCATATGCTCAGAGTCTAACTGATCACCATATTTGGAGTTGGGAAGGAATTTTCCCTTGGGTCAGATTGGCAGAGACTGTGGAGATTTTTCACCTTCTTTTCGATGAGGCTTGGGTCACTTGTAGGTTTAAACTAGTATAAATGGTAGATTCTTTGTAGCCTGAAGTTTTTAAACCATGATTTGAGGACTTCAGTAACTCAGCCAGAGATTAGGGGTCTATTACAGGTGAGGTTCTGTAGCCTGCAATGTTCGAGCAGGTCAGACTAGATGATCATGATGGTTGGCCTGAAAGTCTATGAGCATTGGCCTTTAAATTGAATAGCTTAATTTGCTCTTTATATTTCATTTCTCAGCCTTCCTGCCTAGACAATAGAAAAGACAAGCTGCCTGGTAAACATGGATGCCATTTTATTTTTGGAGTAGCAGATTTTCTTAGATATCTGGGTATGTATTTTCCATCTCACTCACTCTGGGGTGAAATACTATGGCCTTTGTTATAGAGGAAGTCAGACTCGATGATTATAATGATCCCTTCTAGCGTAAAGATCTATGAACTGTGTTACTGAACTCGAGTTGATTTGTTTGCACAACCTAAAATGTAGTACAGCTGGCTCTCTTATTGATTATATGTCAAGAGATTACTGTCAGTTTGCACAAACACCACAGAGTGTGGGATGCATGGTCATTGCTACAGGATCAGGGCTGGAAGTCAGGCCCCCTGGGTCTACCATGCTAACTCTCTAACACTTGCTGTGATTTGGGGCCAGTTATTCAACTTGTCCATCTAAAAACAATGGCTATGTGTACACTAGAAAAGTTAAGTTGACTTTGTTAGGTCAACTTAATAAGGTCAACTTTAAGTCGGCTTAAAGTCGACCTTATTAAGTCGACTTAGCAAAGTCGACGTAACTTTTTCTAGTGTAGACATAGGCTAAGCCGACCTTATTAAGTCGACTTAATGCTTTAAGTCGACTTAATAAGGTCAATTTAGGCGCTAGTCCCCATCCACACTGGCTTAAAGTTGATTTAAGGAGTCGATTTAAGGCTTAAGTTGACCTAAAACTAGGTGTTATTAAGTCGACTTAAGCTTTCCTTAAGTCAACTTAAGGAAGTGCTTAAGTCGACTTAATAAAAGCCCAGTGCGGACGTGGCTTTGTTTAAGTCAACTTAAGCCTCCATAAGTCGACCTAACTTGCCAGTGTAGATGCACCCAAGGAGAGTTCTGTGGACCTTAAAGACTAACAAATTCCATCAAGTCCCTATTCAGACTTGGAATGGCTAGCTCATTACAAAAAGTAATTGTCCCTCTTCACACAGTCTCACCTTCTAATCAACTGTTGTGAATGGGCTTCATCTACCCTGAATGAATTGACTTCGGTAGCACTTGTCCTCCCCACTGTAATGTTTTCTCACCCATCCTTGCTTGTGTATAAATACCTCCTTATTATAGTTTCCACTTCATGCATCTGACAAAGTGAGTTGCAGCCCACGAAAGCTTATGCCCAAAGAAATTTGTTAGTCTTTAAGGTGCCATAGGAATCTCATTGTTTTTGCTGTATAAGACAGCTACCCCTCTGGAATTTGTCCATCTTAGTTTCCCATCTTCACTATCTTATGGTGACTGAGTGGGTTAGACTGTGTTTGTGGTAATAACTTACTCTTGAAATTGTTCTTTACCAGTAGCAATATACTTCCAAAATTAGATGCTAAGATTCATCAGTGACTGAGGTAGCCATTTGCACCCTTACAGTTATGCACAGGATACGGGCTGATATTTTAAAGTGCTTAACTCCTTGACAGGCCTCGCTTTAAGGAGGTACAGTATGCTGATTTCACCATAGTGTTTCTTTCTGGATCACCACTTTTTCTTCTCCTTTAGAAACTGTTGCTCAAGAAAGCACTCAATCAGTGTCATCATTACTGACTTTATATTCTGTGTCCCACATATAACCGTATGCAGCGTAAAGGATGTTCTTTTCACTTAATTTAGACTTTTCATGTAATTTTAAGAAGAAACACAAGGTCAACATACTCACAGCTGTCTTCTTTCCTTCTCTCTTTTATTGTTTGAAAAATAAGAATATTAAAAAAATTACTCTACCTGTATTAACCTGTATCTGTGGGGAACTATGTGGAAAAATAGATTAGTAATGAAAAGGTATGTTGACCACCTAGCCAGGGAATATATGTAAGTGTCATCCCTGCAAAAATGTAAATAAATAAGCATGAGGTGAAGAAGTCGCTTTGCATACTAGACTGGAAAGGAACATAGGGAAATGCCTATGAGGAAGCATAGTCTTCTCTTGACCTACACAGTGGGTGTCTGAAATTTGAAACAGATTCAGCAGCTGATGACAACTTCTATACCAAGTTGTTGAACTGCTTGCATCTTTCTCTCCTTCCAAATCTTTATGACCCACAAGCCATCTGTGTTTGTGATGGTCATTCTCCAAAACGGGGTGAGCTTTGGCCAAAAATTGGAGGCTTTTTGCCAAACTTGTAAGCTTTACTACCTACAAAAGCTGGACCTCGTGACATTTACAAGTTTTCCTTCATATACAACTCCCATTGAGCTTAATGAAAGTTACACATTTATACCGAGGAAAATAGACCACTAAGACATTGCAAATCAAATGGTACTTGATTTCAGGTGGATTTTTGAATCTCTGTGTGTATAGCCAATAGGGCACGTCTGGGCTGCATGAGTTTTTCTTGTCTAAATCAGAGGTCTAAGTGTAATTTATCGCATTTATGGATTTGTGCAACATTCTTTGAAGGTCTTTTGGCTCAGAAATCAGTGGGTGGATTGCAATGAGAGCTTGCTTTCATTCGACAGATGCAGAACTGATCCTTTGTCCCAGGACCGCATGCAAGAACACCACAACGTGGAAATAGCTCACACTGCAAAGTGTCGGCGACGGGTGTCGCAAATCATATGCCTTGCAGGAAAGAGAACAGTGAGAGAAGGGCTTCAAACTGTGGCATACCCCCTGTGCTACCCCTTGTGTTAAATTCCAAAGGGGTAGCCGTGTTAGTCTATTGTAGAAAGACAACAGAGTCTTGTGGCACTTTTAAAGACTAACAGATTTATTAATCGCATGAGCTTTCGTGGGAGAAAATCCCACTTCATCAGACGCTTTGAAGATAGGAAAGTTACAGAGTGGGAGGAAATAAAATGCAGGGGAGTGTATGACATAGCATCAGGTCAGGCTGTAACAGCAAATCAAAATAGGTGTTAGGATTCAAAACACTGGGGAACAGCACATAGAGGAGGGGGAGGTCAATTCACTTGATGTAATGCGAGAAAAATCCATAGTCCCTGTTTAACCCCAAGACAACTGAGTCAAATTTGCATATAAGTTCGAGTTCTGCAGACTCTCTTTGTAGCTGTGATTTGTTATTCATCTGTTTCAACACAGCTATTAACAAGTCGTTGAGGGAGTGAGCAGGGAGATTGAAGTGTTCCCCTACAGGTTTTGCAGTGTTGCAATTTCTGATGTCAGATTTGTGTCCATTGATTCTTTGGCGCAGAGACTGTCCTGTCTGTCCAATATATAAGGCAGAGGGGCATTTCCGGCACATGATGGCATAAATCACATTGGTGGATGAGCAGGTGAACGAACCCTTTATGGAGACTGCTGGACACAGACAGACCCTGTAATGTTCTCTGTTTCTCCAACTCCCAACTGACTAACACAGCTGTACTGCCTAGTAATACAGTGGGTTTCCCTAAGTCCTGACCGGTCATTGAACGGGCCATGCAATTTCCTGAGCATCCACAAATCCCATTGGAGTCAGTGGTAGTTTTAGATGTACTGTACATCACTTCTCAGGATCAGTCCCCATAAGAAGAATATGTCATGCTCAGCTGAAACGAGAGCATTGAAATATAAATAGAAAGGACAGAAGGGGGTAGAAATTCAGGCACTCTAGTTGTGGTATTTTGGCTTCTCCCCTGCAGGCCCAGCTGGGATCACAAGACTGAACAAAGTTTACCATGATTTCTTAATCTCCACATAAAATTTTGGCTCATTTAGAATTGTTTGAGCAGCCCTACTTTAATGCCAGACCACGTTTTCTATGTTAACCACCACATCTGAAAAATGGAGTGTAGAGTGGAACTTCTGACTCACCCTTCATTAAGCATGGTGTTAGTACTGCATTTTTTAGGGACACAAACTAATCAGAGAATAATACTTCGTAGGGGGTGATCTCATCAGGGGACCGCGTACCTTTACCAACTACTTCCAGCTTGATGTTCACATACGCAGGGTTCACAGCCTCGGCAGACTAGGGCAGCCAGGGGTTGTATGAGAGTGATTGAGATGAAATCACTGAGAAATGAACTCAGTCTCAGGTACATAAGAAATTCATGACGTAAAAACCAGCAGAGATGTTCCAGAAGTAACAGACCATTGCTAGGCCCACTAAACGACTGACTAATTTATTTGTTGTATTGCCGGTTCACTTTGGAGAGGAGCTTCAATAAAAATGCCCCCCTCAACTCCCCCCCAGGCTGTTTTGTGATGCTCAGTTCTTCCTTTGTGTGGCTGTTTGAATTTGTGGCTAGTTTGTTGGGGGTATTCACGTGAGTCCCAGCTCAACACAGTAAGGCCTAGTCAGTGCTTAGTGCGAGAGCTGCCTAAATCCCAGAATCTGGACCCACTTGGAGTCACAAAAGCCTCCCTCAGCTGCTGCCGACAGGCTCCGGAGCTGCGAAACATGCACAGCCCAGCGTCTAACTGTTTGCAGTAAGCGAAAGGCAGGTCCTCATGTTTCTGTGTCTGTGCACCAGGCCAAGCCCCAGAGTGATGCACACACTGGATGAAGACAGGCATTCCTCCACCTAACTGGCTTGCCCAATCCGGTGGGCAGAATCAGAGCCTGCCTACCACGTTGGGCACCTGGGCTGGTGTGGATGGATGGGGCGGGGAGGCAGGAAGAGACCATGCTCCCTCCTTGGAGTCAGGCCCTCCTTGGAGGAGCCACTCCCTGCTGTTGCAGGTGGCCAGGGACCACTGGATTTTCCCATCCCTGGTGGTCGTGCTGACCCCAGTTCAGGCCTGCCAGCAGCCAAGGGCCCCCGTTTTGTGGGGAACAAGCATCGTTCTTGCCCCTCCATCCCCAAGCTGGGCGCAACGACACCAGGGTGATATAGGGACCCCGGCCACTCAGAGGCCAGGCAGCCAACCTAATGGCAGGAGTCTGGAGCAGAGCTCATTACGACCCCCCCCAACCCATTGCTGGGTGGCCCAGGGACATCTGCCCTGTCAGTCCCACTCCCAGCCACACCCGCCACCCTCACAGTGGGAGGGGGAGTGATGGAGAGTGGGAAACGGACCTACCGCTGATGAGGGAGGGGCCACAAATGCAAGCATTGGCCCCCCGAGTGCTGGAGACCGACGGTATGCTGTTGCCGATAGGTGAATTGATAGCCAGGGTGGGGAGGGTCCTCATAACTTTTAGATCTGTGGCTAGTCTAGGGCACTCAGCTGGGATGCAAAAGACCCCTGCTTCAAGTCCTCCCTCTGCCTGAGGGGGCAAAGGGATGTGAATAGGGATCTGCTACTGCCCAGGGGAGTACGCTAATCACTGAGCATGGAGAAAGTCTCTTGGGCTGTGTGTGTGCGTCCCCCCCACGCTCTCCTGTTGAAACTTTTGTATAGTAGCTAAATTGTTTTACAAGTCATTGCAGCAGGGGGATGAATTCTGGGTGTCTCACACTTGTGCTCTAACCACCAGGCTACGGCTACTTTCTCATGCTTGCTCTCTTGGGCCCGACGACTCTTTCGTTATTTAATCCACAGTGCAACAGCTGAGCCAGAAGCCTGCTAGTTAGAAACTCACCTGAGCAGTGCAAATCCCTTCTCTCTGTCAGAGAGAGGGAGGACTTGAACTGGGGGTGAAGAATCTCCTGCGTTGTAGGCGAATCCCCCAGCCCCTAGGCTAAAGATTATTAAGCCCCACATAGTGTTTGCAGCTGAGAATTACAGATGGAGGGCAGGACTTCCCCCCAGCCTGGATGTGGGTGCAGAGCTCTGAGAGCGGAGCAGGGCTTTGCACACAGCAGGGCCTCTTTGGTAGTTTAGGTGAGGTGCCCACCGAACATGCTGGCTTTTGTGAATCTCTTCCCATCTCCTCATTGTTTCTGTTGGGAGCCTAACTTAGGCTTCATGCCCCCCAGCGATATTTTAGGCATCTAAAAATTACTCAGTGTGGTGTTCCACGTCACCTGTACTCCCACACAGCACATGGAAACCACACAAGAGCATATATTTAATAATCGTCGCTAACACCTCCTCTGTGAGCCCCATTATAGTTTGGCTTAGCCAAGCCCGTCCCTCAGACTGTAAGCTCTTTGAGGCAGGGTTTGACCTTGCTTGTACAGCGCCAAGCACGTCCATAATAGCTTTCTTCCCATGAGCAGACTGAAAGTTTAAGAAAGAAAGCAGCACCTCTCAGCCTAAAATAAAACGATTTTGCAGTCACGTGTGAAGTTTCACATCTCCGGGAGGAGCAAAATCGGTTCAATTTTCTTTTTAACGCTTTTACTTCAGGCTTTGCGAGACATGCAGATTGCGGTATTGAAATGTGTGAAGGGGTTGCCGCGTTTTGAACACAGTGGGTAAAATCCTCACTCAGTCGATCGGGAAAGTTGATCCAGCAGAGGCGATTTTGCCACCGTCAGTGAAGACTAGCCCTTTGAAGACAAACACAAACAAAAGGGAAAGGAGAGAACTGTAAAGATAGAAAATGCAGTTTCTGCCTCTGCTGTTGACTTTCCCTGCTGGAGGAATGGAGACCCAGTCCATGGTGTTATGGGCCACTCTGAGAAGTCATTGCAGCAAGGGGGATAGATAATGCACTACAAACTCATATTGGGATTGGGAATTGTTTTTAGCTGCCTTTCCAGTCACAGGCTTACAGCAGCATTGAAGTCTAAACTAGACGCTTATTAGACAGAGGGAAGAAGGTGAGAGATAGGAAAGAAAAGACTGTGGCGAAGGAAAAGGACATACCGGTAGCTGTTTGACAAAAATCTCACATCCCAGATGGTGGTTCGGCTTTAGAGGAGCTGGTGGGGGTGACGATGTCATCAAGGTCCCTCCTTTTGACCTGATCTGGTCCAGATATCTCTCAAAATCAGGATGACAAAGACTTAATCGTATCACGCTGGTTCCTGGGGGCCCAGGAGCTGAGGTGGGTGGGAGCCATGCTTGTCAAGCTTACTACTTTAGCAGCTCTTGTTTTTTTGTTAGGCTTGGTTTGCATTTCTCCATCCCTGATTTTCCCTTGAAAGCCTCTTTTTTTTTTAAGTACCCCGAAAGGGGAGGGATGGATGCAATAGACCTTCCATTTATTATTTTGTTTACCAGTTAGGCCTAATTTTTGACATAACAATTTTGGCTTACTGATTTTTGGTTTTACACTTTTTTTTTTAAATTTACAAGATATGATTTTAGCACAGTCATTGAATTGTAACAGTGGCCTTTTTGTTTGGATTGATTTAGGGGTTCTTTGGTCTTTCTTTTGCAACTTTTCTTCATGCATATTATATATGATTGGAACATTTTGTAAACTTTTATTCGTTTTCCCACCATTGAGCTTCTGATTTGGGGCAAATTTGTAGGCCCAATTATCACAACAGGGAGGTAGCTGACTGCAAGAACATCTCTACCTCCATACAGTGGTTATAGATGAAAAGTCCCTGTGTTAGCTCCACTACCATCCTGAAGAGGGGGAAATGAGCGCTGATCTCACACTAAATGTTTATAGAGGGGTGATGTATTTTTTTAAAAATCAGATGCAGAAGCAGTGGCAGAGCGTGCTAGAGCTGAGCCATAATTAAACACCTCCAGGCGGTTTCAAATGAGATGTGCACATTTAGAAGAGGGTTTTAGTCGTATGTGTCACCAGCTGACTAACGGAGAAAACAAACATGTGTGCCAGGAGCCAAAAAAAGATAAAGGGGAGAATGTAATTAAGTAACTTTTTGTAAGTTAATTGAGGACCTTTGGCAGTTCTGTCCTTGACTTCAGGCTTAAGGCCTTCACCCAGGAAAGTGTTTACGCCCATGATTAGAGCCATGGCTTGCAATAGAATTGTTTGCACACTTAAAGTTGTGCTTATGCTCAAGTGTGCATTGCTGGATCAAAGCCTATGTTTGACTAGAAAACTCTGGATTGTCCAGAAAATGATTTAACCAGAACATTTAGGAACTTCTGATTTTTGAACAGCAGATTCCTGACCCTCAAGTTCTTGATCAGATTGATCTTTGTCACTACACAGTTCTTCACTGGGGCTGGGCTTGGTTCAGTTTCCCTTCGGCACTGAGGCCCCATCCTCAGGGATGCCACTTTCTGCAGTGTGTTCCCTGCATGCCGGTGAAGGGCAGGGGATGTCCACCCCCGGTTTAGTTCTGTGACAGGCTTGTGGCTTTATCAACAGGTTGGACGTTCAATGTGCTGCAGTTATTTATGGCATACTGTTTGGAGGCCATGCGTTGCTGGATGTGGTCTTACATTAAAAATAACCACTGAGCCCTGCACTATTCTGTGAGCTGGCACAGCCCCAGGCCAATTACTTAACAAGGGGTCAACAGTTGCCAAAAATCCCCTTTTGTGCAGGTAGGTACTTGCTTGATCCTCTTGATTTCTTCACTCCCTGCAAAATCCTGCTTTTCCTTTCTATCCCTGCTGTAAATCTTCTTCTCTCATCTCTCTCCATACACTCCAGAGTCCGCTGGTGAGATCTCTTTGCAGACTGCAACTCAGCTGAGCCCTCCAGAGTGGGGAGTTCAAAATATTGGTTGTGCCTAAAAGGATATGACAGGCAGAAGAAGTGAACAGCTGGGGAACCCCATCACATTCAGGGACACTAGACTTCTGAGTGTGCTGGAAGATAAAGACTATAGGGTACATCTACACTTGCACCTTAGGTCGACTTAATGACACTTAAGTCGACCTACAGAACACTGCGTCCACACTGGGCGCTTATTAAGTCGACTTAAGTGCTTCCTTAAGTCGACTTAATAACACCAGCTCTGGAGGTCAACTTAAGGCTTAAATCAACCGTATTAAGTTAACTTAAGCCAGTGTGGATGGGTATGTCTACACTACAGACTCTGTTAAGTCGACTTAAGAGGTCGACTTAAGCTGACTTTAAGTGTAGAGGCTCCGTTGACCTAAGTTGACCTAACAAGGTCGACTATAAGTTGACTTTAACTTGACATAAAGTTGACCTTGTTAAGTTGACTTAACAGAGCCTGTAGTGTAGATATAGCCTAGAAGAGCAGTACAAAATGAAGGGAGAGGACCAACTAGTGCCATATTGGAAGGACCACAGACTCTGCACCTGTCCTTTGCCCCACGGTCTGGTTGAGTAGGCACTTGAGTTTAAACCTGAAGACCGCTCCCTGTCAAGGACACGCAGCATCACCATTTCATTTCTCAATCAAAGAGGTCTTACAATCAAAGCGTTGGCCACCACTGAGAGTCCAGCCTGACAGTTCAGTCAGTTAAACTGACAGTTGTACCATTGGTGGTTGTCGTGTGTTGTCCTTGCCCACGGAGACAAGGGAAAATATACTCTTCCTGAGGCCTCTGTTTTAAATGCCGGCTAGAGTTACAACTGGCTTGATGGCTCCTGATGGCAACAGTGGAGAAACCTGCAGGTGATTAACGGTGCCTTTTCCATCACTATGTGGCATTCCTGGGATAATGATGTGCTTTGACTTGTGTTGTTACTTAAGAAGTAATTTTATTAAGCGATTTCTCTGCTGTGGCCTCTGGGATTAGAGGAGGGGCTGGGAGCCAGAAGACCTGATTTTGCCACTTATCAACTCTGTGCCTTGGGACAATTCACTTAACCTTGCTGGGCTGTAGTTTCCCTTGGTTTATTGGGGACAATTCACTTTGCAAATGAAATGTGTTTTTGAAGCCATTGAAAGCAACAGTTGCTGCTACGGACATATACAGCCTTCAGGGGGGTCTTGGTTGGCTAGGGAACTCCTCACTTTGAGGACAACAGTTTGAATTTAACTTGGGTAAATAGTGACTAAAATAGGGTTTTCAGTCCTCCAGGATTGTCCTGGAGTCTCCAGGAATTAAAGATTAATGTTGTGTAATGAAACCTCCAGGAATATGCCCAACCAAAACTGGCAACTCTAGCTGGAAAGCCATAACAAGAGGAAGCTATTCTTTCTGGACGCCTCAGTTCAGTCATAAACAGCACCTTTGGCTCAATAGGGACCCAAGTGCCAAGGAAGCTGAGCTAGCAGTAACTTCTAAAATTCATCTCTACAAGGGAGAACAGGGGCACACTGAGCAGGAAATTGCCCTGTGCTCTCAGGTTCTCTACATGGGGAAATTGACTGGTCTTACTATTCCAGAGCATTGCTATTCCTCAGTAGCTACCTGTGATTGCTCTATTACAGAATAAAGTGACTTCATTCCCAAACAGAGAGCCCACACAGAGGAGTTATGCCAAATAGCTAACTTATATCAGAATAGCTATTTCTCCCACAAAAGCTCATGTGAAAAATAAATGTGTTAGGCTTTAAAAGTGCCACAGGACTCCTTGTTTATTCTGGAATAGCATACTTAACTAGCTAGGCTGGTCTTTCATGGTGATGTGTGGTGTGTATTATCTAATGTTCTTTACAAAACAGCGTAGTGTGTGTGTGTCTATGCAGATTCACTCCCTTAGTCATTTTTGAAAGGTTAGAAAATACTAACAGTATCAATATTTATTAAATATATGGAAGAGTAGAGGGGAAACAAGCCCCCCCCCCCCGGGGCCTCTGCCATGGGTGCCTTGCTGCCTGGGCTAGGATAAAATGTATTAGCCGGGCTGCAGAAAGCAGGGGAGGGAAGCCCCAGCTGCCAGCACTGATTAGGCCCTGCTAGACCCTGGCCCACGTAGGCAAATGAGAACAGCTGTGCCCCTGGATGGGGGTGGATTAATAAGCCTGCTGGGAAGAAACCCAGGGAGATATGGCTAGGGAGGAAGATTAGAGCTTAGTGTGTGCCTTGGTATGGTAAAGACAGGAGCCCTGCACCTTGGGGCCTGATTGGGCGTGGGTAGTATAAGTTGCTCTAGTGTAAATAAACTGGCATGGGTGTTTGCACTTGTGGTGCCTCAGACTCTTGTTTTTGGGGTGGGGGACCTGAATGGCCCTAGCGTGCTGGAGGCAGGTGCAGTTGCCTACAGCTGTTTATTTCAGTGTTGTGAAACCAGCGCAGGAATTAGATAGCACGGTTTGTTCTCTTTGCAATGTCCTGCTCTCCATTTGTGGTTGAACACACTTTCTTAGGCACATTTTTGCCAGTGTGTAAAATCAACAGCAGCAAACAACAAAAGTGTAAAACAGAAAAGAAAAGACAATGCTTTGTGGATTACCTTTCAGTGGTTATAATACGTGCTTTTAAGAAAATTCCCTGGTGATAAAGATGCTGTCACATGATCTCTCCAGCTCCCTGTCATTTTAAAGTTCTGGCTTTTTATTCCCGCTTTCTTCCCTCCCATGTTGTGTAGAAAACAGCTTGTCTACATAGGAAAGCGTTACCAACGAAGCCAGTGCGGTTTTTTGTTAAACCAATACGCACTCCCACGAGGATACTCTTATTCTGATAGAAAAGTGGCTTTTTGTGATTTAACTGAAATGCTTCCCAAGCAACATAAATGAAACTGAAAAAGTTCTTCTTACACTAGAATAAGAGTCAAATTCCAAAGGGGTAGCCGTGTTAGTCTATTGTAGAAAGACAACAGAGTCTTGTGGCACTTTTAAAGACTAACAGATTTATTAATCGCATGAGCTTTCGTGGGAGAAAATCCCACTTCGTCAGACGCTTTGAAGATAGGAA
>ML685777.1:11812642-11893400 GCA_007922175.1 Pelusios castaneus
AAAGATTCCTATCTTCAAAGCGTCTGACGAAGTGGGATTTTCTCCCACGAAAGCTCATGCGATTAATAAATCTGTTAGTCTTTAAAAGTGCCACAAGACTCTGTTGTCTAGAATAAGAGTGTCCAGCCAGGGGGTTGTACACTAGTATAGTTATAGTGGTTGAAGTTCACCCCTTCGGCTATAAACAAGGAGTCCTGTGGCACTTTGAAAGACTAACAAATATCTTGTCACAAGTGGACAAACCATTAGCGTAGAGGAAAGATGAGGGTTCTGCTGTCTAATATGCCATTAAATGCTAGGAATTTCACTGTCTATCCACTGTGGGGCAGTGCTGTGAGTAAATTCAAGTTGACTGCTACACGGTGAATTGCACACTATTCATTATCTCTCCAATGGAGAATTATGTTCATTCCAAATCTACATAATTCAGGGTGAAAATGCCTTACTTATTTTATTTTTGAATGGTCCAGAATACACCAGATAGAAAGTTAATACATTCATAGATTAAGACCAGAAGGGACCATCATGATCATCTATTCTGGCCTCCTATATAGAGTGGTACGATTAACTGATCTTTCAGGTTGCTGGTGTCCTGACAAAGTAATTTTCAAAAATTCACAGTGAGCCGATGCAAGTGACACATTTTTCAAACTGAAAAGCAGAATAAAAATGTTGGTTTGGGTCGAATGAAGCATTTTATTCAACCCAAACCAAAACTTTTCATTCAGTCTTTGAGTTGGTTTTAACTTTTAAAACTAAAACTGACATAAAATTTGGAAGGAGTCATTTCATAGAAAGAAATAGATACATTTCAAAAACATCAAAATGGAACACTTAAAAAAAATATTTTTTTTATCCAGCTCTATTCCTGCTATCCTTGGAGCCTATAGCAGCCTCTTGCTCCTTTCCCATCATGCAGGCTAAGCACTGCACAATGCTGTCAATATACTGTTACATTCAGAAATAATCCCCTCAAATGCACTTAGCAGAAATAAGTTTGTTCTGTGATGCTGCTTTTCTCCTTGGTTATGACTGTGATATACAAAGGAATAGATTCCCCAGACCCTCACACTTCTCTGCGGGTACAACCATCCAGGAGTTTGTCACAGATTAAAGAAGAGATTCTAGACTGCGGATCTTCCTTGTGAAAATATAGGCAGCACATTCCTGATTGCAAGCTTCTTGGGGGAAAGAATCTTAGCCTAAATTCCAGCCTTGGTTACGCCTGGGGAAGCCTACGCAAGTGAATGGGGAAGCCTGGCAACAATGGAGAAAAGATCTGACTCCTTTTTATGCTGTGTGCATTTACAGGCATCACACAAAGTGTGAAATTTAAACTTGCCCAGGGAGCCTGCACAAGGCTTGAGCCGCTGGGGCCTGATTCTCAGTTATCCCATTCCTGTGCTTAGGGACTGATCCAGGGTGTGTGTGTGGGCAGGAGGGACTTTTGTGCGCTCCATATTCTAAGACAATTCAAGTGCAATTTAGAGCAGTCCCTAGCTTCCCATGAGCTGTGGGAAGAAGAGACTAGCCAGCGTACAGTGCATTCCAGCCATGCCTGCTGCGCTGTGGGGTGGACAAAACCTCTCCATCAGCACCATGACATTTGGGGAGGCCCACTGAACTGCGTGTATTCCAAGGGGGCTAATTCTACTCCCTTTGCGCTGCCGGCGTGGTGTGAATGGGCCTGACCCCCAGAACTGGTACCAACAGCCTTGAGTGGGGCCATGAAGGAACAGGGCCGTTCCTAGGGGGGAGCGGGGCCCAGGGCCAATCGGCCAAGGTGGGGCCCTGCCCCCCCCCGCTCCTCCCATGCTGGTGGGGAGTGCGGCGGACCAGCCCGCTCCACCCCCCATGGACCCCGGTTGTCCCCCCCGGGGACCCAGCCCCGGAAGCCAAGGCCGTGAGCCACGGACCCGGACTGGGAAGCTGAGGCCACCCACTTGGTGGTGCGGAGCTGCGGACCGGGCGGCGGGGAGCCGAGGCCACAAGCTCCGGGCTGGGAAACTGAGGCCGCCCCCGGCCCCGGCTTCCGCCGCCCCATCCGCAGCCAGGACCCCAACTGGGGATCCGAGGCCCCCACCTGCAGCCGACCCTGGTCGAGGCCACGGCCAGGGATCCTTCCTGGCCGCATGTGGCCCTGGCCAGCGGTGTTGGGAAGGCTGCCCCTCCCCTGGGCCTGCGTGCTCCACCTTGGGGGTGGGAAGGGGGGCTGGCCCAGGGGCAGGGGAAGTGCTCCTGGCCTGCCCTGCTGCCTTCGGCTCACAAGGCAGTGGGGAGCAGGGGGAAGCGCGGCTGTTGGGGGGCCGCGGTGCAGGGCAGCGCAGGGGCCCACGTAATCACGGGGCCCGGGGTGATTGCCCCATTTGTCCCCCCCTAAGGATGGCCCTGTGAAGGAATCTCATCTATTCTCACTTCTAGTGGTGGTCCAACAACGCTTCCTTTGGAGAGATCTTTGCTAGTTTTCTTGGGCTATATGAAACAGAGCAACCTAGCACTAGGCATTATTGGAGACTGCCCTCGGAACCCAAAGGCAATATTCTTGGTGTGTATTTACTGGGGAGTATGTATAAAGAAATAAGGTGTTTTAAAAAGAAATCTACGGTATGTAAGACTCAGCGGCCATAGTTTGTCACGTAATTATGTGACAAGGAAGAGCAACTGTGAGACATGGCAGTGTAGTAAGTGGCAATTTGAAACCATTGCCACCGAATTGTTATCAGCTGTTCTGTTTCAATTAGTTTCCCCAATTTCAGCAGCAACAAAAGCAGAATGACAATCCCTATGACACTTTCAAAACCATTAGCACCATCGCACAAAGAAGAAACCAACAGCCAGAGAGAACTCAACATGTTACGTGACTCATGCCCATGTTATAATGCGTCTGGCTCCAGGAGCTTTTCTCAAGATGCTGATAGGAGGAAGAGTTTACATTAATTCAACATGTCAGCTTTTCTACAAACCATCTTTCGGATCAGAAACCCCAGCTCCTTCTGGTTCAGCTGGGCTAGGCTGACTAAGCTGTATATCAAGATGTGAGGGGGCTGTTAATAGTAGAGTAAGGCAGACGAACAGTGGCTGAAATTTATAATTCTTACAAGAATGTAGTGGCCTATGGTAGATGATTCAGTCTGAGTGCAGGCTAATTTCTCTCTCTCTCTCACACACACACACACATACGAGTGTGAAAATCTGTATACATGCACAGATGCAGCACTGGTATTTTTTCTTCACAAAACTAATATTCAGTCAACTTTTTCTAGTACCTTAAGCTATGGAGTTTGCTGTCAAACTGTTGATGAAACAGGGGCACTCGAGTGTATGCTGCATGAGAAACACAGTATTGCCAATTTGGGAGATTGTACCACAAGTCTTGTGCTATTAGGCGTTTTTCTTAAAGCTCCTGAGATTGTGAAACATTCAGTTTTTATTTAAAAAGAAAATCAAGTTTTTAGCTCTCATGGCGAAGCAAAACTGGAAAAGGCTGGACAGCTCACGATTTTTATGTCAAAATCTCATGATTTTTGGATACCTTACAATTTTTGAACTCTTTGCATTGGCAATATTGCATACATAGCTCTTAATTTCTTCTTGTTTAAGGATTGTTTCTACTGGGGAATGGAGACGGACTTTATGGAGAGAGATATGGTTGTGCAACATCCTGCCCTCCCATTACCCAGTCGTCACAATAACTCTGACAAGGTGGAGGAAAGAGATTGAGATTGTCTCATTGCAACATGCACTCAGCCAAACATTCTTGGAAGGATTTTCGTAAGTGCTCAGTGTTTCTCTGACACTCCCCCACCCCCATAGAAATCAATGGTAACACACCTATTGGATCCAATGGGAGCAGAGTTCAGCCAACTCTCACTGCTTTTGAAAATCCCACCCTCCTCCTTTGTGAGATATAAAACCTTAATGCAAAAATGGGGGAGTCGACATGAAATAGAACGGACAGGTCTGAGCTTCTGAGGTCAATGCAATTCTCAGGTCTGCCAGTGTAAATCCAGAGTAACTCCATTAACTTATCCACCAGTGTAACTCAGAACAGAATTTGTCCCCTGGTGTTTCAGCTGAAAATGTATATCCTCCCACAAGTTGTTGCTCTAATACAAAGTGATGGTGAGATTTCCTAGTGTGATCACAGAGGGGCTGGGGTCAGGCTGTAAATGGTTGGTGAGAAATCCCCTTGAAAAGAGGAACACAGCTGTTCAAATCAAGCAGAGGCAGCTCCTATGACTGCCATCCTGACACTGGGAGCTGTAGGTCTGCTACAGTGATCTTCCAAAGCTATAAGGTTCATTAGGAGTTTTATACAGGTGGCATAACATAGAGCAGCCCCTAGGATGCTCTAGCTGACACTGAGGACAGGCTGGCATATAATTAGGAAGCTCTAATTGGCTCCATGATACCCCTTCTCCACTGGACACCACTTAGGAGGTGGAGGATTGAGCCAAGAAGACACAAGCCATAAAATGGCTTAAAGAACTTGCGATTCCAATGGATGCTACCTTCATTGAGAACAGTGGGTATTTGACTCCAGAGGAGGCAGGATCGGGCCCAAATGTGCTAATTGTTAAATATTTTATAACTCGGCCCTTCACAGACCTAACCTTTCCATTTAAAGTGTTAGCACTTGGCCAGCATTAGCCCAGAAAATCTCTCTAGTGGCTCATAGACTCATGGACTTTAAGGTCAGAAGGGACCAGTACGATCATCTAGTCTGACCTCCTGCAAAATGCAGGCCTCAAGGCCTCACCCACCCACTCCAGCAATAGGCCACCAACCTATGACTGAGTTATTTATCTTCTTAAATCATGATTTAAGGACTTTAAGATACAGAAAATTCACCGGTAGGTGAGCCATGCCCTGTGCAACAGAGGAAGGTGAAAAACCCCCAGAGCCCAGGCCAATCAGCCCTGGGGGAAAATTCCTTCCTGACCCCAAATATGGCAATCAGTTAAACCCTGAGCACGTGGGCAAGTCTCAACAGCCAGTTACCCAAGAAACAATTCTCTGTAATAACTCAGAACCCACCCCCTGTACCCTCCCCTCTTAGGCCACGTGTATATCCACCACACGTAGCCAAATCCACCACCCGTAGTTGTCTTTATTTATTTTTAAATAAACAGCTGGAGAAAAGACAGTGGAGATAAGAGAGAAAAGGTAAAAAAAATGAGGACAGGATCATGACCATGTCAGCATGCGTAAGGACACAGCGGCAGGAGCTGAGGGAAAAGGACTGTGGACCAGAGCTGAGGCTGATGCGTCCCAAGGAGATTTCATTCATCTGTAAGATTTGTCTTTGCTTTTATTTGTGTCCTTTCAGCTGGAAGCGCAAATGCATTAATATGGAAATCAAAAGCAGTGTGGCTGAGGTCAATTTTTCCAGTACGAAAGGATTCCCAGTATTGTATTGTTTAGGCTGTTGGTCGCCCTGTAGCTCCCTGAAACTTTCTCAGTTTAATAGGGGATGCACACCCAAACACATTACATTTTCGGATCAATTTTAAAAGTAACCTCTTAAATATTGAATTATTCCTGATCTCTATTGTCACTTCTAGTTGATTAGTTTAAGGATTGTGCTCGGTTTGTTTAATAACCTTTTGACACTAAATAAACAACCTTGGAAAGGGAGTAATTTGCAAAACAAAAAGAAAACAAATAACCGACAAGGACAACTTCTGCAAAATCGAGAGACTGATTACATTAAAACGGTAAAATAATTCCAGACATTAAAAGAAAGCATATAGATATTGGCTTATCTACATTCAAGTGAGATTTAAAAACACAGCAAAGTTAGTTTTCATTAGCAATACAGCAATATCTCTTAATTAGAATTCCTGAAGCATATTAAATGATATTTAGTTTCTAAATCAATGCATCATTTTCTGTTAAATAATTGATCAAGGTGCAGAGATTGTGTTTGTGTAGTTTAAGAAAGCGATTAGACCAGAGAACATTTCTTAGGAAAGTTGCATCAATAACTCAGATGAGCAGGACTCAGCTGGTAGCACTTACATATGTGGGCAATAGGATAACCACTTCTAACCAATACTGTGAACTTGGGTTGACAATGAAGTGTAAGGCAAGGCAACAGAAACATTGCCTTGAGCAGCAGCAGCAGGTACAGCTCAAGCCAAGTGGATTGTTATCGTATTGTTGAGAGGCCCTAATGTGCTAGGCACTGTACAAACATATCGCAAGAGATGGCCCCTGACCAGAAGAGTTTATGGTTTCAATAGCAAGGCCCTTCACAGACCTAATCTGCCCATTTAAAGTGTTAGCACTTGCCCAGCAAGTAGCCCATAACACAGGCAAAGGGTAGGCAGATGTTTTTATTGTTATCCCCATTTTACAGATGAAGAACTGAGAGATTAAGAGTCTAACAGAAAGACAAGTGAGGCCTGAAGTGACTTGTTCAAGGTTACACAAGAATCTGGAACGGATCAAAGGTCTTACAAGTCCCGAGCCAATAGTTTTAGCCCTAAAACTATCCTTCCTCTCTAAAGTGAAGAATTATTTTTTTCATGTTAGATGGCTCCTGCCGGGTAACTCCATGATGTATGATTATTGATCCATCTTGTGTTGAAAAATTGTTGCCAACATCACATGTTCAAAAATCAAGAGCCAGTTTCCTGAAAAATTATGAGGTTGACTTAAAAACCATGACATTTTAAAAAATAAGTGCTGGGTTCTTTTTATTTGCATTCTTGTTTAGGAGCCATTTACAGTAACATTTTCAAACCATCTTTGCACTGCAGTAGGATGAAATGTTACTTTAAAAAAAATGAAAGCTGAGATTCTCACAAATTCAGCTGATTCCAGGTGCTGGGGCTTTATTAAAACACCAGCCAGTGTGACACTTGTAAAAAAAACCAAAACAAATATGAGAGTTGGCAGCACTAATGACCAGCTCTTCAAAAGTACTTAGATTTCAGTGGATGTTAAGTGTTAAATATCTTTGAAGATCTGGGCCTGAGTCTCTTGCTCTTCCTACACTTCCCCACTTTGGTTCCCATAACTTGATCAGCTAGCTCAGTAACCAGTCTTGTGACATCTTTGTATGCCTATTTTACAGGCCTATCCAAAGGCAATGGAGGTTAATGGAAGTCTTTCTGCTGACTTCAGTGGGTTTCAAATCAGGTCCTTAGTGACATCCCAGTCTCCTTCCATTAGCTCAGAACTGACCATTGTAACACTCATGAGCATCCCGGTTCCATGTGAATGTGTGTTACCTCCCATTCCCCCTTTGCTGACCCTGCACCAGACTTATTGTAACATCTAAACTTGCTGATTTGACTCCCACTTGAAACAGTTCATGTAAACAAGAGTGTTTAGTAGGTAAATCTATGTAGACATAATACCTCCATATTGAAGGGCAAAGACTGTTGCTTAAACATCATCACATTGGCAAAAAGTCTGTTGCCCTGTGACAGACATGGCTAATGGTAAGCCATGAATGGCGTGTAATTGATATTATAAAAATTACCAGCACTGATTATTTGCATTACCGAAGTGACTATGAGCTCTTTGTCAAGGCCAGGACTGCATTGTGTCAGGTGCTGTACAGTCACAGAATATAAAAGTTTGTGCCTGCCTCAAAGGGTCTATAATCTAAGTAAATAGGTGTGAAATTTCGATTTCTTATCTCTTAATACCGAAGCTACCAATATATATATCATGCCAATAGACAAAGCTGCAAAATAAAGGTTAGAAGAGAAATAAAGATGAAATGCAGTAGATCTCACCTTTATTCTTGTACTTTTGCTTAGTATGATATTTTATATAAAATCTTTTCAGACTTTTTTAAAAAAAACAGCCTCTTAATTGGGACAGCTAATTAATTGAGATGATGGGCCATCTGCCAGCGTGCCCCAATTAAAAGAAAATGACTGTCCTGGCTAGACAAATGGTAAACTTGTGAGGAAAGCAAAGAAAATGCAGGAGCTAAAGAGATGAGCAACACATGGGGAGAATCCAAATGAATTGTATGCTGGCAGCCAAGATATTTTATGGTTATAAAAAAGCAGGATGGTCTCAAAGCATGAGCTAGCATGAATTCCACAGCTAAAGATTGAAATAGAACTCAGAAAAGCCTCTTTGAAATGAACATTGGCTTGTAATATTACTACACACAAGCAGAAGAGATTTTGGAACGATTTTCCACAACTCACAGCAGAGATCAATTGTGTATTTCAACTGGGCCTAAAAGTTCCAGCTGTGATCAGGGCCTTATTGTGCAAACACATAATAAGAGACAGTCTCTGCCCTGAAGTCCATACAATCTTAATAGACAAGACAGACATAGGATATGATATTGCCCCATCCTACAAATGGGGAACAAAGGCACAGAGAAATAAGGGAGTTGCTCAGTTGACATCTGAAGCAAGGCTAGGAGCTAAACCTAGACTGCCTGAGTCCAAATGCCTTCCTTTCTTGTCTCCAGCAATCCCTCTCTACAACAAGTTTGATGCCATTTGCCTCAGTTTTGGAACTTATTTCTCTTCCACCTCGAGAATAACTGTCATTTCGCTACATACTTATATATGCCTGCTGTATATATATCAATATATACTCCAGGGTAACTGAGCAGCTCACCATCATTAATGGCTTCCTCCCAAGACTCCTGGTAGGCTAGTATTATCTATGTTACATAGACGGAGATCTGAGGCACAGAATAGGTGAAGGAACTTCCCCAGGGTCACACAGGAAGTCTGGGACTAAGCTGGGAATTGAACATAGGTCTCCTGAATCCCAATCTAGTGCCCTATCTACTAGACAATTCTGTCCTTCAGTGAAGGGGGCAAAGAACATTTGCTCTCCTGTGTTCTGAGGCACTGGAGAGACTCTGGTGGGCAAGTATAAAGAGATCTTATATTGGTTTTCAGCTGCTGGGCTCTAATGGATGTTAATGACTGGGGTTATGTCTACACTTGTTAAGCTAAGTCGACTTAACAGAGCATCTACACTTTAAGTCGACTTAAAGTCAACCTTGTTAAATCGACTTAACAGAGCGTGTAGTGTAGAATTAGCTGTCCACACTGGCTTTCAGTTGACTTAATAAGGTCGACTTTGCGCTATTCCCCATCCATATGCCTTTAAGTCGACTTAATAAGTTGACTTAAGCCTTAAGTCGACCTAAAGAGGGGAAGTTATTAAGTCGACTTAAGGAAGCATTTAAGTCGACTTAATAAGTGTCTAGTGTGGACGTGGCTTTCTGTAGGTCGACTTAATTGTCCTTAAGTCGACGTAAGTTGCAAGTGCAGACATACCCTGGGCGAAGGGAGCTTCTCAGAGGAGTCTCTTTGTATAACTGTATTTTATAAATGTACTAACTAGAACCCTGAGCAATGGATAGGGACTCCATTTTATGGTGTCAGTGTATAAACCTAAATAAATAAAAGTTAAATATTTGTGTAATTGTTTGCAGGATTGATTCCAAAATGGTACCCCCTGTATATATTTCTACAAAGACCAAAGTTCCCGATATCCTTGTCCTTTAAACTCTCTCATGTGTCCTAATTTCTTAATTGCATTTTGCTTTCCAACTGCTGTTTAATTTGCTCCTTTCTTTATGAAGATGAATGAAATTTTAAATGTGCCAGAATAAAGAAAAGTATTTAGTTGGGGTGGTGGGGGTGGGAGGAAAAGATGGCAGTTTCAGAATGAAGAAAAGCACTGGATTAATTCCCTGCCAGGAGCTAAACTGAGAGTTCATCTCCTAATAGGCCATTTCAAAGCAGTTAGATTTACTCCTTTAGACTAACCATACTGTCTGAACAATATTTTATGCCTGTACTAAAATAAAATCGGCTATAGAGACAACTCAGATGTCAAGAGTAGATAATGCTGTCAAAGTAATTTGTCTTGAATAATAGACAGACTGGCATGACTTTGAAATATTTTGAAGAACTCATTCCTCATTTCAATGGTTTTTTTTCTTTCATTTTAAAAGCAAACATTCTGATATTTATTTCCTGTGGCACTGCATTGCACTGCACAGTCGGTACTTCGTGCATTCTGTAGGAAAATTAGTTATCATCAAGGTGTCTGTGAAATGTTTTGATTGTTCTCCAGCTCAGGGATGCTGAGAACAACTGCCCTGACATTTCTGCAACAGCTGGGACTTCAAACCCGGGGGTTGGCAGGATTAGAGATGAATGAACTGGGTTGGCTTAAGTAACCCAATACCTGAAGCTAACCTATCCAAAGTTGGATAAAGATGAGTGAGCTTTAAAATAAATACTTTTCAGCTGAGATTTTTCAAAGTCACCTGTGGGATTTTATGTCCAGTTCCCACTGAACATCCAAATGGCATGAGCAAGCTTTTAAAATTTCAGACTTCATTTCCACAGGACTCTGTCATGTGTGGCGCTAGTGACCAAACACTTTGCAGAGGGCTAATCTTAAGGCCCGGACCACATTACATATTTTTAGAGGAAGTGGGAAAACTGCCCAACAGGGTACCAATTTCTTTCATCTTCTTTCCAGCTGAAGGGGCCCACCATTGTCATCATCTTAATGTATCTCCATCCTGTTTTCTTCTCCTTTAATCACAACTCCTCTTAGGTAGCTCATTCACCACACCTCACTTACGGCTTTGCCTAAGAAGGCCATAGTCAGGCCCTTTGTGGTATATTTCCAGCCAGCCATGTATTAGACTGGTGAAGTTCTTGATCATCAACTATTTAATTCACAAAAAAGCAATTTACAGAGGTACGTTATCTGCAGGATCTGATTCCACTGAACAAAAAGAAATACAATGCTATTAAAATACCATTGGAAAGCCACAGAAATGGAAGGTTGCAATGTAGTGCTACTTTTTTTCTTAGACTTCAGAATGATAACACACAAGAACCCCAAACCAGAGAGAGACAAAGCAGGCTGCTCCCTAAAACAGAGCCGCACAACTCACCCTGTCTTAATTTAGAGACTGATGGTCTGCAAAATGGCTGCTGCTACGCCCAGCACTCATGCTTCTCTACAGAGCTCCCTAGCCTGCAAGCAGGACCAGGAAAACCCTGTGAAATTGAAAATGAAGGTTTACAATTTTGAACCCTGCTTCAACAGACCACAAATTGCAGATGTGTCTAGAGTCTAAATAAGGGAAATGTTATACTTCAAAATAAAGTGCATGCATTAGCTAATATGACTAATTACCTGGTTTGCGGGTGGAAATGCTGCCTTCATGGTGGGTTTTTGCATAGGGAGATAAGTGTGTGTAAAAAACATACCAATTTAGAGGCTACTATTGAAATGTGGCCAAACTTATTTAAATTCATATGACAGTAGTACAGGATTCAAGTAAGGGCCAAATCCTGGAGTACTTAGCTTCACAGGTATTGAGTTTGCCTTAGGGGTTTAGGATTAAGGTGCTGATTTACTATTGCCCTGCATGAGATGGAGTCACTTGATGCTGTGCAAAATCTCGACTGAATCAGACCAGCAGCCAGGGGTTAAAGTAAGGGGGAACGCACCGGAATGCAGTTCCGGGGCCCACAAATTTGAGGGACCAGAGTTCCGGGGCCACAAAAAATAGAAAAATCCAGAGGAACGCATGTTCTGCCCTGCCCCGGCTGCTGGCAGGTCCTACGCCCCACCATTGTTAATCACAATACTTACTGTGTTATGCAGTGTTTGCTAGTTTGTGACAATAATTGCTATAGACATAAATACCAATATAAAATTATAAATATTTTTATGGAGCGATAACCGATGAATGTGGTACTGAGAAGTGGTTGCAAATGCCTACCTGGGCTGGGGCCCGCACATGCATGAAGGGGGCCCAGACAATATGGGAAGGGGGCCTGGAGATTAGGAGGGTTCCGAGGCCTGTCAAATTATACTTTAACCACTGCCGGTAGCCTTTACACCTGCTACACACGGCAGGAATGGAATGAGTCCTGTGCCTTTAGATCTCCAGGCACTTTATGGAAGAATATCAGCCATAAGCAGTAATATCCCCAGTTCATGGATAAGTCAACTGAAGGGCAGAGTGACTTGTCTTGTTTGGAGTTAGAGCTGGGACAAGAACTTATGTGTCCCAATGCTAAATCTCATGCATGATCCACTGCTGGCTGGTAAAGTACCCCTTACTATACCTACCACTGACATTTGCAGTCATTCCTATTTCAGGCATGTTCTTCTTATCAAATCTTGTAAGAACCCTCTTGAGGATTTGCAGTTGATAAGTAAAAGAAACTCCTTTATGTTCGTAATGATAAAACAAAGCATCAAGTCATTTGAGTTGATTTTACCCAAGACACTTCCTGAGTTATTGCCCTCTCACAGCTGTCAAGGGCTTGAAGCTTTCAAAAGCCCATTTTGTTTCTGCTCAGAGCTCTTTCATTGTCAAAGGCTCACGCTTTACTCATGGGTTTGCCTGTGGAGCTCAAAGAGGATAAGTTACACAGCTTCTCAAAGTTAAACAGAAAATGCTGATGGTTAATGATCTTCTCTGATTTTATGCAGCAAATGTTGCAATTTGCTTTTCCAAACTCATTCCAAATTACACTTTGCTACTAACGGGATTTTTCCAAGGGGTCTAAGGGCTTTAAGAGTGCAAATCCCATTGACTTTCAGCAGGTCTATTGCTGCTAAAATGCCTGGGGGAGGGGAGGGTAGATTTTCAATGATGCCAAATCATTTAAACTGCATTGCTAAAACCACTGGATTCAAGTCCTCAGCTAGGTTAAATTACAGTAGCTCCATTCTGCTGAGCTACATCTCTTGAGGATCTTGTCTTATGAGTTACTCGTGGAAGAAGATACAGGCCATGCTGTGCATTTCTGGAAGGATCTCTAGAGTTGCTTTTGTTCTTCCTTCACAAACATGTTTTGCAAATTCTTTGTTGTTCTTTTTGGAATCTTCTGTACTGAGCATGGAAAGAAAAAAAAACCATGCACACAAAGACAAAGCGATCCTAAATACTGATTAACTTTTGGTCAACGTGAGCATGTAGGAAACATTGGTCATCTACTTCCAAATCAAGACAAAACTCCTCTTTGATTATTTAGTGCAGATTACTGAGTTTAGAGTAATAACGCTTTCAATGGGTACAGTAAGTTTAAACCGAGACCTAGGTAGGATCCTAAATCCATTTTTGGTTGTAAAACTTAGGTCATTGATTCCTAACAGAGGTAAAATGAATAAAGATCCCTAGAATGATTTCATTCTGCATGGAGATGCCAAAATGCTAAACTTCTCTATTCAAGCAGCTAGCATGTAATGATTCTCTCAAAAAAAAATCATAATCCATCAAGTTCCTCTCTCAAGAATATCAGTCAATGCTAAGAACATGAGTATTTTACCCTAGGAATTCTCAATCATTTTACTTCCCACATCATGTATATATAAGGCATAGTGACATTTGAAAATTGCTGTTTGACATGTATTTATTAGACGGTTTTAAAGGTCTCACCTGATTTTTGTTGTTTCCTGTGATATTTGCTTACGCTACTTCATATTTCATTATTATGCTGGGTCTTTTTTTAGCATATAATGTACACAATGTCTTGTTATAGTCGGGAGCAGAATTATCTCAAGTTCCTATCAATAAACTTGCCTACAGTATTGAAAAGTTAAAACTGAAAGTAACGTCTCTTACTTTAATGATAGGGCAAAAGGTTTTTCTGTCCGAAGATTTAAAAACCAAACCAAACCCTGTCTCAATATATTTGACTTGAAATAACAAGCCAACTTCATGCTGACCCTCATAAAACCTGAGATGTCACTGCTTTAGATTCTCCTGAACTAAAGGGGCCTCTGTCCACTAATAATTGATGTTGGAGGTGTTTCTCCGTTTTAATCACCTTCTGCCTCAGGACAAAGGCATGATTTTAAATGATAGATCTGCCCTGCAAATCGTCTGTGACTTTTACAGCCTTATCACTACATGTCTCCTGCTGAGCAAGTACTCTGGCTAACTGTGATGAAAGCAAACTGGAGAACTTTGCTTGAAACCTAACAAGTTGCTTGACTCTTTAGCAGTTCTTGGGAGGACTGGGGGAGAGGGAGTAGTTTTTGAAATAGACTGTATGGGAACATGGGACAGGAAGCAACCTGCTTGGTTATTGAGCCCAGTCCCCGCTATCTCAGGCAACTCCACTGTATAGTCTTGTTCATCCTGTTAGCATGCTCCATCTTAAAGCTAGCTTGGTTATTTGCCCCCCTCTACTCCCATTGGAAGGCTATTCTAGAGCGCTGTATTTCTGCAGCAGTGTCAGAGGGCTGAAGCAGGATGGGATCTCTACTGTGCTAGGCCCAGGCTGTGTACAAATACACAGTAAGAGACAGCGTCTTCTCCAAGGAGCTTACTGGTTATGGCTCCATGCTCAACTTTACTACTGAAAACAGGTCCACTGAAATCTGGCCACTGTTTGCAGGATCAGGGCCTCCTTTAGGACACGATGCAGCAAGTGAGTGTGGGAAATAGCAGGATGGGTGGAAGAGGAGAGTAATAACAAATCAGGAAGCTGCACAGGCTAGCTACGTTCATGCTGTCTTTTATAGTTGTGCACCCCCTTCAGAGTGCAATCAAGAACATAGTCTTCTGAGCTGTTACACTCCAGTGGTACAAACATTTTTCCTTGTCCTTGTTTAAGCCCTGAAAAACATCTGCCGCCAAAGCACCTTGCACAGCAATCTTCTCTTACAAGCGCAGCAGGGTTGGTCTGGGCCAGTATTTGGGTGGGAGATCTCCACAGAGCCCAGTGTAGTGTTTTGGATCATTGTGTGGCTAGAGTCTGACCATTTCTTGGCATAAAAATGGCATTTATAACACCGAGAGGGATATTAAGCCCCGAGTCTCAATCAGATTCCCGCTCAGGTTAATTACATTGTTCACTAAAGTCCTCCTTGAATTTCAGTTGAATACTTTATTCGTCACTTCCTTTCCTAAACTGTTTGATATGATGAGCAGGGGCCATGAGCCAACACAGAGGAGGGCAAATGTGACTTTTACCTAACACAGGCATATTGGGAGACTGAATTAATGAATGTGCTTGGAGACCCTGGGATAGTGCAGAAGAGAAAAACCTTGTTATTCTGATTTAGACACTCTTTCTACAATACAGCAAACTGATCTGCTACATCTCTAGTACCCCTGGACATGCAGCTTTTTGCTACATGTAAATATGATTTAGCCTTTATCGAGTATATACATACAGCGGCTTTCACAGTGGTTGAAAATAATGGGGCTGCTGCACAAAATGATTAGCTGCTAGAGGCAAGTACCACTGAAGGAGTTAAAAAATTTACTAAAATTAGGTCTGCAGTGTAGGCAAATTAAACTGTTCAGTCTTACAAAGGCACTTAGCCCAGCCAATAACCATACAGCTTTAGAACACGGTCACGGACAAGCTAATATAATGTAACATGGGTGCATTGTGTTATTGCACCTTGAGACAAATATACGGGACCAAATTATCTGCTGGAGTAAATTGGTGCAACTTTGTTGAAGTCAGTGGAGCTGTGCCATTTTACACCAGCAGAGAATTTGGACCACAGTTGCTATTTGGTACACATTTACTAAACATTGCATAGGACATTACCCATCACTGTATATGCTACTGCCCTTTTGTTTATGAAAGTCCAGCAATGTGGAGGATATAACTGTGGTCCGTACATGCTGGTTAGGTTGCTGTTTAAATGGAGAATCCAGTTAAACAGCTGTCACCCCGTCTGCTCACCTGAAGTGTGCTTCCCGCTGTCAAATCAGTTAGAAATCTGTGTGTCCCTCAACGCAATGAGCAGGAAAGAAACTGTCTTTTTGCAAAGTGTCAGCATGTGTTACTGGCAATGGAAATGAGGAAAGCATAGGGGAAATGCACACTGAAAGGCAGCTCTCTGAATGGACTCAGGGAAAGCTGCTTGCTGCATTTAATGGTTTTGTTCAGACACCTGAGCGAGGCAAAACATTTCTAGCCCATACATAATAAATAAGCAGTGATTAGTGTCCAAGGGGCAGGGAGAAGAATTTCATGGCTTGGTCACACGGTTGCCTTTCTACATTAATTGGAAGCTAAAGGTGGCAGGGCAGCACTTGTTTGCGCAAAGGTTAGGAGCAGGTGCCAAAGGTATTTTTTTCCCCTCTTACCACGTAGCATAATAACCATTTAGAGGGATTCAGTGTTTTACTTTGCTGATGAGCAGGGGACCTGGTTGCTTGATGAACGGCATCTGGCAGAGCAATACAAATTAGCAGCAATACTGACATGAAACAGACAGAGACTCTCAGAAAGAAAACACGTGTTCAAAAAGTTCACGGAAAAGTAAAACGCAGTTTGACCTGGATGATGTATAAAAGGGGATCAGCTGCATCTGCAGAATCAGCCAATGCTGACCGCTGTGTGGTAAGTTATTTTCCTTGCCTCTCTGCAGATTATGCTAACCAGTTTCGTTGGTTTTAGTTGTGTGATGGTGCGTGTTTGGACTAGTGTAGAATAGACTGAGCTGAGGACAAAGAACAATGGCCGAACGAAGCTTTGCTGGTTGATAAGTGAAGTGGGTTTCAACCCAGGATGGATTCTATCATCCTCAGGGAACAATATACCATAGCGGCCAAGACTTCTTATAGCAAATAATTTATTACAGAAACTCATCTTTCGGCACCAGTCTCTTCACCTGATTTCATATCTGCAGCCCAGCTAGATAGCTGGTGATTAGAACTTCTAAATGCAAATGTCTGTCTGTGGAGGAATCAGGTGGAGGCAGACATGTGGGATGTAGACTTCTAAGTCATAATGCCAACTCTGACATCAGGGCCTGGGCAGGTCACATGCAGCCACGCCGGCTGATGCGGTCTCTAATTTTGGCTGCCTCCACTGTTGAGTGCTCAAGTTGGTCTCTGAGCGGCAGTAGACGCCGTGGCTGCTCAATGAGTGTGGCTGGAGATTCAGGTGCTCAGAATGTCTCAAAGTCAAGTCCCAGCTGTCTCAAATTGGGGTCGCAAAATTAAAGGGCATTTTTGAAAATCTGACCCTAACCTCTTCCTCAGTTCCTGCAAACTACAGTTAATAAGAGTTACTTACTCCACAGGGCCAGCTGGGGGGATTAAATTGTCAGGGAGAGGGTTCTCTGCGGATATCATTCCATTGACTTCCCCAGTAGATATACACCAGGAGAGAATTTGACCTTCATGTTTATAATGACTTTGAAGGTGAAAACTGCTCTGTAAGCCTTGAGGAGTTCTAACATGAATTCTGTCCACACAAATGTGTTCCTGAAGTTTGGGCTAGACAAGTGTTGCGTTGGCAGTGACTCATCCTTCTTGTAGCGGTGAGCAACGCGGAGACAGTCGATAGTAATAATATTGCTATTTGTTTTACAGGTCCCTCCAAGGAGAAGATTAAATCATGTAACAGAGGAACAGTAAAAAACAAGCAGTTCTAATCAGAAATGTGGAGGCAGTTGTAGTCTTCCTCCTATTTTTTTAGATTTTAAGAAAATCAAGAAAGTGTCCTAGAAAACAAACAGAAAACAGGCAGGATCAAAGCTACTGAAGTGCAGGGTCCTGCCAGCAAAATTCCTTTCTGAGCAGCATCTGCCAGGTTTATACTGGGGACAGAGTTGGCCTTCAGAACTGGCTAGAAATGAGCCTTCGTTCTTACCAGTTCCAGGCTCCTCTGACTACATGCTTAATGTTTAAGCTTAGCTCCCTTTGATGTCAGGGCACTTTCTGGGCCAAATCCTGCTCTTACTGAGATATGTGGCCTTTTTGCCAGTGATTTTAATGAGGCAGTTGCAGGGCCTATATTAATGAAACAGAAGCTTCAACTGATATATGTCGCTGCAGCTTTCGTGAAGTCAATTGAACAGATTTACAGCAGCTGAGGTTCCACTCCATTAAATGTTATTCTTAGTTGTTCTTTTTGGGCCCAGTCCTGGGAGGCAGTTAGTCATGTGCTCAGTAGTGTCAAGTGAGATGCCTAGTTAGTATCTTTCCCCATACAATGCATACCCATTAAAAAATCATTCAGAAATTAAGAAATCTCTTAATTTCTGACAGTAACATTTACTATAGATTGGGCGGAAGTAGGCTCAGGTCCTATTAATGATAATTATTAACAGCCCCCTCCTCACCCCCCAGCAATGAGTGGTGCAACATTAATTTTACCATCAACTTTAATGGGAGCAGAAGCCACCTCAGACCCAATGCATTCATCGTTGGATGTCAACTGGCCTAAGTTTATCTATTGACTTTTCCCAGTTTCTCACACCAAGTTTGAAAAAGACTAATTTCATCAAGTACTGATTAATTAGCGAATCCTGTTCTTCATATGCGCATCATAAAACTCAGGGTCCACTTTGATTTTCATGATTCACATTCAGACTGTGATGAATGTTGTCATAACAGTGCTCTCTGATTGTTCAAAGGTGCCAGCCTTTTGCCTTTCAAAAACTATCATCTAGCCAGATCAAGAAAGTGCTGTATTTCCCCCAAACACAGAGGCCAGACATATGCCCCCACTCAAGATGACCTTTCATTTAGCCTAAGAGAACAAACAAACAAGAAAGACCAAAAATGAAGTACATGGTGTATGTCGCCTCTGAGTTGAGCACAGCATGACTGCCTGCTTCTGTGTTTATCAGCAAGATTTTTAAAAGCACATCTAGATCAGCATCTAAATCCCATAGGCTCCTTAGAAAATCCCAGCCTGAAAGTTTAAAGGTGCAGATTTAAAAAGCAAGAAAGCAAGCACCTTCTGTGCTGAAATGGTGGGAGGAACCTCACAAAATAGAAGCAGAAATGCACAATTTTCCCTTTGATGGCAAAGAGAAATTTTTCAGTTCCCATTATTACCCTTATAACATGCAGGCAACTGCCTACTGGGCCCACATTTTGCTCTCAGGTATGTTCCTGAAACTATCCTTGACTCCAACAAGAGCTGGATTCACATACCTAAGAGCAGAATCGGACCAGTAGGTTGCACAGTCTTTTCATGGCAAGGGTGTCATTCCATGTGGAGCCAGCCATAGTGTTTCTCAGCTGAGAGCCCTGCTGGCTAAAGTGTCAACTGAATGATTTCCACAGTAAAAGAATATTTTTGGCATCGGCTTTTAAGCCCGCTGTTGAGGCACTTCAGGAAACAGCAGAGCATTAGCCAATAAACTTTTGGCTACAGTGAAGTAAATGGCAACAAAAACAAATAAAACGGACTTAATCGTTGCCCAGAGCTTATTGCTTTTTGCTGTGTTTTCACCTGGTGAATGTTTCAGTTCTGTGTGGGCCTGTATCCTTTAAACAGGCTATTGTTTAAATACTCCAGGCTGGTGTACAGGGAGCTGGTCTTTGGCGGCATGGTCTTTTGAAAAGTATCATAATGCAATTAGACTGCAACTGAAAATCAGTCTAACAGTTATCCAAGAAGTGCTAATCTGCCTGCTCTAAAATTAACATTGTATGTATAATTCATGGTAGGCCAACATTTTCAAGATATGTCTGAAGAGAACAAAATTGCAATTAATAACAATAATAATAATAATAATAATGACGTGTATGAAATTAATGGAATCATTTAAAGAATTAATTTGCCTTAAGTCTCAAGCTCAGTGTCTGTATACGATTTTAAGCAAGGTTCTTCTTTCTAACAAAGTTTTCAGGAAGTGAAGCAAAGTAGGTCACATGATTTGTCCCAAGGTCATATAAAGGATCAGATTAATTAAGGTCTGTTTCAAAGGCACAAATATTTCTCCTTGATCCTAAAACAAAGACTTTCCCATGTCCTCCCCACTGCAGGGGAAGAAGTGGATGTAATCTGACCCAGAGGCAGCCTTAGGTAATTGGGGGCCCCAGGCAAAGACCCATTGCGGGGTCCCTTATAAGCCCCCACAAGCTCCCCCCCCCCACTGCCCCAGCTCCCTGCCGCTAGTCAGCCTCAATGCCCCATTCCCCCACTGTCCCAGCTCCCCACCACTGCCCATCTGTCCCCACAGCCCTGGTCCCCCCCCCTACCCCCCCCCCCCCGGCCCCCCCCCCCCGCCCCCCCCCCCCGGGCCAGCTCCTCCCTCTGCTCCTGGCCAAGGCAGAGGTGGCTTTTGGGATAGGCGAAGCAGGTGATGCAGCCCCTTACCGCTCGGAGCCCTAGGCGTGCGCCTGCTCCGCCTACCCCAAAAGCCGCCTCTGATCTGACCCCATGTGGACTAGCCACATTTCAGGTCACCATATGTGTGAGGGGAAGGGAAAGTGAAACTTGCACAGAGCCTTTATTCCCCTCCTGTGTAGGTGAATGGACAGTCAGCAGGCCTCGACTCTTTCTCCTTCCCCGCTCCTCTACCACTGAGGGTGTGTCTACACCGCAGTCATGGGACCTCAGAGCCCCTCGAGTACCAGACCCAAGCTAACTTTAACCCAGCTATCCTGAGCAGTAAGGCTTTGGCATGGGCTAGCTACCTGACCAGTTAGTCAGGGTCCCGAGGGGGCTTGTACAGCCTGGAATGCCATGAGTTCCCTGTTCCAGACGAGCGGGACCCCTTTAACGCAAGGAACGCTAGCTCAGATATGTCTGCGGCAGCTGCTGTCACACCCTGTACGTTGAGCTGGTGCAGAAATGGATGTAATCGGCCCCTGGTAGCTGATTGCCTTGCCACTTGGGGACCCAGGCAGGGGTGACTCTGAGTAGCAATTCCCTGCATGGTCTGCTCCTGGCACAGTGCAGCCAACCCTTCGCCCAGGGCAGACTGCAAACTAGCAACGCAGAGTGGAGGAGCACGAAAGAAATTGGGGGGGGGAGGGAGACACCAGGGCAGATTCCCTCTGCCCCACATTCATAAGACTTTAGACTCCTGCTGATCCATTCATTGCTAGATCATGTGGGGTGCTGAAAGCCTACAGCTCATAGGAGGGTGCTCAATCTGTCATCAGATCAGGCCTTCCAATAGATTCAGGTGATGTATTTGGCCCTCATGAGTGTCGTATCTGAGTTTATAGTCATCACTGGCTTTCAGCCTCTCATTGCCCCTGCAAGAAAGGAATATATTGTGTCCTTTTATGGGTGGGGACATGAGGATCATAGGGGTAGATTATCAGGTTTGCCATGGTCACACAAGAGGCCTGCGACTAAGACAGGACTAGACCCCACATCTCCCAAGTCCCACTCTACTGCCGGACAGCTAGGCTAGACCAGCTCCTTAAGGGACATGGTAGAGTCTAGACAAGAAGTTGCTTCTCCCAGGTTAAATTATTTAAACATTTCTACTCATGCAGGCAGTTGAGGCCGAGGTGGGCGTCCCTGTCGCTGCCTTGAAAAGTTCTGTGTGGGGAAAGGCATATTTTAGGATCGCCCCTAGACTCAACCGGATGGAGAAAACAGAAATATTGTGCCTGGGAGCTCAGCAGCTGTCAGACTAGGGTAGAATCAACAAGCCATCTGTGCTGAGAGAAGGGAAAAATAAATCTATTTAAGTTCTCTTCATCTCATCAGCCTCATTGGTTAAAAAAATAAAAAGGTTAAAAGGATAGGAAAAAACATTATGTCCATGTCGTGAGTTCCCCAGAGTAAAAACAACTACAGCAGTAATAATAATACCTGGCCCTTATATCCAGTGGAAGATCTCCTGAGTTCCAGGTCAGTTCCCTGTGCAGTTCATGTGTTAATTGGCTGGGCAGGCATCTTGCTTCGCCTCCATAGGAGGTTGGGAGAGGTCTAAGAAGCTGTCTGAGGAATTTTTATTTTCTCTTACTTTTGGAGGAGGAAAATAAGTAGGTAATTCTGCAGCACTTAGAAACCCTGAGTGGTGAGCCCTTAATTTCTTATCACTTCCCTTAAATATTGGAATTTTGTGCTTAGAAAAGGGGCTGGAATAGCAGCTCAGGAGGCTGGGTGACTCCTGCAGGAGCTTCCTTTTCACTAGAGCCCTCCAAGGGCCCTGCTGGCAGAAGGGTATTCCTTGTGGCCCCTGCACATTATGGGACTTATTCAAAGGTCTTAGAAGTCAATGGAAAGATGCCTAGTCCCTTCAGAGAGCTTTGGATTAGGCCCTATGTCCTAGCAAACAGCTGCCCTACCTCCTTTTTTTCCTGTCTGTTGTCTCTCATTTCTCTTTTTCTCTTCTACCATCATCTTTCATCTTTGTTTTTGCTTTTTTTTTTAAACCCTTCATACTTCCCCCGCTCACTTCATCCCTCCTCTTCTCTCATAGCATTGGCACCCTATTTACAGTCCCAGTATTGCCAGCTACAAATGTTCAAATTTTCCTTCTGCTTTTTAAGTCTTTAGGGTGCACTGGGGTCACATTTTGAAGCTTTCTCCACAGGCTGAAATCACCACATAGCCACTTGACTCCAGGAGCTAGGGCTTTAAGGAAAGTAATAAATTATCATGAGATTCATGCCAAAATTATGAGACTTGTCAAGGCTGCTTCGCTGATCAGATAGCAACTTAGTCAGTTCAGAATCAGGAGCTTTTACAATCAATTTTTGGATGCACTGATGAATGGGTTTTTTTGCAGATTTTGGGGCTGGGAAGAACTTTATTTGGCCCTGATGACCACAACCATGAGTATAAAGTGGGAGGATGGCAGCCTGACACAAGGAAAGAAATGTCTCCACACACCCTTGCTTTGCAATGATCTGATGAGATGTGCCTAGCATGTCAGATATCAAAAGGAGAGCCTGGAAATTTTGGATCCTTTTTCTGCAGAGACGATGCTAGATAATTGACAGCCTTAATCAGGAATATTTGGGATGGGGGGCAGCCATGACAAAAACTAAAAAAAGTGAATAAGAGGCCCCCCGTGGAGCTGCTCAGGGCCCTATATAGTCTGTTTATATCTAGCTCTGGTTCTACTTTCCTCTAATACTCAAAAAGAAAGTGTTCCTACTTCAGTCCAAAGGAGCCCTGGCTGGCACACATATATAATGGAATAAGTCTTACAGTTCTTACTCACTCACAACTACCATTCAGAAATAAGAAATAAAGACAAGCACACAAGGGAAAGCTCCTTGTCTGAATTTCCACAGCCCTACCAGCACTCCCCACTCTTAGTTTCCATCCAGAAAAAGAGAAATAGAAGGAGACAAGTTGTAGCATTAGAAACATTCTTAAAGCACAGTTAAATATTTCAGAATGAAAAGAATTCTACTGCTGCTGCAAAACACACACGAAACCTTCTTAACATGTTAGCTTTGTGGGGAATTCTCCATGGAGAGCAAGTGTGCCAAATTTTAATTACTTAGGTGGGTTAAAAAAAAAAAGTAGACAATCACTGCGGTCACCAGTTGAATGTCTCTCTTTCTGCAAAGGTAGCAATTTGACTTACATACAAATGTGGTTGGAGGTGTCTGTTTATTTCCAGTCTTTCAGAAGAGAGGAATATACTTTAAGAAATACTATATTGTGCTCTATCATTCATGGAGGATATTTAAGAAAATAGCCACCATGGCCAGCCTTTTCTGTTTTTGATCACCCAAGAAAATAATTTCTTTTCTCAATATTACTAAGATCAACTTTTGATCTCAAAGATGTCTTATCCAAAATCCATTGACGTCAAGGGGATATTTTCTATATGCCTTCAGTGAGCTTTGGATCAGCACCTAAGGGCCCCAATTAAAAAAGAAATGCAGCGTACTTGACTTCCCCAACTTCCGTTGAAGTCAATGGGAGCTACAGGTTCTTATCAGCTCTGAAAATGTGGTCCAGGCCAAGGGCGTTGCTGGATAGCAAAAAGACCCAGGGTTGTGGCCCCCAGCCCATCACCTATTAGCCCCCCCCCCGCTAGACCACACCCCTAGAAAGAAGAAAAGGGAAAGAAAGAAGGAAGAAAGAGAAGGAGGAAAGAAAAGGAAAGGAAAAGGAGAAAAGAAAAGGAAAAGAAAAGAAAGCGATAAGGCAGCCCCGGAAGAGCCCAGTCGCCGGGCTCGGGCTCGGGACTGCAGGGGCTGCTGCAGCAAAGCGGCAGCCCTGGAGGAGCTCTGCCACTGGGCTCGGGCTCGGGCTCGGGCTCGGGCTCGGGCTCGGGGGGGGGGGGGGGGCGGGGGCTGCCGCGACAAAGCAGCAGCCCCGGAGGAGCCCAGCTGCCGGGGTCAGGAGGCTGCCGGGCTATGCAGGGGTCCTGGAAGCCTGCACGGGTGTAGCGGCCACGCACTCGCGCACGTTACAGGGAACACTGCTCCCTGGCCTGCCCGGCCCCCACCGGCTCCCCAGCCCGCCCGTCCAACCTTCCCAGTCCCAGCTCCCCAGCATTCCCCCGCCCAGCCCCCCTAACTTACCTGGCTGGAGAGCTGCAGGGGCGTCCGGTGTTGGGCTGGCCCCCATTCCCCATCGGCTTCCCAGCCCGCCTGGCCCCTGGCCCCCAGTTTCCCATTGGCTCCCTGGCCCACCCAGCCTTCCTGGTCCTAGCTTCCCTCCACCCAACTTACTTGGCCAGAGAGCTGCAGGGGCGTCCGGCATTGGGCTGGCCAGGAGGCCGCTCCCGCCCTGAAGATGCTCTTTTGGAGCATGCTCAGGGTGGGAGATTTGAAAACTCCCCAGCCCAGCTGGCGGCCGCTGCTCCCAGCTGAGCAGCAGCCTGCCTGCAGGGCAGAGCAGAACATGCGTTCCACCGGAGTTTTCTGGGTTCCTGGGCCCCAGGATAGATTCAGGGCTCAGGCTTTTCTACCCGGGGCCAGCGCCCTGCCAGCCTGACGACAACGATGCCTCTGGTCCAGGCATTGAAAAATTTCTAGCGAAATCTATAAGGAAGTGACTTAATTTGTGCCTTTAATGTGTTAAGAACAGATTTAGAGAGCTGCATAACCAAAGCCATTTACAGGGCACAAATTTTATTGGTCCTGTGGAACCAAGAAACTCTGCAACATATTCCTTAGCACCATCCACTGGCACCTTATGACTCTTGACGTATATACAGCTAAAGCATTAACGTTAGCCATCTAACTTCCGCTGGATGTCAGCCACAGTTGTGTGCCCCTACTGTGCCTTTGGAAATGTCCCCTGGATAACTGATGTTCTAGGATGTTTGGCCAGACAGCATTTTTAATGCATTTAAATTGGCTAAATAATCTTTCAATTTAAGAATCAGCAATTCTTAAAACTGACTCCCAGGCGAATCATGGGGAAGGAACGAAGTGTTTCTCTTGAAGCTATTCAGTAATTTCTTCTGGTATAGCAAGAGTGGCCAGGGGCGTTCCTGGTGGCATTTCCTCTTCCATGGGTTAATGAGATACAGTCGCTTGGTCAAGATGAGTGCTAAAATCAAGAGGAACACCACTGACAGTCCTAATAAGCATCAGCTGATTTGTCTTTAATTGTCTCATTTTAGACCTTTTAACATAGAGGCAGCAAAGTCCACTGGAGCAGGGGCATAGCCTCCCATTTTCTGGCTGGGCTCCTGACTCTCCAGGGTAGGCCTGGCCAGTCCTGCTTCCGGTCATGTGACTGGAAGCTTCCTGACAATGCTCCTGTCGCCTGGCCCACCCTGCCTGTCTGCCTGCAGCGCTGCCACTCGTGGCCACAGCCACCAGCTGCTAACCAGTCAGTGGTCTTGGCGGCAAGCTCGCACAAATGCCAGGCACTGTGGCGGACGGCGGTGGGCAAGCCTGCTGGCCAAATGGGCCTGTGCCCACCCAGGCTCACCCGTAGCTACAGCCCTGCACTGGAATAGCCCTCAGAAGACCTGGAGTCTATTCACAGGCTGGCCACTGATTTTTGTGACCTTATTAGAGTCACATCATTGAGCCTTTGTATGCCTTGTTTTTTTTAGGCTGAAAGCACCTCAGCACAGGGACTTTGTTTGACCAGGTGAAAGCACAGCGCCCGTCACAGTGCGTGCAGCTGTGATACAAACAGCGTGCAAATCCGGCACAAACTTCGTCATGGACATAGGACAAAAGCTCAGCGTCTTGTTTGTTTCTGGATTACAAGTTTGTCTGAATCTGACAGACATTTGATAATTCCAGACAAGCACTGCTTGGGGTCCTTGACCAGGGTCGGTGCATGTTACTACTCTATAAGATCAGACGTGATACTAGCTGGCTCTGTGGGTAGGTTGGGGATCACGCATTAAAGATAAACCTCAAGAATTTGCATATTCCAAGGTTTATGATTGTTTACAGCCAAAGCAAAACCCCATCTCTAATAAGAAGAGACATTTGCTAGATTCAGCTCCAGGGCTGGGTTTGGATTTCAAAATTCACCCTAAACATTCAATGGTTTTCAGATGCAGAGTTATGCTTTGGGGCCAATTTGTTATATACATACAAAACTGTAGTGAGATTTAAAGATTTCCCCCATTCAGAACGTTTACATCAGTGTTATATCATTGATGCTAATGCACAAGTTAAAATCTTTAATGTAAATATACTCCCCTAGTACAAAATGGCATTTACACCGGTGTAGTTACATTGGTAGAACTGCTCCGTATGTAAATAAGCCCATAGTGAGACTGGGCTTTTTGCATAATTGAAGGAATTCTATTAAACTGTAAATCTTTCTGTATGTCTTTCATTAGACCTTAAATAACTGCTCCTTATATACGTCTCTTCACACGTGTGATCCTCACTGGTAGGAAAGGGGAGGAGGGGACCCTTTGAAAATTTGGACCATAACTCAGTATTTCATAGAATCATAGAATCTTAGGGTTGGAAGGGACCTCACGAGGTCATCCAGTCCAATCCCCTGCTAAAAGCAGGACCACTCCCACTGAATCATCCCAGCCAGGGTTTTGTCTAACCGCACCTTAAATATCTCCAAAGATGGAGATTCCACCACTTCCCTAGGTAGCCCATTCCAATGCTTCACCACCCTCCTAGTGAGAAATTTTTTCCTAATATCCAACCTCGACCTCCCCAGCTGTAATTTGAAACCACTGCTCTGTCTTCTGTCCTCTGTTATTACTGAGAACAGTCTAGCTCCCTCCTCTTTGGAGCACCCCTTCAAGTAGTTGAAGGTTGCTATCAAATCCCGCCTCAGTCTTCTCTGCTGCAGACTAAATAAGCCTAGTTCCTTCAGTCTCTCCTTGTAAGTCATGTGCCCCAGCCCCCTAATCATTTTTGTTGCCCTCCTCTGGACTCTTTCTAATTTGTCAACAATTTATTTTATTATTCAGGTTGCCAGATTTAGGGTGGGGGTGTGGAGGTAGAAGAAATGAGTTTGCTTTAAACATTTCAAAGTGAAAACAACTTGGAAGTTTTTCACAAAGCTAGGTTTTCATTGTGTTTGCAATAAGTGCCTTTTTGCTCATTTATTACCCTTTGCACATAACAGCACTGTCTGAGATGCATTTAACAACTCTTCTCCTTGGACGGCCTTGTGAATTTCTAGCTTCTTCATGTTCTCACAGAGATGATAAACAAACCTTGGTTTCCATCTCAGCCCATCTCATCTAGGCAATTAGCTTAGCTGACGAACACCCAGCCTAAGTTCAGGTCTGTTGGGTGTCTTGTTTATCCTGCCAGTGAGTACCTTTGGAATTGGGCAAGTGTTGTTTTGCTAGGGCATACCTGTTCAGAAAAACATGCAACCGACACCTCCCATCCTCCAAGTTTTTACTTCTGCCTATGACCAAATGTCTGTTAATTCAGGAATATTAACTATGGAGCTCTCATATAGCCCATTTCAGCAGTAGATCTCAAAACCATTCACAAAAGGAGATTATTGATCAGTCACCCCCAGTTCAGGCAGGGAAACTAAGGCTCAGAGGCTATGTCTACACTTGTTAATTTAAGTCGATTTAGCATGTCCCCACTCAAAAATTAAGTCGACTTAAAGGGGGCCCTGCCAAATCGACTTAGAGTGTCCACATTGGATGCCTAAGTCGACTCGTAGAGGCTAGGTGGACCTGGGACAGGTCCACGGTGGCAGGGGGGGCATCCCTTGCCAAGTGCCAGAGGGCTCAGCATTTGCCCCATTGTGCCTGAGCCGGACAGGGACGCTGGCAGGGCATAGGAGCAGGGTGGGCAGGGCACTGTCCTGCCCTGTAGGGGGGCACGCCAGGCTCTGCCTGTGCCAGCCACCCTGGCAGGGAGGGCAGTGGGGGAGCCCTGAAGCCCTTTAAGTCGACTTAAAGTCGACTTAGGGCTATTCTGCATCCACACGGGCTAAGTCGACTTAATAAAGTCGACTTAGCCAGCAAAGTTGACTTAAAACGAGGTTTAATAAAGTCGACTTTAATTTTCCTTAAGTCGACTTAAGCTGCTGCTTAAGTTGACTTAAGGAAAATGTAGTGTGGACGCAGATGAAATTAAGTCAATTTAAGCAAGTTTAAGTCGACTTAATTTGTAAGTGTAGACGCACCCAGAGAGGTGAAAGTGATTGCCCAAGTGATTGCCCAAACAAAGAACAGCACCCAGGTCTCCTGTGTCTCTAGTTAATTGGGCCAATAAGAATCTTCTCTCCGCTGCATCCCAGTCTTCTTGTCTCATCAAGCTGGAACAGGACCTTGAGAAGCCACATTAACAGACATGACGTTGACTATGGTTTCAAAGTTAGTGCGGGTAGAGACAAATCATTTTGTATGGGAACCTAGGCTCATCCACGATCCGCTGACACTGCCTTGAACATGACCTTGCAGAGACCTGGTTGGTACTGTCTTAGTTAACATGACTTCTCACAATCCTGTTCTTTCTGGATGTAGTTAGAAGTAAAAACAAATGCTTCTCTGCTGCCTGCCGCACAGCACTACAACCTGCTGAGGCAGAAAGGGAACGGGCACTGAAAGATGAAGTAACCTGCTCAAGTCACCCAGCAGTTCAGTGGCAGAGTGGAAATAGAATTCAGGGCAGCAGGAGGGCTATTATTTTTTTAAAACTTTGCCAGTTGTTTGAGAGATTTTGTTTGAGTTTGAAAGTGGGCCCAGATCTGGGAGTGATGGTAGGGGAGGGTTAATATGTTTTCCCTGAACTAATTTATACCTACTCATTCCCGCTCATTTACTCCTACTTGTCAGTACAGCAATAAGGGAAAGTGAGTGTACGCTCCTTTTCTGCAACTCATACTTAGATAGTCCTATAGAGAGTCATGTGGGTGGGTCAGCAGCTGAACAGAATCTGTAATTTAGATGCCATTGAGTCAAAGATTTTAATCAATCTCTGGTGACCTGTACTTCATGGTTGTCACCAGGGCCGTCCCTGGGGGTGGGGGGTGTGAACGGGGCGATCGCCCTGGTTACGTGGGCCCCGTGGCCCCCCACGGCCACACTCCTCTCTGCTCTGCAGGCCGGAAGCACTAAACCTGGCCTCTGGGCTAGCCCTCCCCACCCCTGGGGCGGAGCAGGTGGCCAGGGCCCGCCTCTGCGGCGGCAGCCTCGGGTCCCCGGCTGGGGCACCGGCCGCAGCAGCCTGGGATCCCGGCTGCGGCCGGCTCCCTCCACCGGCAGTCTCTGCTTCCGGGGCCGGGCCCAGAGCTGGCTCCCCGCTGATGGTCTCAGCCTCCCCGCCTGGGCTGGCTCCCTGGGGGGGGGGCAGCAGCCCGCCTGCCCTCCAGCACGGGGGAGGGGCGGGGGCGGGGCCCCACCTAGGCCAGTTGGCCCTGGGCCCCGCTCCCCCCATGGGACAGCACTGATTGTCACTATGCTAAGCAGCAGAGGGGTTCAGCCCCTCACAGGCCTCGTCTTCCCTTGGAAATGGAAAAAAAAATATGTGCTATCTAACTTGAGTTAACTAACATGTTAAAGTCTTCCTGAAGCTAAGGGCATGTGTATTTTTCACCCGTTAGCAGACTGAGCCAGACTGAAGTCAGAGTCACAGGGTCCGAACTCCAATCTTTCTGTTGGAGGCCCACTTCCAAAGCACTTACACACATGCTTAACTTAAATTGGTTTATAATGTGATTTTGTGAAGTGTTTTAATTTGGATGGGAACTGCATTATCCAATGGAAACTGGTTTTCTCAAAGTTTCTCTGACCATCTCTACTCATAATCTCTCTTCTCTGACTTCCCACCTACTTGTAACAGGGCCAATTGGGATAGTATCAGATAATTACTCTCCTCACCTGAGACAGGCTACAGCTCAGAACTGTGTTGGCCTTTTTCTTCCAAACCGCATTGATCTGTTAAGCCCATCTTCTTTACAGGCTTGAGATGTGGTGCTCCCGAGACAATGTCCAGGATGACAAAGCATCACTTACTGAGGTCTTGTCTACACTAGTATTTATTCTGGCAAAACTTTTCTTACTCATGGTGTGGAAAATACACCCCCCGAGTAATGTAAGTTTTGCCAGCATAAGTGTGGACAGCACTCTGGCTATGTCTACACTTAGGAATTTAGGTCGACTTTATTAAGTCAACTTTACTAAATTGACTTTAAGTCGACCTTATTAAGTCAACTTAGAGAGTCCACACAGGACTTTTAAGTCGACTTAAAACTGGCCTTACTAAGTCGACTTAGAGAGTCTACACTTGACTCACTAAGTGGACTGGTTAGGTCCAGGGGAAGCGAGGCTCCTTTGGAGCCTCAGCTCCCCAGGTTAGGGGGGCTTGTCCTGGGGAGAGCAATCCCCGTTTAGGGCTGACTGTCCCTGAGACAGCAAGCCCTGGAGCAGTCCAGGGGAGAAGGGAGTGCGGAGCTCCCTTCTGGCCTGGACCGCTTGGCTCCCTTCTGGCCGGGACTGCTCAGGTCCTGGGCAGAAGGGAGCCCCATGCTCCCTTCTAGCCAGGAAGGAGCAGTCCCAGGGAGAAGGGAGCCCTGCTCTCCCTTCTGGCCGGGACTGAGCGGTCCCAGGGAGAAGGGAGCCCCGCGGTCCTGGCCTGTGGGGCTCCCTTCTCCCTGGGATCGCTCTGTCAGCTACTCACACAAGAACACCTAGACTATGTCTACACTGGCAAGTTAGGTCGACTTAAGGAGGCTTAAGTCGGCCTAACTTAGTCCCTGTCCACATCAAGCTTTCATTAGGTCGACTTAAGAAATTCCTTAAGTTGACTTACTGAAAGCTTAAGTCGACTTAATGAGAACCACCGGGTAGGTCGACCTAACCCTCCTTAGGTCAACCTAACCCTTCTTTAGGTTGATTAAGCACAGTGTGGACGCTTAAGTCCACTTTGTTAAGTCGACCTAAGGGCAGTTAGAAAGACAACAGAGTCCTGTGGCACTTTTAAAGACTAACAGATTTATTTATCGCATGAGCTTTCGTGGGAGAAAATCCCACTTCGTCAGATGCTTTGAAGATAGGAAAGTTACAGAGTGGTAGGAAATTAAATGCAGGGGAGTGTATGACATAGCATCAGGTCAGGCTGTAACAGCAAATCAAAATAGGTGTTAGGATTCAAAACACTGGGGAACAGCACATAGAGGAGGGGGAGGTCAAATCACTTGTTGTAATGCGAGAAAAATCCATAGTCCCTGTTTAACCCCAAGACAACTGACGTAACAAAGTGGACTTAGTCCACGTCCATGGACCACACTTTGTTTAATTTAATTAGTTAATTTAATTGATTAGCTAATTAATATTGGAGGCCAATTAGGTCGACTTAAGGGCTATTCCATGTCTACCTTGGCTTAAGTTGACTTAATAAGGTCGACTTAAGCCTTAAATCGACCTTCAGAGGTGGTGTTATTAAATTGACTTAAGGAAGCGCTTAACTCAACTTAATAAGTGCCCAATGTGGATGCAGGGTTCTTTAGGAAAACTTAACCCTCCTTAAGTCGACCTAAGACTCCAGTGTAGATGTACCCTTAATGCTTTCATTGGGGCAAGATCAGACTCACAATGTTCACTTTAAAAAAATGAATAGATGTGTTGTCCTCCTATGTGGCTCACATGATGCTTTTGTATCTTGACTGACTGATCAAGTCTTTCATTGTTTTTTAGCTGGTGGATTTTCCACTATAACAAAAAAGGAGTCTTGTGGCACTTTTAAAGACTAACAAATTTATTTATTGTATGAGCTTTCATGGGAGAAAAGAACTTCTCCATCTTCAAGCATCTGATGAAGTGGGATTTTCTCCCACAAAAGCTCATGCAATAAATAAATTTGTTAGTCTTTAAAAGTGCTGCTAGTGCTACATCTACACTGGAGGCTCTGGTAAGTCGACTTAACCAAGGTTGACTTTAAGTCAAAAAGTCAACCTTGTTGAGTTGATTTAGAGACTCCACAGCCCTGTGTCCACACTGGCAGGTGCTAGGTTGATGGAGGAGTGGCCAGGAACTCTGCGAGAGGGCCTGGAGGTCAATTATGTTGACTTAAAGGCTATCCCTCATCTACCCTTGCTGAAGTTGACTTAATAATGTTGACTTAAGCCTTAGGTCTACCTTAAGAGGTAGTGTTATTATGTCAACTTAAGGAAGTGCTTAAGTCGAGTTAATAAGCACCCAGTGTGGACGCAGCGGTCTGTAGGTCGACTTAACCATCCTTAAGTTGACCTAAGGCTCCAGTATGGACATATCCCTTGTTTGTTTTGCTGAACTAGACTAATATGGCTATCCCTTTGGAACTTTCCACTGTAACAGTAACTTTAGGGGTATTCTCAGACTACAAAAATATCTTGACATAACATAAAAATCAATATTCTCCTCCAGAAGGGAATGTTGAATAGTTTGATAATATTTATATTGACTCTACATATAGCCTTCCCTTCACATCTTGGTCCAGTTTGCAATAACAGGAGAAACCCACGTGGAAACATTCCACTGTTGCTTCTTTGTGTTGTACTGCTACATCTGGTACCTTTCATTCTATCACTTGCCGTTCTGGAGCAATCAGTCAACTACTTAGCACTTAACAGGCAAAAACATTTTAAACCTTTTATCCTATTTTTCTTTGTTAGTACTAAGAGGAGACACCAACTCATCCCTAACTGGCTCTGTTGCACGGTACTGCTTTATGAACTCCTAGAAACACCTGCTACCTGCCATTCAATCACTTGTCAATGGGGAATAATCAGTCAGCCACTCAACAATTACCAGGCAAAATGAAGCTCTTGAACTGGCAATTAGAGCACATCATTTTGGTGAATGACTGCAATTGTCTGACAAAGCATCTAGAGGTCCTAAAAATAGCTTCTGTGTTTCACATACATAATCTATAAATAATCTATAGTTGATTTCTTTCATAGATTTCTAAGAAGCCCTGGCAAGTTCTATAATGAATGATCATTAGGATTTAGAAGACAAATGAGTCATTCATTAGCGCAGTGTCCAAGCTAATGAGCAATAAATGTTTATGAAAGACATGATTTATTTGGTATTTAATGTCCATGTCATCACATTATAAGTGATAAAGGTGGACTGTGTTACAATGCCAAGATACAGATGACCTATTTATTTGCAGTTGGGATAGCAAGACATTCTACATTACAAGACCTGATCGTAAAAATGTCACCAACCACAGGACTCATTATTGTTGAGTCATTGGGTTTGTTTTGAGTAGGAAGAGTAAGCTTAGCCAACCTTCATTAGCTAAGCTTGGTGTTTTTCCTACTGGTTAGGTCTAAACTTTTTGTTAACATTCCGTGATGTAGAAAGAGAGTTAGCTATATGGGGCATTTAGGTATAAAGGGCATTGCCCTAAGTTTTATTCCTTGTCACTAGACATTTTATATAACTGAAGGAAATTCAGAAAAGGACATTTTTTGATACAGTCCAAACAAGTGAACTCAATTTCTCAAAGAAATATTAGGCCACATCGGTGCTCCTACTACAATACAGTTGTGTATGTGCTGTCTTTCAGAGAAGCTTCCCTCTCCCTCACTACTCTACTGCCTTATATTTAATAGTTCAGAACAAAGCTCAGAATATTAAAATACCAGAAGTAACGAGAAAAAAAAAAACCTAGGGGGAAAAAAAAAAAGACAACACAGGACCTCATAGCTGATCCTGAAAGGGAAAACAAAAGAGAAAAAAACGAAACCAAGAACCAGACCAGTTATATTGTTTTTAAAAGCTGAGAATAGGCATGGATGATTGCTATATACTCTTTTATGGTAGTGTCATTGCGTAGATGCTTCCTACATGTATGGGTTTTTCCACTGGTAGTTAATCCACTTCTCCAAAAGGTGGTAGCTAGGTTGACAGACAAATTCTTCATCAACCTTGCTGTGCCTACAGTGGGGATTAGGCCTACCTAATTATGCTGCACAGGGCACAATGTTTTTCACAGCTCTGAGCAATGTAAATAAATCAATCACATTTTTTTGGTGTTCACCTGGCCCCAGAGTCACCAACACTTAAAACAGATGATAGTATACTAACCATCTAATTCCAACATAAACTACCTCCAGGACAATTGAGCTACTATTTGAAAGCTCTAATGGAGATAGGAGAGATTAATGATTCTGAGTCCCACACGAGTAGAATTTGGGGGTAGAAGAAAGATTATTAATAAAATTTGTATGTATTTTGAAAAAAGGACACTTATCCAGTTAAACACAATTATTTGGAACCCCTAATTTCCAGACTGCACCCTATTGGATCCTCTCTTAACCCCAAATCATTCTCACTTGCTTTCTATTCATTTTACAGTCCCTATGCCTTCCACCAGGAAAACACTGGGAGGACAAATGTATCTTAGTGTATGACCAGAAGTTTAACAGATCTGGGACTGGCTGAATTTAAGAGAGCAAGAATTTTTGATACAGAGAGCCATTTCAGCCAAACAACTGACTTCCCCCCCATTTTAGAGTGTCAGGTATTGTTAATGTCAAGAATGCTAAGAATCCATCGGTCTGCCCTCAAAATATTTCCCCCTTTTTCTTTCAGGACTCTCAAACTTTGATAATTTCAATTAGCTTTAAAAAAATAAAAGGCATTTGAGACTAAATATCTCATTGAAATGCACTGAGGGAGACAACTTAAAACCACTTGAGAATTAATCCAAACAAGAGAATCTCTCTGCAGATAAGTGATTCTTCGCATTCCTGCGCTTTGGACTAAATGCCCACTACTTTTTGTGGAGGCTAGAGACTAGACTTAGATGTGTTCATCTCCAAACAAGCCATATCACTCTTCCATGGAATTGAAAAATCGCATCAGCATACACCAAGCATAGCAGGCAGTGCCTGAGGTTCAAGAGAATGAAGGAAGGAGTCATGAAAGCATATTGCCTTGGTTTGTCAATACTCAAATGCCTGCAGCTTATCATTCAGGATGGTTGAAGCCACTGTCGGTAGAAGGATTCTTGAGGGCATGCACTGTACCATCTCCTCAGGAATACCTGTGGTACTGGAGTAGATGAGTAATTCTGTTGGGTTTATGGAGGCCAAGATTGGTATGTACTCACTGAGTTTCCTGCTTTGAACTGCCATGTCATAGTAAAAGTAAAAAAGACTATACAGATTTGGGATCTTGCCTGAAAACTCCTTACCCTCTGAACTTGGGGACCTGGAAAATTGAGTCCAACTATCCCTAATTTTGTTTTAGCAAGGGGATTGAGAGACGAGCAAGAAATGATTGGGCCATTTTGAATGAAGATACTAAGGGGGAAAACAAAAAAATAAAACAAAAACAACCCCCCCCCCAAAAGAACAAAAAACCCCAAACAAAACCCCCATATTTTCCTCACTATATATATATATATATATATATATATATATATATATATATATATATATAAACACTTTGCAACTTAGTTTGAAACAGCTGCTCAGACAAGACAGCTGGGGGTAGATAAATGAAAGTCTGGCAGGGAAATAGATCCCATTGATAAGGATAGCTGAGTGTTCCAGTGAAAATTGGTTTTGATTTGACTGAGTTATGAGCCTTTGAGAGTTACACTTTGTTCATGCAATTAGTATGATTTGTATCATTTTATAGCAGCCATCAGTGGGAAACTAGGCTGCCCTGTGGAGGGAGGGAGGAAAGACTCCTACGGGGACGTGGCACATTCTTTGTCTCTTTTGTAAGTGTACATATCAGACCAGTGCATGAAAGTGTGTGCTGCATGATGCATGCTTTATAAAATGTACTGTAAGGGCCAGATCCAAAGTTCATCCTAGTCAGTGGGCACCTAGGAGCAGACCCTTAAGTTTATGCAACGAAAGAGGCTGGGCTCTGCATTCAGGTTAAGCACTGAATATTTAAGAAGCGTATTTATAAAGATTCTCCACAGGAGCCTTGCATAACATAAAGTGATGTTTGCCCTGTGCAGAGAGCAAACACAAAGCCTGTACAGCTTGTACTGCCCCAATGCCCAGGAGGGAGTTTCAGTATCATTGGACAGGAGGTGCCAGAGGTGTGGAGTATTTATTTGATCATTTTCTTAAAAAAAACCCAAAAACCATCTAGACAATTAGCTACATTAGAAGAACTTGAAGGTTGCATGATCAATTACTCAGAAGTCAGGAAATGTCAGAGACAGTCATGTCCAAACAACTCTGCCCCTGAGCAGATGCCTTATGATACCCTTAGGCTCACACACAGTTATTCAGAGATTGTATTTTTGCAAACAAATTGTAGTAGCCCTGTGCAAATGCTTAACATCTTATGCAAAATGCTAACACTACAGTAGCACTGAGAAGTCTAAACGAGCTCTATTGTGCTAGGTGATGTACATATGATAAGATATTCTTTGTCCAAAGGAATTTATGATCTTAATCCTCAAGTTAGCTAGGCATGTAAGCATGTGCAACCTTGAGCAGGTGAAGAGTCCCATTAACAAGCCTACATACCTTGTGCAAGCTTTCTACACTGGAATGGTTGCCTGGCTTAAAGCTAAGCATGTGCTTTATTTGGTACCTTGCTGAATTGGGACTTGAAAGGCTTGTACACACAGCTGTTTTGAAAATTTATCCACAAAATATGTCTCTTCTCCACAAGCAAGACGTTGCTGAACATTGTCAACAGTATCCAAATGTTCCTTTCCCTCCACCCCCCAAAAAGCATTTTTATCAAAAGTTTTAATTTAAGCAGTTCAAGTTATTGAGGTTTTATTTATTGCAAACCAGATTCAGGAAGAACATGTACATTTCAGTAAACAAGAATGTAATGATTTGGAAGACAATTTTGATACAAACGCTGGTAACTTTAATAAAAATTTCAATAAAGGAACCATTGCCTTTTTTTTTATTTCAAATGCTGCAACACGGACAGCTTCAAAATATAATTTTTTTTGCAGATTTTTTTCCCTCCATTCTCCACCTGCTTTATTGGTATAGAAATAACTTTCAAGAACTCTGATTGTCTTGGTGTAGTGTGCAATTATACTAGATGCTCAATTAAAAATTTGTAGATAGTGTGCTATATATAAAATATATTTTATTTGAAAGTTAGTTTGTGATCGTACAACATTGCAATGTATACATACAAGGGGCTGAGTTAAACTTGCACTCCAGACGTCAACATGTCTTGATTTTTGAGTGCTTGTTACTTATTCGGAATGATACTTTGAGTGCTTACTATTTTTAGAGAGAAATTCACCCTGGACAATTGATTCAAATAAGGTATATGCACTGCTTCTTAGGCTCTGTTTTTAGCAATTTCCCATCTCCTGTAAGATCTTAAAATAGGGCTTGTGTGTGCAGGACTCTTCGGAAGGGTGAATTTCACTCGTTGTGTGTATAATCTGATGGAATGCAGAAAACTGAACCAGTGACTTTAAATCCCATCATTGGCATAGGAGGCATACAGTGGGCTCTCGTTTTAAACATGCTCATATCTGGCTTGTACAACTAAGTCTTATTAAATTAAAGACACAACAAGTGGATAAGTAATGGTAAGGAGAACGTTTAGAAAATTAATCAGTCTTGAGCATTCGTCTAGCTGTATGAGTCATCCAAGACAAACATTTTGCTAAAAAAAATGTATGATACTCAGGACGAAAACTAGGAATAAAGATAAAGACAACAAGGACCTGGGGCTAAAATCTCAATAGTGTAAATCAGCATTACTCCATTGACTTCAGTGGGAGCTCTCTGGATCAAATAAATTTCAGAGCCAGATTTGCAGCTAGTGGGATGTTTTCTCGGCACATCGGTGAGAACAGGTTATGTACTTAGTAAACATTACACCAGCTGAGAATCTAGCCCTTTATGTTTATTTTGTTCATCTAGCTGTCTCCTTTTCCCATTGCAGTCAATGTGGTTATGCTGATTTACACAGCTGAGGATCTGATCCTTTAGCCTGGAATTTGGCAGCAAGGCTACAGAGAGAGTTTGGCACACAGCTCATAGGATTTGGACACCTTCTTGGGGAAAAAAATGCCAGCGTGGAGAGCAGTAGAATTTGCCTGTAAGAGCTCATTCAAGTCGATGAGAAAACTCTTTGGCTATGTCTACACTGCAAAAAGTTAGGTTGACTTTGTTAAGTCGACTTAATAAGGTCAACTTTAAGTCAACTTAAAGTCGACCTTATTAAGTCGACTTCACGAAGTGGTGTCCATGGACTAAGTCCACTTTGTTAAGTCGACCTAATGGCTCTTAGGTCGACTTAACAAAGGGGACTTAAGTGTTCACACTGGCCTTAGGTCAACCTAAAAAAGGGCTAGATTGACCTAAGGAGGCTTAAGTCGACCTACCCGGTGGAAATCTTAGTAAGTTGACTTAAGCTTTCATTAAGTCGAATTAAGGAATTTCTTAAGTCGACTTAATGAAAGCCTGGTGTGGACGCGGCTTTGCTTAAGTTGACTTAAGCCTCCTTAAGTCGACTTAATTTGCAAGTGTAGACATAGCTTTGATTTAAATAGTACAAGATCAGGGCCTAACAGAGCCAAACTCCCGTTCAAGCCAAAAGAGTTCCTATCAACCAGAAAGACCACAACCTTTGATTCTTTTTATTTTGTATACAAAATAAACCCTTCTGCCATTACAGGCAAGAAGAGAAGGATCAGGCCCAGACAGCATTTTTGCAATTAACAAAACTTACCTTTTAAAGGGAGAATTTTATAAAAATTACACCTACTCAAAAATCTGATCAATATTAATCAATGGGTGGGTGTTAATTAGTGTCTTATTTCTGAAGCCGAATACCATCAAACTGGTAAACCACTTTTAACTTCCCTTCCAGGTAAATTATGTTTGGTTGCCCTTTTATTCAACATGTTTTGTATACAAATGAGCAGAAACTCCCAGTAGACTCCACTGAAAGGTTAGCAGTTGCACACAGCATCTTAGATGAATGTTAGAAATCTACTCAATACAAATGAGCATTTCAGCAAAGAGCACTTATATTTGATTAATAGGGACAAATTTCACTTTGATGGGAGTACAGAAGGTACAATGGCGAAAGTGGTTGTTAATCATGGTGCCAAAGTGTCAGCAGTTAAGTATTGTGTACTTCAGCATCCTAACTATTGTTATGACATCAAAATGGGTCTCTGAAATGGATGGTCTGCAATTCACGTTTAATCCACTTTTAAAGACAAGCACGTTAATGCAGGAGTGTAATGAGGGGCTAGTTCCTCATTTACAATCTTTCCAGTCTACAGACTGTCAGAAAACCTTCTGATGAGTTGGGTAGATTTTTCACATTTCCCTCCCCTGTTGCTCAGCTGTTATTTAACTATTAATGCAAGTGGCTTAGGGTTGTCTCAGTAGAACAGATGAAGAGTCTCCCATGAAAGTAATAGGCATATGGTTGAAGAGGCCAATAGCACAAATGTTCTTGCGGGTTTTTTGGTGGAATGGTGATAGTGGATAAAAAGTCATGAAAACACAGCTGAAAAATGCTTACTTCAAAGCCTACTGAAATCAGTGAATCTTCCCATTCATTCAATGGGCTTTGGAACAGTCCCAAAGAAAGAAAGAAAGAAAGAAAGAAAGAAAGAAAGAAAGAAAGAAAAAGAAAGAAAGAAAGGGCTTGAGTTCTATTTTCCAGTTAGCCTTTTACTGAGTCTCTAGTCTGGTCTAGACTCAAACTTGATCTTTGTGCGTTCTTACTAATTGTGGTTCAACTCCTTTCTCAAGGACTCACACCTCTCCCTGCTTAATTTTGGGTGAATCCCCCGCTCCACACGTAAAGGGCTAACAATACCTATACATCAGTTAAGTCCCTCTACTCTTAATAAGATTAAGAGAGGGACTAGAAACTATGCAGCTACAAGAATATCTAGAGATGCATCACTTAATGCAAACAATTTGGAAGGACTAGAAACCTTATGCTTCAAGGTTTAAAACTAGTATTGGACTACTCTGGATTAAGTTAAGAAAGTCTCTAAAGCAGTTGGTTCTGGTCACTGTCAAAGACCGGAAACTGGACTAGATGGACAATGGCTCTTATCCACTGGGGCAGTTCCCATATTCTTGTGATGTAAATGGTGCTAGTGTCCCACGATAGCTCTCTGAACTGGTGGCTTCCATCTTTGTAGAGCTATATCAGCAGAAGGACTTTTGCCAGAAGAAACTGCATTTAGTGTAGTTACTGGCATAGCTCTAGAAACCTACCCTTTCCGGCATAGCTGTGAGCTTAGAACTGGAGCATGACTCGCTCATCCTGGGCAGTTTTAAAGTATCATCCCCGTGTGATGGCTTTGGCAATGAATGTGGCTCACTGGGATGTTTCAAGTCACAGGTTATTTTGGGACCACTCTTATTCAGATTGTCACAGCTTGATAGACCTAATTTTGCTCATCTGAGAAACTTGAACTCCATTTCCCAAATTACTACCAGGGGTTTCCTTGAATAGCATTTTAAATTTATTTCAGTGTGCTTTTTTATTTTATTTTTGGCAGAAAGAATATCAGAGTCTAAGGAGTAAGGCAGAACAGGCTCCTTATTAGTTGCCCAAGTCAGAAAGACATTTAGTGAAATCTAAAACAAAAACAAACAAAAAATGTATGCTTCCAAGGATAATGTTTAGGGAGGCATCCAGGACGTTAAGTGCAGCAGACAGATATTTTTCCCATAGCAATGATTGCAGTACAATAACAGAGGAAAGCAGGCCCTGAGGATTCTACAAGACAGTTTATCTATGTTCTACAATGTAGCTGTTTCTTTCTAGCCTTTTTCCACTAATGTGGGAAGGAAAAAAGGAATCTCCAGAGAATGGTGTGAGATTTCCTGATCTGCCCTTAATTTCCAAACATCCTGTTCACATTTGTCTTCAGTAAGGTACACTTGCCGGTCTTCCACTATAGCCAGTCAGTCTATTACTTGCTCTCCTTGGGTACGTCTATGCTGGCAAGTTAGGTCAACTTAAGGATGCTTAAGTCAACCTAAACAAAGCCGAGTCCACACTGGGTTTTTATTAAGCGACTTAAGCATTTCCTTAAGTTGACTTAAGGAAAGCTTAAATTGACTTAATATCACCACCTCTTTAGGTCGACTTAAGCCTTAAGTTGACTCCTTGAGTTGATTTAAGGCCAGTGTAGACGGGGTTTAGCACTAAGTGGACTTTATTAAGTTGAGTTAAAGCCAGTATAATGGCCATTTCTGCTGTTAAGTTGACTTAACAATGTCGACTTAACTTTTCAAGTGTAGACATAGCCCTTGTGCTTTTCTATGCCCTCACAGGTTGCCTCAGTGATGGTTTCTAGGGGGCACCCCTACCCAGATACTAAAGCCATCACCGGGATCAAGGATTGTGGTCACTTGTAATCACTTGTTAGGGCACGTCTACACTAGAGGCACTACAGCAACATACATACAACATACATACAGCAACATACACTACAGCATAGCAACCGTAACACCCATAGCATAGATAATTCCTCCATGGATGGAGAAAACCTTTTGTCAATATAGGTAACCCACTTCCCAGAGCAGTGGTAGCTAGCCGATTCTACACCAGGGGTTAGGTTGTCTCAACTTTATGCTCAGCAGCATGACCATTACACATCTTTCAGTGATGTAGCTAGATTGATCTAAATGTTAAGTGTAGACCAGGCTCACAGGAATGAGCCCAGGCTTAAGATTCAAAACCCAGCATTTGCATCCCAGCTTTGTCACTGACTGGCTCCCATTAATGCTTTCTCTTACTACCTTTACTCTTTACTCAGAGTGGACGGCAATACTCAACTGGCTAGCCTTATTCTTGTGTCCAATCCATTTTATTTCTTCATTTTGGTACTCTAGTGTGAGGTTATAATATCTGGATTGCAAAGGCTACAGGGAAGTAAAAAAGACAATGATTTTATGATTTTAAATCCATCATTAATTATTTTTATTAATATCTGAGTTTATAAAATTTGTTTAAAGTACTTAAATTTTGAGCTTAGTGTACCTGGCAGGGTCCCTTTAATTTTACTGTGGACTTTTGATAGGAGAGTCCATGCATCCTTCCCCTTTCTTAATGAGTCAGTTCTATTTTCTCTTTCTGCATTCACCTCAATAGCAAGCAGTTAATTTCATCTCTGTGAATTTATCCCCAGAATTGTGTATTTTATCACCATCCATGCACATTTCAATATGCAGGTTCTTTCTCTCTATACACACATTTACCTGATTTCCTCCAGTCTTCTTAAAATGCTTCTGCTAAAGTTATCTTTTTCCTGCCACTTCAAATCTGCTCTGCCTACTCCCCTCTACCTCTTTACAGTCACTGAGGCCAAGTCTATACTAATGGTGGCAAATTTGCTGCTGTCAGTTCGATGTTTCTGCTTTGATTGCGCAATCAGTCAAGACCCACTCAATCAATCTGGAGTTTGACTTAGTAACTCCACCCCCATAAGGAGAGTCGAAGGGATGGCATTTCTCTTCAACTCAATGCAGTGGATCCAGGGAGGTAAGTGGCCATTAAAAAGTTGAAGGGACATATACAAATTATTTTACATAACTCTTGTATCTCCCTTTGGGTACGTCCACACTGGAGCTTTGGGTTGACTTAAGGATGGTTAAGTTGACCTACAAACCGCTGCGTCCACACTGGGTGCTTATTAGGTCAACTTAAGTGCTTCCTTAAGTCGACTTAATAACACCACCTCTTAAGGTCGACCTAAGGCTTAAGTCGACCTCTTTAAGTTGACTTCAGCCAGGGTAGACAGGGAATAGTCCTTAAGTCTACCTAATTGGCCTCCAGGCCCCCTTGCAGAGTTCCTGGACACTCCTCCTTCGACCTAGCACCAGTGTGGAGGCAGGGCTGTGGAATCTCTAAGTCAACTTAACAAGGTCGACTTTAAGTCAACCTAAAGTCGACCTTGGTTAAGTTGACTTAACAGAGCCTCCAGTGTACATGTACCCTTTGACTGCCAACATAGGCCTGGCCTTAGCTGACTACTCACCAAGCAATGCATCAACTTTGAACTTCTTGTCCTGCATTCAAGGCTCTGTAGCATCCTGAACATCTCTAACTTGGCCTGTTTCCTTACTCAATGAGGCCAACTTGCATTCCTGCACACTTCTCTTTTCCTAACCAAGATCTTTACTTTGTTCCATGCTGCTCTTTCTTCTTAGACTGCTCTTCCAAATCCTATTTGCAAAGCTTCCACCCTTGACTCATTCAGATTGTTCCTAGTGATTCACTTCTGTAGCATTGCCTACAAGCACAAATGCTTTCACCCTTAAAAATTATTTAATGAGATGTACAAGTGTCTAAATGAAGTAACTGTATAATCATGGATCTGTAACCCAAGGCTTCCCTTCCTTTTCCTGGTGCATATTTTATACTCACTTGTCTATCGAGTCCATTATTCTGGCTCCAATCCAGTCAAATGTGCACAGCTTTAAGCATTTGTGTCATATGCTGAAGTCATGCTTAAAGTTGCTCATGAATGTGGCTGAATTTGAATTAGCAACCCTGGTAGAGGAAATTGAATCTTCTACTTCATTCTCCTCGGGCAGCAAGGCCCCTTCTACAAAGAGAACCTATTTCTACAGCTATTTGAGGCAGACATGTAATGAAGCATTGTATAACAATTCTAACAATGATCTTGAGGTGTTTGCTCATTATGAACAAAAGCAAATGAACCACAGAGTTTGGCTTAACAGCGGAAATCAGAATCTCAGCAATTCCTTTCTCAAAAAGAGAGAGAAAATGAGGAGAAACAGGAGATGGAGAAATATAGCTCTTCAGTGTGTTAACAAAACACAGAGCCCTGAAGGTCTTTCCTGGAAGCAGCGCTAGCAACTTTATATTTGGTACACGGCATGGATACTGTCCAGTGTGTTTTTAAAAAAAAGTTTCATTTTTAGAAGAGTGGGTTAAAAAAATGACAAAATTGAACCAGTTTTGAATTATTTTTATGTAAGTGGGGGATTTCACAAGTTAAAAAAATATATAGATTATCCATAAGCTTCCACAAGACTCAAATGATTAGAAAGGGACCATCATGATCATCTAGTTTAACATCCTATACTTTGCAGGCCACAGAACCTCACCCACCCACTGCTGTAATAGACCCATACCCTCTGGTTAAGTTACTCAGACCATAGTTTAAAGATTTCAAGTTACAGAGAATCCACCATTTATACTAGTTAAACCTGCAAATGACATGAGCCCAATGCTGCAGAGGAAGGTGAAATACCTTAGGGTCACTGGCAATTTGACTTGGGGGAAAATTACTTCCCAACCTCAGCTATGGCAGTCAGTTAGGCCTTGATCATGTGGGTAAGACAGCCAACCAGATGCCTGAGAAAGAATTCTCTGTAGTAATTCAGACCCTTCCCCATCTAGTGTTCCATCACCAGCTGTTGGAGATAGCTGCAGATTGATTACATGCCATTGTAGGTAGTCTCATCACACCATCTCCTCCAGAAACATATCAAGCTCACCAGTTACTTCTTCTGCCTCAACTGCTCACTTTGCAAGAGTGTTCCAGAAATGTACTCCTCTGGTAGTTAAAAACCTTCACTTGATTTCAAGCCTAAACTTATTGATGGCCAATTTATACATAACACTCATCATGAGCTTTAAAACTTGTGTCTGAATTTAGACAAGTATAAATAATTTTCTAGCACACTTGTGGGTGCTAGATGCTATACAAAATATCCCCATAAAACTGAAGTCCTCTCCTGAAGAACTTTCACCCTGAGATCCTGACTTAGCAAAGCAGTTAAACACTTGTTTAAGGCCCATTGAAGTCAGCGGGCCTTAAGTTCTTTGCTGAATGGGGATGGGCTTATTTACATGTTTAGAATTTAACGTGTGTGTAAGCACTTTCTGAATTAGGGACAGAGAGAACTTCAGTGAAAGTGTCGCTAAGCCCTAAAATGATTAGAACTAAGATGTGTATAAAATGAACTTCTGTGGAGTCTCATTTCCTACTAATTTTCCCAGTTCAGACTACCTAAGCAGGAAGATGCTAATTTCTTACAGCTTCCAGTTCACAGATGTTATTGAGCATAGGTGTATGCTTCCTCTTTAAGGGCATGTACACAAGATCACTTTATCGCGCATTAACAGTCACTACCGCGCGATAACAACAACAGCGTACACACGTGTAATAGGGCTCTTGCGCGTCAACAGCCCAGTTGTAGCGCAATAGAAAAACCACCTCGACGAGGGTGGTAGCTGTTAACGTGGAACAGCTGTTGCGCCTTTCGACTCATGTGTACACTTACCGCGCAATGATCGGCCTCTGGAACTGTCCCAGCATTCCAAAGTTGTCCTCTCTGGTCTTCCCCCCACCCGCTCTGTGGCCGTGATGAAACAGTCAGTCCCCGCCCTGTTTCGATTCCCGGGATTTTCGAATTTCTCATCTGTTTCACTTCCTGCTCTCTTCCTCGTGGAGTGGAGTGCAGCTCTGATCTTCACGAGCAATGGTGGCCCATTTGTGGAAGACGCGCACCCATTTGGAGCACGGCAGAGGTGCTGGACTTGATCAGCATCTGGGGAGAGTCTGCTGTGCAGGCGCAGCTACGCAGCAGCAGGCGAAATTTCGACACATATGGCATAATTTCTCGGGCCATGTCCGAGAGAGGTTATGAGAGAGACACTGTGCAGTGCAGATCAAAGGTGAAGGAGCTGAGAATAACCTATCACCGAGTGAAGGAGGCAAACCACCGTTCGGGATCAGCGCCTGCTACATGCAGGTTTTACAAGGAAATAGAAGCTATCCTCAGCGGGGACCCCACAACAACCGCCAAGAATCCTGTGGACACATCGGCCCCCCCTCATCCAGTGAATGCCGGACCCGAGCAGGATGAGGACGTGATCGATGAGGAGGAGGAGATGGAGGATGACCTGGAGGAGAGCACAACAGCGTGTAGCCAGGAGCTGTTCTGCACCCCCGCTGAGACGTCCACCTAGGACATGAATTGTAGCCTGTCCTCTGAGGCGGCAGAGGGGGGGTTCAGGTAAGTTTCTCTTACGTGCAGCTACGGCTCCCGCTAAAAAATCATTGTCCGGGGCGGGGCAGGGGTGCTTGCTGTCTCGGTCCCCGCTGTGCATGCTCTTCACTATGCATTCATTAGAAGTGTATCAACACAAGCACTGATTGTCAAAAAATCATCTGTATTTAGGTCACTAAAGGTTTCCTCGATGTACCTCCAGAGCCTCCTACTCAGGTTAGATGGGATAGCGTCTGTGTCTATGCTCCCGTATATGGATACTCGTCCTCGCCAGCTGCAAAGCACAGCCCTGGGAACCATGGCAGCACACAAGGCAGCAGCATACGGTCCCGGCTGGCATCCGGAGGCATGTAGGAGATGTATTCTAGCTGGCAGGGGCACTCTGAGGAGAGAGATATCGGGTTTCATCTCTGTGCCCAATGCAGAATGTTAGCCCCCAGTAAGGTTTCTATTAGGACGTACCTTGTCCACTTCAGCAAAGCATAGGATGTTGACTGCCCTGTACCTTCCAGTGGAATGTGTTACTGGAAGGTTACAATGGTTATCTAGGCTATGTGTTAACAATAGCTTTATTATTCTTTTTTTTATTAGATTCGACCTTCACAAGGCCGGTGTCTACCCCAGCTGACCGCATGAGAAACATTCGGTGGCATGCTCGAAGAAACAGGGAGGATATGTTTCAGGAGCTGCTGAAAGCAACACAGGAATCTGCAAGGGAGAATCGAGCCTGGAGAGAGGAATCCCAACAGAGGAGGCAGAAACATAGGGACGAACTGATAAGCGTCATGAAGGAGCAAACAGAATTGCTCAAGAGCATGATTGCTTTGCAGTCCCAGGCGATTAATGTCCGGGCTCCACTCCAGACAGTTCAGCCGTGTCTGCCTCCCACTCCCCGTAGTCCCTCAAAGCATTTCTTTGAAGGCCACCCATCCCCCTGGTATACCGCAACATCCAGTCCCTCACAGAGCTACTTTTTAGAGACCCGCAGCTACACCCACCTGTAAACCCTTCAACCCCACCCCAACCACAACCCCCCCTTTAATCTTTTAATAAAAACAGTAACAAAAAATTTGAAGAGTGGCTTTATTTGTACACAGCACAGTGCAAATCTCATAAGGTGCACTTGATGCGTCCTTGAAGAAAACTACAGGAGGGCATCATTGAAATGCTCCCTGAGTGCCTCCCTTATGCGAGCAGCTCCTCGTTCAGCCCCCCTAATACTCCTAGTGGCTGGCTGTTCGTACGCTGCCTCTAGGCGCTGTGCCTCCATAGCCCACCCCGGGGAAAACTTTTCTCCCCTATTTTCACAAATGTTATGAAGGACACAGCACGGTGCAATCACAGCAGGGATGTTGTCCTCGTCCAAGTCCAGCCTCCCATACAAACATCGCCAGTGCCCTTTTAAGCGGCCAAAGGCACACTCCACAGTCATTCTGCAGCGGCTCAATCTGTAATTGAACCGCTCCTTGCTGCGATACAGGTTCCCGGTGTACGGCTTCATGAGCCATGGCATGAGTGGGTATGCTGGGTCTCCGAGGATGATTATGGGCATCTCCACATTCCCCACAGTAATTTTTTGATCTGGGAAGAAGTTACCCCCTTGCAGCTTCCGGTACAGTCCAATGTTTCTGAAAATGCGGGCATCATGCACCTTTCCCGACCAACCAGAATTGATGTCCGTAAAACGCCCCTTGTGATCCATGAGTGCTTGCAGCACCATGGAGAACTAGCCCTTCCTGTTTATGTACTCGGTCGCGAGATGGTCTGGAGCCAAAATCGGGATATGTGTGCCATCTATGGCTCCCCCGCAGTTAGGGAATCCCATGGCAGCAAAGCCGTCCACAATCTCACGAACATTGCCCAACGTCACCATCCTCCGTAGCAGAACGCGATTGATGGCTCGGCACACTTGTGAGAGGGCTAATCCGACAGTGGACCTCCCGACTCCAAACTGGTTTGCAACCGACCGGTAGCAGTCAGGAGTCACCATCTTCCAGACAGCAATCGCAACACGCTTCTCCACGGTTAGGGCTGACCTCATGTTGGTGTCTTTACGTCGCAGGGCAGGGGCCAACTCTGAACACAGATCCAGAAAGGTCGCTTTCCGCATTCGAAAGTTCTGTACCCACTGCTCGTCATCCCACAGCCGCATAACAATGCGATCCCACCACTCTGTGCTCATCTCTCGCGACCAGAAACGGCGTTGCACCGTGTGCAGATGATTGGTGAAGGAGCTGAGCAACGCGGTGCTGTTGCTCTGCAGGGCATCGATCAGCCCCTGCTTTTTGGCGTCCTCATCTGATTCGGAGCTCATTGCGTACTGAGCAACCAGCCGAGATGTATTTAGAATGCTGAAGGCGACAGTGGAGATCAGAGCAGGATCCATGCTGTCGCTGTTGTGATTGCTCGCAAGTGGTGCGGTGCGTCACTGCACTGTTGAAAATAGGCGCGAGTTGCTATTGACAACGAGGAAGATGCAAGGGGAACACAGTGCACCATGGGAAACTGAGAGTTTACCCATGGCGCTTTGCGTTCCTTTCCTTCATCCCATGATTCCAAGCGCCAATTGTGGGAAAATTGAACTGTGGGATAGGTGCCCAGAATTCATTGCGCTACAGCGAGATATAGCACAGAATTCTGTTGCGTTGCAAGGAGCGATGTGTGTACGCGCTATCCCGCAATAAAGGGCACGTGTTTTTTATAGCGCCATTGCCATGTTGCGCTTTAATCTGATCGTGTGTACATAGCCAAAAGGAGTATCACCATGTACTTCTTGGTGGACTATGTTGATCAGACCTCCACAGAAATTGGGGATGAGGGAAAGAGGTTAGAGATGTAGCAGCTGTTAAAAAAGGTGTATCCATATATATTTTATCAGCATATACACTCATTTAGTTTTAGTTTCATTTCTCCATGCTCATGTTCAAAATCTTTTTTCCTCCCTTTTAGGGAAACTCCAAGTATTGGGTGGCAGGTCAAAGCCTGTACACAAAATGGAGTGGGATTTTCTCCCGTGAAAGCTCATGCGATAAATAAATGTGTTAGTCTTTACAAGTGCCACAGGACTCCTTGTTTGTTATGCTGACCTAGATTAACACGGCTACCCCTTTGGAATTTCTTTTCCAAGGTGTTATTTCTTCTCAGACACTGACTCGGTTTAGAGCTTCCTCTCCATCAAACTGTTTTGCACTCCTACAGAACTCCACTTTTCTTTGCTGTTACCTCTCTTTCTACTTCTGGTAGAATGAGCTGAGCTGTAAAAGGTTGCCATTTCCACTCACTCCCAGCAGACTTTGCAAAAGATTAGTTCACTGGAGTCAGCTGGATCAGACACCTGTTCTAAACTGAGGGTGGTGGTGGTGGGGGGGGGCAAACTTGCTAACAAGAAGCAGCAAACAGACTCAAAAAAGGATTGGCTTGGTTCTTTTTAGTCTTTTCTCTCTTGTCCAGTGACAGTTAATGCTGTCACAATGAGCTTAATAAAGTATCTATGCTTCAACAAGTTTATGGTTGGAAAAAACTGGACTTTGGCTAGTATATGAATCCAGTGATTGGAGGCAAAATAGCCAGATTGCAAAAATGACCGGCAGAATTCGCATGTGTTGATGGGAAAAAACTAACAAATAAAAAGTAAAAAAGCTGTGCAGTTCTCAATATTTTTAAATGATTTTTTCCAATGTTTTGAAATTGTTGAAATTTTTCCGTCACATATTACCGTCATTGGAAAGCTCTGCTGGGAAAAAAAATGAAACTTGGAAAATTTCAACCAACTCTAAATTCTGGCTTCATATCTTTAAGGTTATCTACGTGTTTGAGCTGCAATAATTTATTTTCTCATCTAACATCAAGAAGCAAGAACTCACCTTGAAATCTAACAGAATTGCACTAACTCCTGCAGTCATTTGTCAGAGCTACAAATCTACTCCCTCTAGTGAGAATTACACAGCTAGAATCCCCTCGAGATTACTTCTTAAATGATTAGGAAAGTTCAGCTCATTCAGAAAAAAAATAACAGCTCAGAATCCCAGCAAGTAAAAAGTGTCTTGATTTCAATGCAGCTGTGCTTATGTACACCAGTCAAAGATCTGACCTGATCTTGAAAACAATCTTTTCTGTTTCCTTATGCAATTGGCCTATCCTGAATGTTCATTACGTGTTCTTTACCTTGTTCTGTTGCTTCGGATTAGCTTAATTTTGGTGTTTTGACACATTAGGTAAGATTTTTTCCTCTCTTCTGCTGGATTTTTGCGGCAAGCAGTATCGCACTCTTAGCTGTGAAGATCTCATTTTAAAGTGAGTGAGTGTTTAGAAAGCAGGGGTCAGAAATATCAACAGATCAGTCCATAGAGCTATGAAAACAGAGATTAAAGAGTTGAGAGCTTAGAGGTAATACAACTCCTTGGATTTGAAGAGACAATCACACTTGTCAGCTGGTTTATAAAATCCTATCATGTGAGTATCTTGGAACAGTTTACAATTAAAGACCAGAAAACATGCAAAAGAATAGAATAAAAAAAATGAAAGGATCAGAGGATGCTACATGAAAGAGAAGCTTTAGCGTATCTTGTTTGAAAATGGGTCTAATAAAGAAATAGTGAAACCCATCCAAATGTGCTTTTTTCATAGAACGGGTTACTTTTTGGGGAGTCATAATTGCTTTGGCAACAAATTGCTTTTTGTTAAAAATGAGGCTTTCTGATGAGGCATTTGATTAAAATTTTGCTTTTTTACTGAGAGAGAAAGTATAAATTGCTTGGTTTTTCCACAAACCAATTTTAATTTTTTTTTTAAAGTAGGGGCCTTCTTCAAGCAACTCTACTCTTGTGTGTTCACAGAGAGGCTTTTCATCTCCAAAAGCTCCACCTCATAAGAAAGAACAATTAACACAGAAAAAGCTGATGCCTTCTTATTTTAGGACTGAATGCTCAAAAGGAGTTAGAAGCCTACTTTCTATTTAAGGCCCCTAACTTCCACTGAGATCAATGAAGAAAGATCTGCAGCACTCAGGCTTTCAAGGGTGAAAGAATATTTAATAGAAATGATCCTACGATCTATTTGTATGTATAGAGCACCCATCACCATGGTATCTGGGGACCACACATCGTATTATAAATAAGGTCCTATTTGCATCATGATTGCAGCTGATTTGCAGAAAAGAGGGAAAAATTGCAGAAACGTAAAAATGGACCTTTATTAGTAGCATAGCAGTAATTTGGAAAAACCAGAGTAGACCTATTTAAGAAAAAATAGCTGGAATGATATAAATACTCAAGTTTTAGTTACCTTCCAATTTTTTTTTGCTAACCAGACATTTTGCTGCAACTATATGACATTCATTAAAAAAAGTGACCAGTGCGATATAAAATGGAGAAGACTAGAAGTCTTCCCACAACTGCTATAGAAATCAAGTCCAGTCACATAAGTTTTTTACAGACATTGAATGTTAATGAAGTACTAATTACATACTCTGAACATATGCAAAACTATGAACTGTGCCAAGTAAGCTAATTAAAATCAAATTTACGGTGGAAGCCTAGTAATGTGGGATCTGCAATACCATGAATGAAGTAGGGCCTTAATTATAAAACCTCTGCACCATCAGAGCAGAAGCTAACATAGCCCTCCAAAGTGAGTGCAACATGCCAGAGAGTTAGGTCTGGGTGGGTAACCTCTTCTTGATACATTTGGATTCCGCGTCAGCATGCATAGTTGGAAGGACATGAGTAGTAAGCATGTGAAAGCACAGCTAACATTCAATTAATCTTTCTTTCTGTGTTGCGGAAAATACTAAAGATGAGTTCTTATTGCTAAATCACTGCACTTGTTGGCCCCTTTGAAACACTCCCTCCACCAGGCGCCCAAAGGATGCTCATTTCCATATCCTCTCCCCTCCCGTTTGTATTTTTTTAAATAAAATTTTCTTATTTTTACTGCCCGCTCCCCCACTCGCCAGAAGTTGTGTGCTACGCGGGAGTGTCAGAGGATGGAAAGCAGGTCTGCTGATGGCTTTGTAGAGCTGCATTGCATGTGCTCCCTAGGTTGTGCCATGGATGGCTGCTCTAGCCAAGAGAAAGAAAGCTTGGACACGTCCTGCTTTGTAAACTGGAGTTAGTACTCTGGCTCGCAGCAATAGGCTCCAAACGAAGAGCAAGCTTGCAGCAAAGTTTAACACCACTTTATTCAAGAATGGGATGCTAAGGGTTGTGGGGAGGGGTGACGGTGCAGGGTATTCCTCAATCAGAAAAAAAAAATATCCAAAACACCCCATTGTCTTTAATAGGATTATGACTAGATAAAGAGGCAGCCAAGGATTTACAAATGTCACCCGCGCCTGAGATACTCTCTTGGCAGCTCCAAGCAGCTGCTGGCTACTGTTTCTGCGTTACAAGCAGATGCAGCTAGTAGGAATTATTCAGAGTGATGGACAAAGGGCACATGGCTCTGAACCATCAGTGCATTTTCTAGGAGAGGAAAAACTGAAATTGGATTTCTTTTATGAGTGAATTAACCGCAGAGTGCTCCTGAAAGGGTCAGAAAAAGCTTGGTGCATGGAAGTGCCTAGACTCTATATCATTACTGGGCCAAACTCCAGAAATATGCTCCTAGGAAACCTAGGATTTTGCAGAGTAAAGGTTGGTGAAGAAATCAGCCAATTGGCTCTTACAGAAATGGGTCATATGTGTTTATAAGTGAAACTAAACCACCCTGTGACTGATTCCCTCCTCTAGGTGTAGGCATTCTGCATTAGCAAGGACAGCTGTGTCTGAGAGGAGATAATCTTCTTACATGCCCCCAACTCTGTGGATCTGACCGCTCTGGAGTGGTCTCCATCAGGAGAAGGTAGCCTTAAAGTCTTCCCATGTATCCTGCTGGTCCAGGCTCTCCAGGAGATGTGCAGATTGGGTGTCTTTCCACGCTGTCCTATTCCTGCCATCTCCCTGATTGGCCCTGCCTCTGCCCACTTAGAGGGTGTTGCTAGATGCCCCCAGGCCAGAGAGGGCTGCAGCAGCTTGTACTGCTCTGCCCCAGTAGCATGCAACTTTCTCTCAGGACAGATTGCAGTAGACTGTCTTCAGTCAGCAGGGCTGGGCCGGAGCTGCAGGGTCCGAGTTTTCTACCTGGCCTTCCTAGCGGCAGTCACTATTAAGCTAGATACTTAGGAACCTAAATGATCTTATAGGTTTAGTCAAATACTCAGACAACTGAGTTATATTAACTGCAGGCACAAATAACTGAGGAAGCAAATATGGAAGCTAGCTGGAAAAAAAATTGGGCTCTCAGTGTAGAGTATCTCATTGCACTCAGGAGGACCCAGGGCACTTGTGATCTAGGGAAGACAGTGTCAGGCTGTAAAAGTTGGAATTGCTGTGGCCCACCCAAGTTTGCCTACTGGGGCAACCTGCATGGATCCTGGAGGGAGGAGCATGGGGTGCAGGAAGGAAGACAGGGTAGAAGGCACCAGTCTGTGGGCAGATGATTATGACATTTAGCTGCTGCTAGAACTTATAGTCGGAAACGTTAATTACTTTAATGGAAAGATAGTTTAAGAAGAAGGGAATCCTCCTTTTATTATTCATGAAGCACCTGCAGACCTCCAGTTAGTCAACTCCAACAGTGCTCTATTTAGAATTGATCTTTCTTGGCCAACACTCTAATCAAACTCCTGTCCTTTCACTTTTGTATGTCTCCCAACTTCCTGGCCCCAGCTGAGATTGAAAGATGCATGGACAGCTTTCCTTTCCTGGAAAATGTATTTCCACCCCGAGCAGAAACAAGTACCACTCAAGCTTTCATGAGCAGATCAGGCTGAAAAATTTCTCAAAAACAGGGATACATTTTTTTTTAACAAAAATTCCCCCCTTTCCCAAAACGCCATCTTATTTTTCAAGCAGCTTCATATATGAGAAGTCCTGTTCTTCTGAGAGTTCCATCCCGGTTTTACAATGCCAAGAGGATGGCATAGTTTGGGTTGGAAAATGATGAGCAGATTAGGCTTCTCTTCTATATCCCATCACAGAACCTTCTGAGGTTTATCCATCTCTTGTTGAGACTGAACAACCTTAATCTCTCAACTTTTTACTATTTTGTCAAGGATATTCATTCTGGGGCCTTCTCCTTGATGGAACAGTACATTGGATTTGTAGTTACCTCAAGTAGAAGTTGTAGATGATGAATTTTTCTAGTGTCATGTCTTGTAGTGGTTTAGGACATTTTTTCACTGTATTGCTATCAACTCCAAGCTTTGAGGGGAAGGAAGAAGGTGCTTCACATATACTAGCATTATCGTTTTAGATAGTATTTTTATTGCCATTTGCCTATGCAGAAGATGCAGATCCAGGAGGTGTTGAAATGAGTGTGATTGTAAAATTACTGTCTGCAGTATTGCCAGCCCCAAATGTAAAAAAAATCATGAGTCAGGCTCACCAAAAAATCACGAGATTAGCTTTAAAAATCATGAGATTGTGTAAAAATAATAGACTTAGTGTTCTTTTTATTTGCCTTCTGGTTTTTGAGCCTTTAAAGGGCACTGGGGTCACATTTTGAGCTTTCTTCTCAGCCTCAAGGGTGAGGAACTTACTTTTTCTTTAAGAATGAAAGCTGAACTCACCCCATAGCCCCTTAACTCCAGAAGCTGGAGCTGTCAACACTGTTTCTGTGGCAATTTTCTTACTGAAGGATCCCCAAACCAGTTTACAAACTACAGAGCTGCAGGGGCCCAAGTGCTACCCCCCCCCTTAGAATCATAGAATCATAGAATCATAGAATAATAGGGTTGGAAGGGACCTCACGAGGTCATCTAGTCCAACCCCCTGCTAAAAAGCAGGACCACTCCCCCTAAATTATCCCAGCCAGAGTTTTGTCTAACCGAGCCTTAAAAATCTCCAAAGATGAAGATTCTACCACCTCCCTAGATAGCCCATTCCAATGCTTCACCACCCTCCTCGTGAGAAAGTTTTTCCTAATATCCAACCTTGACCTCCCCAGCTGTAATTTGAAACCATTGCTCCTTGTTCTGTCCTCTGTTACCCTCGAGAACAGCCTAGCTCCCTCCTCTTTGGAGCAACCCTTCAAGTAGTTGAAGGTTGCTATCAAATCTCCCCTCAGTCTTCTCTTCTCTAGACTAAATAAGCCTAGTTCCTTCAGTCTCTCCTCATAAGTCATGTGCCCCAGCCCCCTAATCATTTTTGTTGCCCTCCGTTGGACTCTTTCTAATTTGTCCACATCCTTTCTGTAGTGGGGAGCCCAAAACTGGACACAGTACTCCAGATGCGGCCTGACCAGTGTCGAATAGAGGGGAATTATCACATCCCTCGATCTGCTGGCAATACTCCTATTGATGCAGCCTAATATGCCATTGGCCTTTTTGGCAACAAGGGCACACTGTTGGCTCATATTCATCTTCCCGTCCACCATAACTCCCAGGTCCTTTTCTACAGCGCTGCTACTTAGCTGATCGGTCCCCAGCCTGTAGCAGTGCATGGGATTTTTCCGTCCTAAGTGCAGGACTTTGCACTTGTCTTTGTTGAACCTCATGAGGTTTCTTTCGGCCCAGTGTTCCAATTTGTCCAAGTCTCTCTGGATCCTGTCCCTGCCCTCCAGAGTATCTACCATTCCCCCCAACTTGGTGTCATCCGCAAACTTACTAAGCACGCAGTCTATTCCATCATCAAGATCATTAATGAAGATGTTGAATAGAACCGGCCCCAGGACCGACCCCTGGGGCACTCCACTCGTTACCGGTTGCCAACCAGACATCGAGCCATTGATTCCTACTCGCTGAGCCCGTTGATCTAACCAGTTTTCGATCCACCTTACGGTCCACTCATCCAACCCATACTTCCTTAACTTGCCAACGAGAATGCTGTGGGAAACTGTATCAAAAGCCTTGCTAAAGTCAAGGTATATCACGTCAACGGCTCTTCCCGCATCCACAAATCCAGTCATCTCATCATAGAAGGAAATCAGGTTGGTCAGGCACGATTTGCCCTTGGTGAATCCATGTTGACTGTTCCTGATCACTCTATTTTCCTCCAAGTGTTTCAGGATGGATTCCTTGAGGACCTGCTCCATGATTTTCCCAGGGATTGAGGTGAGGCTGACCGGTCTGTAGTTCCCCGGATCCTCCTTTTTCCCTTCTTAAAGATAGGTACTATATTTGCCTTTTTCCAATCCTCCGGGACCACCCCCGTTCGCCACGAGTTCTCAAAGATAATGGCCAGCGGCTCTGCAATCACTTCCCCCAACTCCCTCAGCACCCTCGGATGCAGTTCATCCGGCCCCATGGACTTGTGCACTTCCAATTTCATTAAGTGTTCCCTAACCTGACTTTCCATCACCGAGGGCCACTCTTCTCTCCAGTCCGCGTTACCCCGTGTAGTAGCCTGGGAGCTGGCCCGCCCTGTGAAGACTGAAGTAAAAAAAGCATTGAGTACTTCAGCCTTTTCCGCATCATCCTCCACGAGGATGCCTGCCCCATTCAGTAAGGGACCTACACCACCTCTGATCCTTTTCTTGTTGCTGATATACTTATAGAATCCCTTTCTGTTATCCTTCACATCTCTTGCTAGCTGCAACTCCAATTGTCCTTTGGCCTTTCTGATTTGATCCCTGCAGTCCCGAGCAATATCTTTATACGCCTCCCTTGTCATCTGTCCAAGCTTCCACTTCTTGTAAGCTTCCCTTTTATGTTTCAGCTCCCCGCAGAGTTCCCTGCTAAGCCACGCTGGTCGCCGTCCACATTTGCTGTTCTTTCTGCACATCGGAATGTTATCTTCCTGTGCCTTTAACAGGGTTTCTTTAAAATACAGCCAGCTGTCTTGGACACCTTTCCCCTTCAGATCAGCTTCCCATGGGACCCTGCCCATCAGCTCCCTAAGGGAGCCAAAATCTGCTTTTCTGAAGTCCAGGGTGTGTGTTCTGCTTCTTTCCTTCCTTCCATTGATCAGGATCCTGAACTCTACCGTCTCATGGTCGCTGCTGCCCAGGTTGCCATTTACTTCTACTTCCCCGATCAATTCTTCTCTGTTTGTGAGCAATAGGTCTAGAGGTGCAAGATACCTTCCATTGGTATCAAGTGGAATTTCAGGTGCAAGATCTTGACTTTGATCCCTTGAATCAAACCCTGAAATTTACCTGGCCAGATCCTCAGTTGGTGTAAATGGGCATTGATTTCAGTGGATCAATGAACTCACCAAAGTAGTGTGCACCTAATCTAATGAAATGTTTTATGGGCTTATTATAAGAGTTACTTAGGAAGGAAGGGTGGATTGACAGTTTATAAAATATGCCAATAATTGAAGTGCACTTAGCATATAATTAAGACTGTTAGGTAATGTGAGCCAAGCAGCTTCACAGAAGGGTGGGTAGAGCAAAAGTAGAAATAGAGAGGGCCAAAGTCTCAGTTGAGTTATCAGTGTTATTCCATTGATATCAATGGAGCGATGGCAGTTTACCCCATCTGTGTATGTGACCTGGCATGTGTGCTCTGCTATTCACAGTTCCATGCTCTGCTCTCCGTTTTGCCTGTGGACTTTCCATCAAAGTCAACGGGTGCTCTACGTGCACATCTGAGGGCAGAACTGAGCCCCACATGTTTACCAAAGATTGTCCTTTTCATTTTAAAATCCTCAGTGCACTCTGTCTGGGTACATCAAGTCACGTCATACTATGAAGTGGCTGGTCAAAAATGACATAACTGGATGTAACAGCATGTGGCACCAAGTGTCTAGAAGCAACCGAAAGAAAATGTTGAAAAGTGCATTTTATATATTGTAATACAAGAGGTGGAAAGTCACAGTGCCTCAGAGCACCACTGAAATAGTAACCATCAGAGCAAAAATGTCCCATCCTCTGCCCCCGTCTGAATGTGCACAGTCAGAGAGCCTCCGTAAAGCAAAAAAAAATAAATTTTAAAAATCCATTTTTCTGATAGTGGAGCTTACTCCCTCTCCACTCTGAGGCAACGAAACAAAAGAAAACAGAAGAGAACTCTTCCCCTATCCATCTATTAATTGCAGCAGGGCCCACTTATAGTGTAGATGGAGAGTCCATTTTAAAAGTGTATCAAAATAAACTGATTCTTGGAGGCAGAATACTCCCCGCCCAACCCCAGGCCTTGCTGCACTCATCTGTCCCTACTTGTTGTTAGACTTCATCGCTCTTTAAACTGGATCAACAGTTTCTACCCCTGCTGGAAAAATGCACTGTTTTTTAATCATTATGAGTATCTTAAGTATGAGAGTAGTCCTCACTCATGCCAATACTACCCTTAGGTGCGTCTACACTTGTAAATTAAGTCGACTTAATTTACCCTGCGTCTACACTACAGTTTCCTTAAGTCAACTTAAGCAACTTGCTTAAGTTGACTTAAGGAAAATAAAGTCGACTTAATGAAAATTAAGTTGACTTTATTAAACCTAGATTTAATTCTACTTAAGGCTTAAGTCGACTCCCTAGAGTCGACTTAAGCCAGTGTAGAAGTGGGGTAGCCCAAAGTCGACTTAGGGCTACCCCAGGACTGCACCAATGCCCTCCCTGCCGGGGGGGGGGGGACACAGGGGAGCCTGGCATGCCCCCCCACAGGGCAGAGCAGAGCCCTGCCCACCCTGCTCCTATCCCCTGCCAGGGTCCCTGTCCCCCTTTGCCCCATTGTACCTATGTACAATGGGGCAAAGGCTGAGTCCCCTGGCACTTGGCAAGGGGTGCCCCTCCTGCCCCTGTGGACCTGCCCTAGGTCCCCCTAGCCCCTAGAAGTCAACCTAGATGTCCAGTGTGGACGTTCTAGGTCGACTTTGTAAGTTCCCCCCAAAGTCGACTTAAAATTTAAATGTAGACTTACTAAGTCGACTTAACTAAGTCAACTTAGCTAAAGTCGACTTAAATTTCCAAGTGTAGACATAGCCCTTGAGACTCACATTGATCTCCTTTCCACCTGTGTGAACACCCACTCCTACAAGGAACTGAGCATCTCCAGTAGAGTGCTGAGTCGCCAACGAGCCAAGCTAGAGAAGCTGAGCACCCATGTAGTACCTAAATTCAGAGTAATGGCATTATAATCAAGTCTAAAGAGAACTGGTGTAAAACCAGAATCAGGCCAGGTGAGCACATTCAGGAATACCCAGGTGGGCAGACGTTGCAGTAATAATTATCTTCAGATAAATTCACTTTTTGATCATGAACACTAGTAGAACCCAACAGTATGCTTGGGGCCTGATCTGACTGGTGCTGAGCATTTCTCACTCCCTTTGGGCAGGTCTACACTACAAACTTGCAGCAGTGCAGTTGTACCAATGAAGTTGCGCAGCGGTAGGGTTTCTGGTGAAGTCGCCAGGAGGGAGTTCTCTGATCAGCTTAATAACTCCACCTCTGCGAGAGGAGGTAGCTATGTTGGTGGGAGAAGTTCTCTGAGTGACATAGTGCCGTCTAACCCAGCACTCTGCGTGGTATAACTGCATTGGTCAGGGATGTGTCTTAGTCACACCTCTGAGTAATGTAGTTATACTGAAGAAATTTTGTAGGAATTCTGAAAGTCAGAGCACAATTTAATGAAAGTGGTGGAGTAATTTTTGAGTATGATCTAATGCTACTTTTTCAAGGGCTCAAAGTGTGAGCTAGCCCACATGCCCTTTACTCCAATACATGGATCATTTACATCTTGGATGACAAGGCAGAAGGTGGGTAGAGCATCAACTGTAGTATTGGTCCTTCCTCCTGTGCAGGAGCTTTGGGAGTGGGCAAAACCTTGAGTACATTCACCAGTGTACCAGATAGGGCTGGCACACCCTACCCGCTCCTCCCACACACAGAGCGAAGAGTAGCCGAGACTAAATTGAGGCTGGGTCAGCCTTTTTTGTACTTCTGGAGCAGTACACATATTCATTCCCCTTCCTCAGGTCAGCTGGAAAGGTGTCAGCTTACCACCAAGTTCTGATGTTCATCTTTTGAAAAGGATGTTGGGGAGAAATTGGTAAATAGCAAATAGCTGCAGTAATGAGTCACGGTCTGGAAAATGTGCTGCCTTTCAACGAATAATTAAAGTTCAGCTATTCAGTTTATCTGAGTAAAGGCTAAGAGGTGGTTTGATCACAGTCCACAAGTATCTCCACGGGGAAGAGATTTCTGATAGTATAAGGCTGTTTATCAGAAAAAGGCATAACAAGACCCATTAGACAATGAAGCTAGCTAGACAAATTCGGATTAGAATAGGGTGACCATTTTTACCAACAAGGTAATTAACCATTGTAACGTCTTACCCTGGAACAAGGTGGAGTCTCCATTACTTGAAATCAAGACTGGATGTATTCTAGAAGATATGCTAAGGCTCAAACAGATGTTACGGACTTGATGCAGACCCTACTGAGTAAGGTTCTCCTAATCTACAGGAGCTCAGTCTAGATGATCATAAAATGCATTCTGTTAAAGTTCGCTTCAATGTCTTTGAATAACAAATCAAGATATTGGGAGATGATTTTGTCATGATACTATGTTAATAGACTCGTACCTCTATCTGAAGTTAGTTATGAAGCTGCTGTATTGGGGCAACATCAGAGGGTTTAGCATCAGAGCCCAGTAGTATCACTTGGTGGCAAGGATCTGTGGGGCAACCCAGACCCTCCTTGATCCATCAGGTTCCCATTGGGTGTCCTGTGACTGGCAGGTCAGATATGCAGCAGGTCAGATATGCAGTTACCATCAGCCCTGCTTGGGCCATTTCCTATTGAGGCCTCTGCCCTTCCAAAGTCACAGCCAAGTCTGCTTATGGGCTCCCTAAATGAAGGATTCTTTCCAACCATGATCCAGAGGCTCTTCTCCATCAGTCACAGTCCATCATTCCCAGCATCCGCAGCGGCCTTCAACAGCAAGGTCTCATTCAAGCAGTGGGAATCTGTCACAGCCTCGCTGCAGGACCTAATAGCATAGGACTTCTTCTTTGCTCTGTCCATTCTGACCGATCTGCTCCCTTTTGAGGTCTGCCTCCATTGTGTGCTTGCCAAGCAGTTGCAAATAGGTGTGGCCTTCTGGGCCCCGAGTGGCTCATTAACTTTCGTTCCCCAGTGTATGGTTTATACCCCCCACCATAGGCAGGAATTCAGATCTTTAATGACTTATGGCCCAATGCCCCTGCATGGAGCTTTCATTGACTTCCATGGGATTACCTCAGAGGGAAGACTTGCAGAGTTACTTGGGTAGTTTCATTTTGGTGTATTGCTGTTACGGTAACTGTACGCACCACAACTATTTACCCTGCCACTAATTTGTTAGTATGGAAGAAACTACCATAAATATTCCCAGAGTAGTTTAGACTTTCACCCTTCATGCAAAAACCTCTGCTTGGAGGGAATGCATATTCAGCACCTTAAAAAGTTAACCAATTGATAGGTTTATATATTAATTAATATATATTTGTTGTATATGTTAGTGCAAACTTGGGTTTTTTGCATTGGAACGGTACTGTTAAAATTCATTTAACAGCAACAAAGGAGCAGACTACGCTTTTGTGTTCTTCTGAGCTAGTTTTAACCTAGGACTCAAAAGACAACCATTGAATAGCAATGATTGTTTAGTCCTCTTACATCTACATAATCTTTGTGCATTTGGATGCATATTTCCTTTTGAACTCTAGACACAAATTCTTCTATTTAGCTGCAAAACTCTTTCTTCATCCTGCACTGAATCCCCCAGCAAATGCTCAAATATCTTTGCAAATCTCAAAGCTATTAAGGCGTTTAACTGTTCTCCCTCCCTATTTAGACCTTTGAAGGCTGGTGTGACCAGAATGATTTTATAGTTAGAGCTCCCTGTCTGAATAACAAATTAAGGGAAGAATGTTGAGTACTGTAGCTGGTACAATAACTAATTACTTATAGATTTTAAGTCACATATGAAAAAGATAAATATTTAAATTAAAAGTATAATCTTTGTGAGGCAGAGCTAAGACTTTTTTAAATACTTCTTTGGCTAAACTCAGTCATATCATAGCAGGATCACTGACTCCACTGGCACGTACTTCAGATCCCCACTGATACAACTAAAAGCAGAATTAGCAAAAGCAGAATTGTTCTCTAGAATGGGAAAACCTATTCATTATACAGTACTGCTATCAGGAATGACTCTGGTCATTTTAGTTGGTAGGACCTTTTGTATGACATTAGTTAAAAATATATATTGGAGCTATATGTTTTGGAAAAGATTAATAAAATCAGGGATGTTGCTGGATAGCAAAAAGATCTGCCCCATCCCGTTAGGCCCCATTCCCTGCTAGGCCCTGCCCCCAGTCTGTCCCCTCCCCTGGTAGGCCCTGCTCCCCACTAGGCCCTGCCCCCAGTCTACCAATCTCCCCCCTGTCCGCTCACACCCAGACACAAGCCCCAGGACCTGTGTGCACTATGTGCAGTCCCTTCACATGTCTAAAGGTAACAGAGTCCTGTGGCACTTTTAAAGACTAACAGATTTATTAATCGCATGAGCTTTCGTGGGAGAAAATCCCACTTCATCAGACGCTTTGAAGATGGGAAAGTTACAGAATGGGAGGAAATTAAATGCAGGGGAGTGTATGACATAGCATCAGGTCAGGCTGTAACAGCAAATCAAAATAGGTGTTAGGATTCAAAACAATGGAGAACAGCACATAGAGGAGGGGGAGGTCAAATCACTTGTTGTAATGCGAGAAAAATCCATAGTCCCTGTTTAACCCCAAGACAACTGAGTCAAATTTGCATATAAGTTCGAGTTCTGCAGTCTCTCTTTGAAGCTGTGATTTGTTATTCATCTGTTTCAACACAGCTATTAACAAGTCGTCAAGGGAGTGAGCAGGGAGATTGAAGTGTTCCCCTACAGGTTTTGCAGTGTTGCAATTTCTGATGTCAGATTTGTGTCCATTGATTCTTTGGCGCAGAGACTGTCCTGTCTGTCCAATATATAAGGCAGAGGGGCATTTCCGGCACATGATGGCATAAATCACATTGGTGGATGAGCAGGTGAACAAGCCCTTGATGGAGTAGGTGGCATGATTAGGCCCTGTGATGGTGTCATCATTGTAGATATGAGGGCAAAGTTGGCAGCGTGGTCTGCTGCAGGGCTGTGTTCCTGCCTTAGTGTTTCTGTTGTATGATCTGTAGTTGCTGGTAAGTATCCTTTTAAGGTTAGGGGGCTGTCTGAAAGCAAGGAGAGGTCTGTCTCCTAAGGCTTGAGAGAGTGAGGGGTCATCTTGTAAAATAGGCTGAAGATCTTTGATGATGTGATGAAGGGGTCTGGCTTGGAGGTTGTAGGTGGTGACCAGTGGCGTTCTGTTGTTGTTTTTCATAGGCTTCTCCTGCATAGTTGACTTCTGGGTACCCGTCTGGCTCTGTCAATTTGTTTCTTCACTTCTGCGGGTGGGTACTGTAGTTTTAAGAATGCCTGGTAGAGATCCTGAAGGTGTCTGTCTCTGTCTAAAGGGTCAGAGCAAATGCGGTTATTTCTTAGGGCTTGACTGTACACAATGGATCGTGTGGTGTGTCGAGGATGGAAGCTCGAGGGATGTAGGTAAGTATACCGATCAGTAGGTTTGCGGTATAGGGAGGTCTTTATGTGCCCATCGCTAATTTGCACTGTAGTGTCCAGAAAGTGGATCTCTTGTGTGGAGTGTTCCAGGCTAAGTTTGATTGTGTTGTGGAAATTGTTGAAATCTCTATGGAAATCTTCAAGGGTATCTTTACCATGAGTCCAGATGATGAAGATGTCATCAATATAGCGTAGGTAAAGTAGAGGTGCTTTGGGATGAGACGATTTCCCCTGCTTCACTAGATGGACAGCCCCCCACCCCCCCAATCGTCTGTCCACACCAGCCTCCTGAGTATAAAATTAAGGGTCAGAGGGAAATAACAAAGGAGATAGATGAGACAACATTTTGTCAAAAATGTTTCTCTTTGTTGGAAAACTTTTGTAGAATGTAAGTAACACACAATATATACATAATGCATATATATAGTCCCTGGACATGCAAAGATTTATGCATGCCAGTAACTTTATCCACATGAGTACTCCTATGAAACCAGTAGGGCTACTCATGTGCTTAAAGCTACCTATATAAGTGTCTGCAGAATCTGGACCATGAGATGTGGTATGTCTGAAATAGCCATTTTATAAGTTACAGCTATGAGGCTTCTTCCATCTCCTTAATCACAGATGGTAGGACAAGAAGCAATGGGCTTAAATTACAGCAAGGGAGGTTCAGCCTAGACATTAGGAAGAAATTCCTAACTGTCAGGGTGATTAAACACTGCAATAAGTTGCCTCGGCAGGTTGTGGAATCTCCTACACTGGAGGTTTTTAAGAGCAGGTTAGACAAACACCTGTCAGGGATGATTTAATGTGGGTACTTGGTCCTGCCATGAGTGCAGGGAACTGGACTTGATGACCTGTCATGGTCCCCTCCAGTTTCTATGATTCTAACATGCCCCAGTGTACCAGAGGCAAACAGCTAGTCTGACTGGCTGTCTACACTAGAAAAAGTTAGGTTGCCTTAACTAAGTGGACTAAGTCGACTTAATTTTAAGTCAACTTAGTCCAATTTGTTAAATTGGCCTAACCACCCTTCAGTCAACTTAATAAAGTCGACTTAAGGGTTATTCCACATCCACACCATTCTTAAATCGATTTAAGGAGTCGACTTAAGATTTAAGTCGACTTAATGGGTGGTTCTTATTAAATTGACTTAAGAAATTTCTTAAGTTGACTTACTGAAAGTCTGGTATAGACAGGGAGTAATTTAGGTCGACTTAAGCCTCTGCAAGTTGACCTAAATTGCTAGTGTAGACATAGCCACTGAGTTTACACCACCCAGGAGTGACTGCTTAGGGGAACTAAGGCAGCTTTGCATCATCAGATCAATAAGAGGCAATCAATGGGTAGAAAGAGCTGGATCTCTATACCTTATCTACGCATGTCATTTGGTTGACTCTAGTTTCGTGTGTTGTTTTTTTTTAATCCAGGCAGTAATGGCCGTGTGTGGATTCTTACTCCTTCACAGGACATATACACATTAATATAGGATAGAAGTGATGTTTGTGCTTTTAACTAATAGAGTGTCACTCAATAAGCTGTTCTAGGCTATAAATGTGAGCAAAGATAAAGAACTTAGATAGGAGAGCTAAAAAGGCATATAATGTACATATCATTAACATTGGTGTTGGCTTCTGAAGAGGATTAGCATGAAGGAGGCAAAAAGAAACAAGATTTTGTGGACAAATATTTCATACAGTTACCTTCCTCCATTGTTATATTTTCCTGAATGAAGTTAGGAAAAAGCCTTTAGCCAGAACAAGTGCCTGCAGAATTTAGCTGATGGGGTTTTATATGGGTTCATTATGGAAGTGTTTGGAGAGGATGGATGGAAATACAATCTGTATATTATACATTATCAGATGATTTTAACCTTTAGGCAGGCCTAGCATGCATATTAAAATTATTACCTCTGTTACTGCCTCCAACATGAGCAGGAGAAATCATAATTACATTTGACATTTAATATTACAGTTTAACCGACTTTTTAAAAAAATCAAACAGAGCACCTTTTTAGCTGTGAGCCAAATGTAATTGCCCTCCTATGCCTTTCAGAGCTAAATCATCCTGCCATAGCAAAGTTATTGATATCCCCTGGATGCATTCAGCATGCAGCTGAGGTGGTATAAATCTGAGGAATTTGTTTTAAGACAGTAAACATTGTACTTTTTCAGAAGTGACGGGATCCTTTGGATTTGTAGGAGGAAGGCACAATTCTTAGCAGTTTGGATTATATACAGTTTTCATTGCTAGTACAAAAATTGCTTTATATCTCTTGTCTAACCACACTTTAGAAACTATCTTTCATCAGTGTTCTCCTATATATAGTGTCTTACACTAAAGTAGTAATGCCAGTGGTGAGACACGGTAATGATTAAATAAATTATAGTTATCATTCATACCTTATGAACTTCAGAGTTCAACAGATATGGAATCCACCTCTTGTTGCAAAACTGAGCTTCAGAATCTATACTTCTATTAGAGACATAGGGTTTCTAGACTACACTGTGAAGAAAGCCGTGGAAATGTGAACTGAGTGCTGATGCAGTGCTGCCCTCCTGAGCCTGCAGGCAGCCTGCAACAATAGCTCAGCGAGATGTGAGGAGTCCTATTCATATCAATGGATTGTTAATTCTGAAACCTACAGATGACAATTTAAATGTCATCATGTTTAACACTAAGGCTATGTCTACACTAGAAAAAGTTAGGTCGACTTTGTTAAGTTGACTTAATAAGGTTGACTTTAAGTTGACTTAAAGTCGACCTTATTAAGTTGACTTAACAATGTGGACTAAGTCGACTTAACTTTAAGTCGACTTAGTCCACTTTGTTAAGTCGACCTAACCACGCTTAAGTCAACTTAATAAAGTTGGCTTAAGGGTTACTCCACGTCCACACCAAGGAGTCGACTTAAGGCTTAAGTTGACCTAATGGGTGATTCTTATTAAGTCGACTTAAGGAATTTCTTAAGTTGACTTTATGAAAGTCTGGTGTAGACAGGGAGTAATTTAGGTCAACTTAAGCCTTCTTAAATTGACCTAAATTGCTAGTGTAGACATACCCTAACTGTTTAAGATTTTAGCAGTAACTCCCAGCTGGTGTGCTTATCTCACTATCTCAGACTGTCCATACCCCTGCTCCTCCACAACTGCAAAAAGCCCGTTTGCCTCCTACTGAAGTACCCACCCCCACCCTGCTTCACCCCTGACAATACTCCAGGGCTGTTTATTGAAAACTGAAAAAGTGGGGAGATAACATAATATTCAGTGAATTTCATCAGAAGCTAATGTGAGGGCCACCATAATCGCTTCATTCTTCAATTTCATATTTAATTCAACAAAACCATATGGCTTCATTCATTTAAATGTGGCTACCATGTCAGAAGTCTGCAGTATCCAAGTCTCTTGCTGCATAGCTTATATTCGACACTCAGGGCTCTGTTACTAAACTCTCATGATTAGAGTTGGGTGAAATTTTTTCTGCATATAGTAAATTTGCTGTAAACTGCATTGTTCAGGGCACTGAAGCTATTCACAAATTTGGGTTGATTCAGCAAATAGTTTCAGTCAACTCATCCACCCCCTAAAACCAAAAATTTCAAATGCGTCAAATTGAGTTGTTTCAAATCATTGGGTTGAATTGACAGTGAAAACATTCAGTTCAAAGCAAAAAAAATTTTTTGTTTTCATTTTGATGAGAAAAACTGAATAAATGTCAGTTTCAGTTTGAAATTAATCACTTTTTTTCCAGTTCAGCCATGGAAATAAAAAATTACGTATTCATTCAGCTGTTCTCATGACTATAAGGGAAGAGGTGTGAGCGTAAAAAATGTGAAGAAAAAAGTTGTTGATTTTCTCTCCCATCAAGCTCTCAACAGCCTGGATTCCTTCAATCCCACTCCAATGTCCGCTTCTGTGGTACTGAAGGTCTCTGCAGACAGTACCATAAACATGCAGACCTCCTTCAACTTCAGCTGATTTTCCCCTCTCTCACTTTGACCACCTGAATGGTCAAGCAGCAAACCTTAGCCTTCCTCATCAACTCTCCCTCCACACTCCCTGACCTATTTGCCATACTCTAACCCCCCTGCCTATATCTGCTCTCTTGCACCCACTTCCCTCTCTGCTCGAGATATTGCTGATGAGAATCTCAACAAATTCCATCATGCACAGAGGGAGTAGGAGCTGCCAGGCCAGGCTGCCAACCATCTCCCAGTGTTCTTCCTTCATTCACTTGCCATCAAGTGCTGAGGTTTCCCATCTCCACTCCTCCTCTGGCCCTGCCAGTTGCCCCAGTGACCTTTGACTCCCCCCCACAAAATGCTACAGCATATAATAGAGGATGAACTGCTCGTTCTAGGTAAAACAAAAAAGGAGTGGCATTTTTTTTGTTTTGCTGAAATAGACTAACACAAATATCCCTCCGGAACTTAGTTCTAGGTAACAGCTCCAGTAATGATAGGCTTTTAACAGTATTCAGGTGTGCTATTTATTGATCAAAAGCATCATGTGTATAGACTTGTTGACTTCAGTTAAAGTATTTATCGGGTTCGAGGCTGCAAAATCAGGCCCCACATCCCTAAGAAATCAGTGCAAATTAAAAATGTTCACTGCCCAGCCATGTGTAACTGATGCCTTAAAGATATGGAGAAGTTAGTCCCTTGGTCTTCATAATGTGTCTGTGTGCCTGTGTGTGTGTGTGTGTGTGTGTGTGTGTGTGTGTGTGAGAGAGAGAGAGAGAGAGAGAGAGAGAGAGAGAGAGAGAGAGAGAGAAATGGGCTAGTATAGCAACTCTCTAACTCTAGACTTCTTTTTTGCCAACCTCTTCTAAAATTCCAAAATAGCATAGTTCCAGAACATAAAACATGATCAGGGAAGGAGATGGGAAATATCAACAGTCCTAAGGGAAAATATTTAGTTTTAATTAATTGTATCCCTTTTATCCATGGCAATGTAATTGCATTCTCTTTAACTAAATCTTTTTAATTGGCGCTGGGAGGAAATGATCAGTGGGGCTAGACAATTCCTTATTAGCTATTGTACAGCATTCACACTCTCTGATGCACAAAGAGGTTGAGCTGAACTATATCAACCTAGCTAAGGATACCAAAGTCAGAGCGGTGTGGTTGTTTTTTACTATGATCCTTGTGAGAGAGCAGAAGGAGTGAGACTTGAAGCCTGGAACAGGCTTGCTAAATGAGCCAACCAGAAACTCCTGGCCCAGGGAGGGAACCTCAAGCAGTCGGTTCCTTATAAGAGAGCTGAAGAAGTTCTCTAAGGTGGAGCTGACTCTGGGAAGTCTGTAAAGGAGTCAGCACTGAGCAAGGCAGTGCAATGCAGCACACTTACCATGACAGTGATCAACTTGTTTAGAATCATGTTGAGTCAAGTCAGTGAATACTGAACAAGGTATTTGGACAGAGAGAGGGATGGGGCACTAGCTAACATCTGAATCCTAAAGCTGCCCATTTGTTCTGACACAGAAGGCCTGTCCTGCTCCAGAAGGCCTGAGAAGCGTTGTAATGTCGTAGGTCCCCTATGTAACCCAGATAGAAAAGAATGCTGGCTTCTCCGAGTGGAGCCCTAGAAGAAGGCCACAGCCTAAATCTGATGAGCCAATACAGCCACCCCCCCATAAGAATAGGGGGCGGGTCAGCTTCTGTCTCATGTTGTTACTTATTGTTGACCCTCGTGATTATATCGCGTGTCCTGTAGTATGGGATATTTATCTTAACGCCTCAGCTCCTAGACTCATGTAAAAAATCAAATGAGGCTCTCAGCGCTCATTAAAAAAAGAAAAAGAAAATTTCTCCATGCCTCCATGGCAGCAGAGTAAAAGTTTGAAGACATTCCTTTTATAGGCTCAGCAGCCAGGAGGCAAAGAACAAGAATCCCCGTGCATTTTTTAAAATAAAAATCTCATGTTTTTATAATGTTTGGGGCTACCTTTGGGGCAGGGCATGTCTCACTGGGTGCATCTACATTTAGAAATTAAATCGACTTAAGGAGGCTTAAGTCGACTTAATTTACTCCGCGTCTACCCTGGGCTTTCCTTAATTCGACTTAAGCTGCTCCTTAAGTCGAATTAAGGAAAAGTTAGTTCGAATTAATAACATCTGGTTTTAATTCGAACTAGCACTTAAGTCAACTTTATTAAGTCGACTTAAGCCAGTGGAGACGCGGAGTAGTGCCTAGTTGGACCTTTTTAAGTCGACTTAAAACATTAAGTCGACTTAATAAGGTCTACTTTAAGTTGACTTAAAGTCGACCTTATTAAGTCAAGTTCATAAAGTCGACCTAACTTTTCAAGTGTAGACATAGCCACTGGGTCTTTACAATTCGTAGCACAATAGGTGCCTGATCTCAGTTTGACTAACTGATAGGCAACATTTCACTTCTGGTCGTTTTGTCAATAATCTGTGTAGACTTCTGCAGCCATGTTGCCTCATGGGATGGGAGTTATAATTTAGGGGCTTTCTGTGCCCATTCTCACCTATGAGCCAGGCTCTCTGGGTGAACTTCATTTCCTATGATGCACTGCAGGCTGGTCTCTGGTTGAACCAACATCATGCATCATAGGAGATTATGGGCTGGATTTCTTGACTGGACTATGACTGGATCATGAAGTACTTTAGTAGCTCTAATTCCAAAGGGGTAGCCGTGTTAGTCTATTGTAGAAAGACAAAAGAGTCTTGTGGCACTTTTAAAGACTAACAGATTTATTAATCGCATGAGCTTTCGTTTCTCCCACGAAAGCTCATGCGATTAATAAATCTGTTAATCTTTAAAAGTGCCACAAGACTCTTTTGTCTTTAGTAGCTCTGGCAGACACAGCTCAATGTGAGACAGAGCTGAAACATAGACTCATAGGAGGCTTAAGTCGATCTAAACTACTCCGTGTGCACACTGGGCTTTCCTTAAATTGACTTGAGCATTTTCTTAAGTCAACTTAAGGAAAAGTTAAGTCGACTTAATAATACCTCATTTTAGGTCGCCTTAACGCTTAAATTGACCTTATTAGGTCGATTTAAGCCAGTGTAGATAGGGATTAGCGCCTAAATCAACCTTATTAAGTTGACTTAAAGTGTTAAGTTGATTTAATAAGGTCGAAAAGGGGCTAAGTCTACACTAGAAAAGTTAGGTCGACTTTTGTTAAGTCGACTTAATAAGGTCAACTTTAGTCGACTTAATAAAGTTGATTTAACTTTTCTAGTGTAGATATAGCCATAGAGTCCAAGGCCAGAAATGACTACTGTGATTGTCTAATTTAATTGGTACAACAGAGACCATGAAACATCTCCAAAATAACTCCCATAGCATATCTTTTAGAAAGCCATCCAATTTTGATTTAAAAATGGTCAGTGATGGGAAATCTGCCCTGACTCTTTGTAAATTGTTCTAAGGGTTAATTATTCTAACTCTCAAAAATGATGTCCTATTTCCAGTCTGAATTTGTCCAGCTTCAAATTTCCAGCCATTGGCCCATTTTATACATTTCTCTGGTAGACCGAAGAGCCCATTATCAATATTTGTTCACCATGTAGATACATATGAACTGCAATCAAGTCACTTAACTCTCTGTTGGACTCAAAGAACTCAGTCTGTTCAGTTTCTCATTATAAGGCATATTTCCTCTCACCAATGCAAAAATATCCTTCTTGAAATGTGGATACCGGATCTTCCTGAAGTATTCCAGTAGAATTTGTGCCAGTGCCATATAGAGGTAGAACCTCTTTACTGGAGATTCCCCTGTTTATGCATCTACATTAGCCCTTTTGGCTACAGCGTTGCACTAGAAAGATATGTTCAGATAATTATCGACCATGACCCTCAAATCTTTTTCAGAATCACTGCTTCCCAGGACAGAATCCTACATCCAGTCAGTAAGGCCTACAGTATTTGTTCCTTGATGTAAAAAGGTACATTAAGCCATATTAAAATGCATAGTGTTTTCTTGTGATAAGTTTACCAATTGATCCGAATTGCTCTGAATCAATGATCTTCATTATTTACTGCTCCTCCAATTTTCACATTGCCTGAAAACTTTACCAGGGATGCTTTGATGTTTTTTTTCTAGGTCATTGATAAAAATGTTAAATGGCATAGGGCCAAGAACTGAGCTCTAAGGGACCCCACAAGAATCACGTACCCACTTGATGATGATTTCCTGAATGGGGTGTATTTCTAGTGGCATCCCACAGAACTATTCATTAGCCATATCTAATCCTTTTAATGTGGGCCATGTTAACTTTATATTATTCTAGCTTTTGTAAAAATATTGTGTGATACCAAGTGAAATGCTTTACTGAAGTCTATATTACATCAACACTATTACATTTATCAGCCAAAATAGTCATCTCAATGAAAAAAGATGGTTTAGTTTTCCAAGATCTCTTATTCATAAACTCACGTTGATTGGCAATGTGATGGGGCATTGCCCCATGCTGGCCTCTTAGGGGTTAATAGAGCCCAAGGAAGGCTATGTAGGAAGCACCCTATTAGAGAGGGGCTGAGAGAAGCAGCCAATCTGGGCCTGGCAGGCTCTTATAAGAAGACCTCAGGGCAGAGGAGGGTCAGTTACTCCTTGGGGCTCAAGGAGGGAGAACTGGGTGCATGGAGGCAGATGAAAGCTAGCATCCAGACAGAGCTGAGCTGCTAGCAGGAACCAGAGACCTAGAGAGAGATCTGGGAGAGCAGCTGGGATTTGCAGACCAAGTCCTTGAGGTAAGGGCAAAGAAGTTGCTGGGGGCATGGGGAAGACGTCCAAGGAGAGGTACTGAGGAATTGAATGGGAGGGAACATGTGGCTCTCATCTAAAAGGTTCATGGGCCAGGACCTCCTGTGCAGGCCTGGGTCTTCCCACTCATCACTGTGGAAATGGCAGAACAGTTGGACTGCAACACTCACCCCACGAAGGGGGAGCGCAGATAGTGACATGGGTTGGAGGCTGTGTTGTGAAGAGGACCTGGTCCAGGAGCAGAAGTAGCAGTGGATGTGGCACCACTGGGAGACAGCCTGCCAACCTGCATAGCTAATCCCCAAGATGGCTATCAGGAGGTATCAGGGTGGTGAGTGGAGCTGCATAAAAGGCATTAATAATTGTATTACTCCACTGTAATTCTTTATTAATCAAATCCTGAATCAGTCACTCCATTATCTTGCTTGGGATCAATGTCAGACTGACAGGCCTATAATTAGCTGGGTTATCTCATTCACCCCTTTTAAATATTAGCACAACATTAGATTTCTTCGGGTCTTCTGAGTCTTCCTGAGCATTCCTTGATTTTCTGAAAATCAGCATTAATGTTTCAGCGAGTTTCTCAGCCCATCTTTTTTAAAACTCTTGTATCCAAGTTATTTGGACATGATCATTTAAAAGTGTCTAACTTTAGCAGCTGTTGTTTAATAGCCTTCTGGGATACTAGTGGAATGGAAACAGTGTTATCATTATCATATGATATGACTGCATCGTTTTCTCCCCCAGTACCAGATCAGAAATATTAATTGATCACTACTGCCCCTGAATTATTATTGATAATTCTAACTTTTCAATCTAGTAAAGGAGCAATGCAATTTCTAGTATTCTTTTTGTTCCTAATATATACAAATGATCTCCTGCTTGTCGTCCTTAAGTCTGCTGGCCACACATTTTTCCTTGTGTCCCTTTGCTTCTCCTCATCAATTTTCCACAGTTCCTAGCTTCTGATTAATTATTTGATACTATGAAATCCCCTTTTCTTCCATTGTTTATATATTAATAGCTGCTTTCACATCTGCTCTAAACCAAGTAATATTTTAAATCATAGTGGTCTACTTCCTTGATGGCTTTTTGGGCATCTAGGGAAGTGTTGAACAATTCCAGATTGTTATTCACATTTTTTCTGATTAATTTCTTCCTCAGACCTGCTTTGGCTCATAACTGTTTTCAGTTTTATAAAACTGGCTCATTTATGTCACCTAGTGCTTTACTTTTTGATGTTTCTAAGCTGAAATTATTCTGAATTTTCCATTATGCAAAATGTTTTGCTATTTCAAATTTTCCTCCCAATTTGGAACAATAACAAATATCAAAATATGGGAATTTTCCAGTGAGCAGAAATTCCAATTTTCAACCGGCTTTGCTTAAACAATTTTGAAAATGTGCGTGTGAGTGGCATGTGATGAAAAATGAGTAGTATTTGGTTTTTGGGACACATGCAATGTATATTTTATACGACCATATCATTACCACTGTTCGACTTTATTTGCTTTCAAAGGAGCTTGGGAGAGATGATTCAGATCTGGGGAAATTTCAGCAAGTGAAAATAGAAGGGGATGTGTGTGACCCAGAATAAAGAAAGCTGCTTGCATTTGAATTCTAAACATTTCAAAAATGATTGAAAATTGCTAAGTGACCTAAAACAGAAAGACGTGCATACACAGACACCATAACTAAGGCAGTTTATCTATTAGCACAACAACATATACTCTTTAATGACTATTTTCAGTGATTTACTTCTATCCATTTGTTAGAGTTGATACAAAGTACTTCTTTATTCAGAAAAGCTGGTGGCCCTTGAGCTCCCCCTAATGTCAGGAAGGATTATTTTTTCAGTCTAAAATCATTGGTACAATACATGTCACACACAGCCTTTTAGTTTATTTATTGTGCGTGTGGCTGTAAACACCAATTTGTTTCTAATATCATAATTCACAACTTTCAAAGAATCAAATCTTTAAAACAATGTGTCCTGAATACTGGTATAGGAAAAGATGTTTTAAAGAAAATCTTTTAAACTTGCCAACCTATTTTTATTTTTTTTTAAATACTTTTTTACTGCTAGCTCTGTAGAACAGTGCAATAGACAGTCAGACCCAGAATTTCCTTTGTAAACATCGCCATAATATGGGGTTTATCATAGTCCACAACTGAATCAGCAAGGTCAGTAGGTGTCTGCTAGGAGAGTTCTCCCCTACAGTCAATCGGAGAGATTTTATTTAATACAAAGCTTTGTTTTAAATATTTCAGAAACAATTATGGCCATGGTGATTTTTCTGAACCTAGGTTTTAATCAGAGAAATAAAGTTCTTGCCCTTTGGAATTAAATCAATAATTCAAAAATTTAAACCACCACTATTGCAGGTTGCATGTTAAACTATTCTGCATGGACACTCTACTGGTACCAACAGCTTCCACGCTCCTAATACTTCACCATTATCATTCATCATCCCCTTACCAAAAGACTCATGGCGTGAGTTTCCTTGGTGGTGCTGAGAGGCCTTAGAAGCTGGAAGCCAGTAGCCGATGATCTCCATAAGAGTGGCCTAGATGTGATGGTTGCATGATTCTTGCTTGGCGACGTGAACATGAGGTCCTACTTAAGTGACAAGATGGCCCTATTCCAGGAGGCCCTTCCTGTCTCAATCAGAGAAGGCCCCTGTACAAGTTGGGGTAGAAAAGGCTTGCCTCTCACTGATTTTAGCTCATTTCCCACTACCAACAGGATCACCCTTTCGGTGGGAGAAAAAAAAATCACAATAATGGACATAAACTGACAATCAGATTCTGGAACATTTGCACACTACTTTTCTGAATGGAAAATCGAGCTGCATTAGTAGCGAAAGAGCTACACAGGTATCAAATAGATAATATGGCCTTATCTGAGATTAGACTACATGACAACGGTACACTCAAAATCAAAAAACCCAAACCACACTTTCTACTGCCCAGGCTACCAGGAAGATCAAGACATGAGCTTACACAGGGTATGTCTCACAGTAGCAAACTCCATCGCTGATAAACTACTCCAGCAGTCTGGGTCAATATTCGAGTGTCAAATGGCATTGCGGGTACTAATGTCCCGAAACAACTTTCTGACAAGAATAAGCACCTACACTCCAATGCTACTTGCTCTGGAAGAAATGAAGACCCAGTTTTACAGCCAGTTGCGTGGCACTCAAAGAAACATATTCAATGACAAAATCTTGTTACCACGTGACTTCAGTGCTCACTCCGGCTACACCACTTGGAATGGCGTAATGGTGAAATTTGGATGTATCTCTAAACACAAATGGAGAACTACTTCTAACATTCTGCACAGAGTTTGACCTTGCTGTTATGAGCTCCTTTCTCAACAGGCCTGAAAAGTGGTTCTACTCTTGGGCAGCACTCTTGGCACCTTCTAGACTGTCATTGCTTGTTGTAATGACCTGAGAGATATTTACATTATCAGGGCTATGCAAGGTGCAGAATGCTTTATGGATCACCTGCTTATCCATCCTAAACTGAACATCAGGATTCACAGTTCCAGATTGAAAATTGCCCCAAAACTGAACTGACATGTCCATGTCTCAAAACTGCACATGGAAGAGGGGAGAACCCAGTTAACAATTCCTATTCATGCTGCAATATTAAATTGTACCGATGCAAGAAGAGCAGATCAGTCAGTGAAAGGAGTCCTGTGGGACCTTTAAAGACTAATACATTTATTTATTGCATGTGCCACAGGACTCCTTGTTTGTTTTGCTGAACAAGACTAACACGGCCACCACTTTGGAACTTAATAGTTTTTTTCAGGAGTTAAAGTCAATTTATGGATCACGAAGAGTCAATAACGGTCTATAACAGCACCACCCTCTTGACTGAGCACAGTATTACAACTAGAAAGATGGAAAGAACATTTTGTGACTCTCCTCACTCATGAGTCAAGGCTGAATGATTAAATAGTAGATCCAATTGACTAAAGAACAGTTCAATATGAACTCAGAGAGCCACCAACTTTGGAGAAGACTCAGAACACACTTCTGGAAAGGCAGATGGAGCTAATGAAATTCCAGCTGAAGTTCTGGAATATGGTGGTTCTAGATTTCACAAACCTTTACTAGACCAAGTTACTTTGTGCTGGGAAAATGAGGTTTTACCCCAGAATTTCAAAGATGCCAAAATAGTTGCAATCTATCAGCATAAAGGGGACAGACATGATTGCGGCAATTATCATGGCATTTCACTCTTCTCCACTGCTGTTAAGATCCTTGATAAGCTGTTTCTGAAAAGGATGCAGGTTATTGCAGATGTACTCCCTAAACCCCAGTGTGGTTTTTATTCCTCACGCAGCACTGCCGATATATTTACCCAGTGTCAGGTACAGAAGAAATCTGCTAAACAATAGATGCCCTTGTATATAGCCTTTGCAACCTTAGGGTGCGTCTACACTGGCAAGTTAGGTCAACTTAAGGATGCTTACATCGACCTAAACAAAGCCACGTCCACACTGGGCTTTTCTTAAGTCGACTTAAGCATTTCCTTAAGTCAACTTAAGAAAACCTTAAATTGACTTAATAACACCTCCTTTTAGGTCGACTTAAGCCTTAAATCAACTCCTTAAGTCAACTTAAAGCCAATATAACGGCTATCTCTGTGTTAAGTCGATTTAACAAGGTCGACTTAAAGTGTAGTCAATTTGTTAAGTCGACTTTACAAGGTCGACTTTAAGTCATAGGGTCAGATCCTCACCAGTTTAAAATCAGCATATATTGATTGACATAAGCCGAGCCTTTTACCCATATACAAGTTCTGTACTAGACCTTGGAGATCATCTAATTCAACTCCCTGCCACTGAAGGAATGTTGTATGGTTACTGGGTTTTTTTTCTGTCTAGTTTTAAATGTCCCAAGTGATGAGTCTTCTTTGCAAGATTGTTCCTGATGAAATAGAATTGTAAAGCACCTGCCCCTGGGTGCTGCATGCCACTTTGAATTCCCCACAATTCAAGGATGCTGGGAATCTGAGACAGATTTATAGGGGTCCAAGATTAGGATCTGTGAATCCAGCCACCAGGGAGATTATTTTAGTGGACCTGAATAACACAAGCAACCCAGAAATGCTGCTCAGATAAGCACATATTAATAGTGAGAGTGAAGTATTTTTTTCTTATCAATGCCCCTAAAGATTTTTCTCTGGTTTCACTTTAAATATAAACCTCATAGTGTTTTAGATGAAGGTTTGAATATTGTAAATCTGATCCTGAGACCTTGAAAGCAGGGTCAGTTCCTTTTATTTTAGGAAGAGTTACTAAGGAAAGTTCACTTTTTTGGTTGCACAGTTAAGTAGTAGTTTAAAAAAAAATATGATTAATGTGGCTCATTCCACGTTGCCCTATCAGTTTTCATGTCCTTTGCTTGTTAGAATTGACCCATCCCATCTGGAACTGCAGAATGCCTTGGTAATTTTTGTCTTTTTGTCCCAGTTCCGCTCAAGTTGCATGCACAAATAGTAAAGCATTTAGACAATAAGTGCCACTTTATTTTAACAGACAAAAATGCCCCTTGGTAAGTGTTTGTAATTCCTATATGTGAGCTGAAATGACGCACAACTTACAAGAAATAGAACAAAAAAAGTGAGCATCAAAAGCCCCCGACCGGTCTAACAAAAGAATAAATATGCCATGTAAAAAATCTCACATGCCATGTCCATGCTGTCCTGTTCTGTCTTGCTTCCTTGTGTATCATCTAGTTGCCTGATTTTGATAAGACCTGTGGGGCAGAGATATTCATAAAGCACTCCACTGCCTGTAGGCACAATTTTAGCCCATTCAGACCAACTACCAGGGAACATGACATTAGGGTTAAGACTCTTTTGTCACTGTTATTTTACGTAATTGTCATGGACAGGTCATGGGCAATAAGCAAAAATTCATGGAAATCTATGACCCGTGACTTTTATTAAAAATAATTGGTGGGGGGGAGGGGCAAGAGGCTGGCTTCCAGGGGAAATGAGAGCCCCCATCACAGAAGGGGAGCGGGGCACAGGTCGAACTCCAGCCCTGGCTGCTGAGGGGGAAGGGGAGAAGCTCAGGCCCCTGATGGTGGCCACGGACAGCTCCAGCCCTAGCTGCAGCTGGAGATAGGGAGTTTGGGGAGGGACAGGACGAGGGACAGCCTCAGAGGTCCGGTAAAGTCATGGAATCCATGACTAAATCATAGCCTGGTGTTAGCCCATTGGATAAGGCTAATCTGTTAGTCTCAAGTTCCAGGTGCTCTACAAGCAGGAACGATGCCCATGCAAACATGCTGTTTCTTAAATCCATGCTTGACACAGTGCAATACAACAGGAGAACCGGGGCTTAAGTTGTAATGCAAGAAGGGCCGGGGCTCAAGCAATTTTCTTACTTTCCTCGCTGATGTGGGAAGCCCAGAAGTGCTGAGGCTCAACCCTGGCAAGCTCCGACACAAATGAAACACTGAGAAGAACAGTGAGTGGGTTGAGATGTAAAAACGCACGGCCTGGCCGATCTTGAAATGGTCACAGCTGTCACCCATTGACAAGCCTGATGACACGCCCAGGTGAGGGGTCAGGGACTGAGAAGTGTTTGGTCTTTCTAACAGCAATACAAATATGCAAATATTTCCTTCCCTTCCCTCCTGTATGGTTGGTTCTGATGGGGTGTGTGTGGGGGGAACGACGGACATTCATATTCCTCAGTATTTGAACAACCAGCTATTTGTGAAAGTGTTGGTGAATCAGAAGTTTCACAGGTCTTAGCACAATGGTTACTTGCTTGGGAACATTCCAGAAAGTGTATTTGGGAAGGTCTACACTTCAGAATTTTGTCAACAAAATGCCACTGAAATGCCCCTCCCACCGATATAGCTCCCCTGCTATGTCGACATAATAAAACCACCTCAGCAAGAAGGGTAGGGCTTATGTCAGCATAGTTAGAGCAACGCCGTGTTAGTGTAGACATCCCTACATCAGCTATTGGCTGTCATGTCATTTTGCTGGAGAACCCAGCTGCCCCCCCCAGATGGCTGGAGAACTGAGTGGCTGGTCCCTGCTCCCAGCAGGGAAAGGAGATTAGGGAGGAGAAGGCGTGGGCAGCTCCCAACAGGGAACAGAGAGCGGAGCGGAGCAGTCTGCCGGATCCATGGGGCAGCTGGGCTCCTAGCAGGGAACTGAGGGTGCATCTACACTTGTAAATTAAGTCGACTTAATTTACTCTGTGTCTACACTACAGTTTCCTTAAGTTGACTTAAGCTGATGGTTAAATCGACTTAAGGAAATTTTAAGTCGACTTAATAAGACCTAGTTTTAAGTCAACTTACTAGTTAAGTCGACTTTATTAAGTCGATTTAAGCCAGTGTAGATGTGGCTTAGCCCTAAGTCAACTTAGAGGGTCTCCCACTGACCTCCCTGCCAGGGTGCCTGGCACAGCCAGAGCCTGGTGTGACCACCCACAGGGCAGGACACAGCCCTGCCCACCCTGCTCCTATAGCCTGCCACTGTCCCTGTCCTGCTCAGCCCCCCATGTCCCCTCGTACAATGGGGAAGATGCTGAGCTCCCTGGCACTTTTGAAGGGGTGCCCAGGGAAGGGGGACACATCTTGGGTGCCCCCTTCCCACCATGCACCACTCCCAGGTCCACTTTGCCCCTACAAGTCGACTTAGGCATCCAGTGTGGATGCTCTAAGTTGATTTGGCGAGGTCGACTTTAAGTTGACCTATATTTACATTGTAGACATGCTAAATCAACTTAACAAAGTCGACCTTACGTCATAGAATCATAGAATAATAGGGATGGAAGGGACCTCACGAGGTCATCTAGTCCAACCCCCTGCTAAAAAGCAGGACCACTCCCACTAAATCACCCCAGCCAGGGTTTTGTCTAACCAGGCCTTAAAAATCTCCAAAGATGGAGATTCTACCACTTCCCTAGGTAACTCATTCCAATGCTTCACCACCGTCCTAGTGCGAAAGTTTTTCCTAATATCCAACCTCAACTTCCCCAGCTGTAATTTGAAACCATTGTTCCTTGTTCTGTCCTCTGTTACCATTGAGAACAGCCTAGCTCCCTCGTCTTTGGAGCACCCCTTCAAGTAGTTGAAGGTTGCTATCAAATCTCCCCTCAGTCTTCTCTTCTGCAGACTAAATAAGCCTAGTTCCTTCAGTCTCTCCTCATAAGTCATGTGTCCCAGCCCTCTAATCATTTTTGTTGCCCTCCGCTGGACTCTTTCTAATTTGTCCACATTCTTTCTGTAGTGGGGAGCCCAAAACTGGACACAGTATTCCAGATGCAGCCTGACCAGTGTCGAATAGAGGGGAATTATCACATCCCTCGATCTGCTGGCAATACTCCTACTGATGCAGCCTAATATGCCATTGGCCTTTTTGGCAACAAGGGCACACTGTTGGCTCATATTCATCTTCCCGTCCACCAT
>ML685777.1:11899013-11930110 GCA_007922175.1 Pelusios castaneus
TAGATAAAGGTTCATTTCTGGTAAATGGAAACTGAAAGTCAGGGTAAAAATGCTTACTTTTAACATAGCCAGTTTGCAAAGTATGTCTCACTGCTGTACTTCCCAAAATCACTGATGCAGTGAAAGCTAAGGGATAGGAATAGCAAGCAGAGATACCCAGACATCTCAAAACCTATATTCTTGGGGTTCTGGGAGCTATATTCCTTGGACATATATTCCTACACACCTGGGCTCTTTGACTAGAAAAGTGTGGAGTCTTCCCGTCTCTCCTCCATACTACTTCAGTATGATTTTAAAATGAGTTTGAAATTCTGACATAAAGAAATGAGATCGTTTAAACTTAGGGCCAGATCTGGCTTGCTATACTGAAATTAAGAACACCATTCAGAAAAGTGCAACGACCTTGTGGGTGATTTAAAGCCTGGATTAAGGAAACATGCCCATGATAAACTGCTGTTAGCAAAAGAGGGTCTGAGAAGAACATTTATTTGTTTTCCTCCTTCCAGGGAACATTCGCCAGTTTGAGAGGGGTAGCCGTGTTAGTCTGTATAGTAACTTTCCTATCTTCAAAGCGTCTGACGAAGTGGGATTTTCTCCCACGAAAGCTCATGCGATAAATAAATCTGTTAGTCTTTAAAAGTGCCACAGGACTCTGTTGTCTTTCTACAATAGACTAACACGGCTACCCCCTTGGTATGTTGATTAGGGATATGATTTTCCCACCCAACTTAGTTATACCAGTAAAAACCTGGGTGGCAATTCCGTTATAAAGGTGCCTTACGTTAGTGTGGGATAGTTCATTTCCCAAAACAGAATGAGTGATGCTGGGAGGAGCACTTTCATACCGGTGGACCTGAGTTCACACCGGGGAGGTAGCGCTGTTGTAAGTTTAACAGTATAGTTAAAGCAGCAGAGCTTTCCAGAGCAGGCAAGACCTTAAAGTTCATGCCCAATCAGACATGTAATGTTAACAGAGTGGCTGCTCTTGTATGAAAAAGTCAGACTGGGGCCCTGCATGTGCCTTTAAGTGATGTGACAATGATTTTTACGAGCACAGGGCTCGTCTACTGTTATACTTGGATTGCATCTACACCACAGTTTATGTCAGCATAATTTATGTCGCTCAGCAGGTAGGAATAAGCCTCTCTCCAATCAACGAAAGTTCCACCGACCCAAATGCTGGTGTGGACAGTGCTATGTTGGCAGGGGAGCTTTTTTCTGTTGTTTAGACTTTCACCCGGGGAGAAGAACTAATATATTGAGATGCAGCTCAACAACCACATACCACAAGTGGCAAATAATAGAAGTTGACACCGATAGGCTGAAATTTATTCCCATAAACTATTAGGCACTTACTTACACTTAACTAAGCCATTCATAGAAATAAAGAATGGGTCATGAACAATTTGAGAGTAGAAGAAAAAGAGCTAGAGCTTCAACAAATGTTAATCACAATAAATAACACAACTAGCCATACATATTCCAATCAAGAGGCAGGGTGAAGTTTTGGGAATAGAGTTGGTTATTTTCTAGTCATTAGATTTGATAGACAAAGGGACTAATTATATTATTCTTAATGTGGGGATTATTCTAAATGTGGGTCGCATTAAGTAACATGACCTTCCCTTTAGATGTATATTTGCTAACTGGAATTTGGAGGCAAAAAGGCTTCCCAGCAAATTTTATGTCTACACTGGCAAGTTAGTTCGAATTAAGGAAGCTTAATTCAAACTAACTTAAGCCTTGGCTACACTAGGCTTTCATTAGTTCGAATTAAGGGCTTCCTTAATTCGAATTAATAAATTCGCTTATACTTTTCGAAGTAAGGGTTAATTCGAACTAGTTAGTTCGAATTAACCCAATGTGGCCATGTTATTTCGACCCAACCGGCACATTGATTATGAAATGGGAAGTCCAGATCTGAACATTTCCTTAACTTTTAAAGACTGAGTTCTGATGTGGAGAAAACAGGAACTAACTGTAGAAGCCGAAACAGAAATTAGGTGAGCAACTGAGAAAAGCTAAATGTTTGAATGGAAATCACCCGCTGGGCAGTCTCTTCTGAACAGGGCTGTTTTTGCCAGCTTGCCTTTATTTGTTTAGCTCCTGCTGGGTTCCATCATTTAATCACACATGCCCGTCAAATATCTGCTGAGTTTTGACAAAGGAAAGGGCTTTATCATTGGATTTTGTTACACCTCTCCTCATATCTACTGAGCTTTCAGGGCAGAGACTGTATCCATAGGGGTCTCTAAAGCATCCATCAGCACAATATTGATTTAAATAGTCAGAACCAGTGTCTTTGCTGGACTGGGCGCACAGAACATGTGCCCTGAGTCCCAGCACCAGTGACCCGAGTCTGGTGGAGATCTGGGGGCTGGCTGCCACTGACCCAGTGCAGCCCCCACCTAGATCTGGGGCCTGGCCGCTGCTGGCCTGATGCGGCCCCCACCGGGGCCCAGAGCCTGGCTGCTACCATCCTGATGCCAGGGCCTTGGGGCCCGGCCGCCGCTGGCCTGATGCGGCCCGCGCTGGGGCTGGGCTGCAGGCCAGCAGTGGCAGGAGCCCAGTCTGGCCCCGGCCAGGGGCACAGGCTTCGGCTCGGGCCCCCCCAGATGGACTAAGCCCCAGCTCAGGCCCCCAGGCCCCAAACCTCTTTTTGGGGCAGCGACGCCCCTGGTCAAAACCCCTAATAGTGTCAACTTCTTTTAAGAAGCTTAGGCCTTGCAGATAAAGTTTTAAACCGATTTGTGGTGCAACGTTTGACTGCTACCCCATGCACTCAGCACAAAAGAAATACAACACATGTAAGCATGGACCAAGGCATCCATGGAAAGCCGTACGTCCTGCGAGGACCAGAAACTGAAAAGCATTTAAAGCTTGTACGCCACTTGGATACCATGATCAGGGCTGGATTATAGCAGGGGCTTTAGAGGCTGAAGCCCCAGGCCCCGACCAAAAGGGGGGGCCCAGGCTTCAACTTTTAAAAACTCTATCTGGCTCTCCCTTGCCCCACTCAGTGCCAGGGGGCTGCCCTGTCCCTGGGCTGGCTAGTCTGCTCCCGGAGGCGAAGCGGGGCGGGCCAGCTCTTGTTCGCTTACCCTTGGGGGTAGGGCTGGCTGGCTCTTAATGTAGCCTCCTCCGCTCTGGCACAGCCTTCCAGAGCCCATGGCCCTGGGGATCTGCACTGGGGGCCACGCCATGCGCCAGCTGGCCCCATCCTGGGGCAAACTGTCTGGAGCGGGGCTGGGGTGGAAGTGCCCTTTGGCCTCCGGCCCCACCCCCCCAGCAACAGATCTCCAAAACAACCGTTTTTTAAATGCAGAATCAAAGAAGCAAGTCCCTATAATGAACAACAGCACAGTCTGTTGGAGTTTATAGGATGAAGATATTTTATGCTCGATGGCAGCGTGTCAGGCCCGTGTCTTCACCGGTTCAGGCACATTCCACACTAACGTCTTCACTGTGATTGCAGTTGTGCTGGCCCCAGTTATTTTTATGGCACTCAAAAATGGAATTTTCCATGCCGTTGCACTGTACTTCATCAAGCCAAATTTGTCCAGAACCTTTTTGGGGAGGGGGGGTTAAAAAAAAAAAGAAAATCAGTCACTGTAGGGCCAGTGCGACAGACATAGACAGTCACCTGAAAAAAAATCTGTAATGTGAATCGCAAAGAAAACATTCTTTAGGATTCACATTTCCCCTAGGGCTAGAGATGGCTTTTAGACACAGCTCTGTGTAGGGAGGGAATTCCTGTGTTACCCAAGGAGGATGCCTGGGAATGAATTGTGACCTGCTCTCAAGAGAAAGAAACTTACTGTGGCTTTTTACTGGGTGCAGCTGACTTCCCCTCTCACACCAGGCTGGCATTGTAGGCTGGTGCACCAGGTGGCAGAGTGAAAGCTTAGCCTATTCCCTGCCCTGCTCTCCTTCCATCTACAAGGGAATGGGAACAGAGGTCCTGCAGAGCTTGCTCTTCCCAGGGCTCAGGGACCTGCTATGCAGCTAATCCAGATGGAAGGAAAGGGCTGTTTGTACATCCTACATCCATCTTGGCTCACAGTGCAGAGTAAGGAAGCAGCTTCACCTTCACCATGCTGTGCATCATGGTAAGAGCAGGTCACAATCCTGTCCTTCACTACCAGTGAAAAATAGAACAAACGCCTCCCTAAAAGGAATACATAATGCATTCTAGAAGTACCACGCAGGAGAGGAAGGAGTGGCCGGATTGGAACTGAAGTTATCTGACATGTTGGAGGAGGTGTCTCAGCTTGATTCTCATGCTTTTTGCTGCACATGCCACCCACCAGCCCTTCCGAACCAAAGGCATAAGATGTAAGGGACCTTTGGACACCCCTGCAAGAGATTACGCTTTCCATTAATAAAAGGCATGCACAAGTGCAGAGATTTAGGTTAGATGGCTTCCTCCAAACTCTCTCTACTTTCTGGGCATGCAAAACTGGGCTGGCAATTTTGCAAGAGAAGACCTTCTACTACTATTGTGCTACTTCTGCTTTCAGCCTAAGACTAGGAAGTGCAGGGGCATGTGCAAATCAGAGATCAGGGAGGAAATAATGTTAAGTGAACTTTCATGAACTTTGGGAGAGTTTAATGAGTTCTGGTCATGGGTAAAATGGCGGGTGGGGGTGGGGATAGAGAACAGAAGGGTGGCTTATCTCACTTATATCTGAGTGGCTTATGCCCAGGTGTCCTGTAATGCTCTCATACAAGTGTTTTGTAAATTCTTGGTTGCTGCGTGATTATTCTATATAGGTTCTGATGCTGCTCCTTTGCTTTAGGAGACCATCCATTTGTTTTAGTGGGAGCTTTGTCTAAGTAAGAGTGGCAGGATCAGGACCATCATTTCTCTTCAGGAGGCCAGTGGGAGTTGGAGGGGAGGGTGGTAGTGGTATTCTAGCAAGAGGGAAAGAGAAATAGTGGAGGGTCAGGAGATACAAGGAATTAATAGAAATTCTAAAGTTAGCTTCTGAGGCAGCATGCAAAGCCCACACAACTCACATGTGAACTCTAATATCTCAGTATTTACCAGCAGGAAACCATACATTCTATATATTCTTAGTCTGTGATCCTGCACTTGGAAAGTATTTCAGAATTTCCTACAGTGAACTAGAGGTGAAGCCATGGGTGGGCTCAGGTGGGCTGGGGCCCACCCACTTGGAGTTCAGGCCCACCCACTGCAGCATTCAGTAGTGGTGCAAACTTTGCTGCTGCAGTCACAGCACAGCTGCTGGGAGCTGTGGTGGGTGGGCCTCATTTCACTCTCTCCCCCTCTCTCCTCAACACAACAGCTCCAGTTGCTATGTAGCAACTGGAGGGTCTCAGGCAGCTTCCAGTCACATGACCAGAAGCTGCTCATGGCCTGGTCCACCCTGTAGACTCAGGGGCCTGGCCAGAAAACAGGGGCTGGCTATGCCCCTGCTGTGAACAGCATAAATCCCATGCAACAAGAGTAGCATGAATCGAGTGGGGCACCCTCGACTGGAAAAGTTCCAACTATGTATCTAAATGGTTGACTGTAAAAGGGGTGGGTGCCATGAGGCCATGCATAGTGTCCCTGCATATGTTGAATCTTGCACTGAACACCAAATATAGAATCCACACTATATCGAATCACAGATCCCAATTTGGGATGGGGAACGTAGCTGGTTATTTGGGTGATTAGTTATTAACCTTACCTGGGACAGATAGTATGCTGCGAACGAAACGACTATATTTCAGCATTTTGCAGATCACGGTTCCATCTTTTTCATCCCAACTATCATCACATATTGTTCCCCAGGTGTCTTGGTACAGAATTTCGACACGGCCCTGGCTCTGTGTTCCAATGAGCCTTACGTAGGGATGGGAATGTTCCTCTGATGGATTAGAATGTTGTGAAATAAATGCACCGATTATAAACAGAAAGAAAATAAGATGCTTGCATTAGAAAAATGACACCGAAGAATAAGGTGTTAAACCCAATAACACAAATGAACGTGCACACTTAAATGAATATGGTTTCATGGAAAACACTGGTTGCTGTTATAGCAGAAATCAGGTGTGTTCAGGCTCCTGTGATGGATCTGATGAATACATGTGTATCTTAAGATTATTGTATCCATTTTAGGAATGATATTAATACAGTTTCCATGTATCGTTGTGGGCTTGGGACTGTATACTGTTCCATACTGCAGCTCCTCCATGAACTAAAAACAGTGACGTGTAATTACTGCAATCGCTGGGACCAGCAAACAGCTTCAGAGCAATACCACTCTGTGGTGGTTTGAATATACTGGTTCAGACTCTGTTCCAGAGACCCACAAGACTGGGGTGTAAAGAACCAGCTAGAATGGAGAGCCAGACTTTCATTTTGAGGCAACAAATGGGAATGACCCTTTGTCCAAAAAGGGGATGGCATAACAAATCCCATGGAAAGATTCAAATGACTGGAACATTCAGCATCTCAATAGATGTCAGGAGGGGCCACCAATAAATGTAATTATGCATTTAGATCTTTTATTGTTTTATATGTTTTTTCTGTAAGGCCTTTTTTTTTTCTTAAAACAAATGCACTTTGCTTTGAACGTGCTTCTGGTTACTCATAACTGCTGGCACATGCTGCTCGTGGCCCTTGGAGAGAAAACCAAGCACTGAAGCTGTCATTAGTCAGAGCTGCTGGGATAAGCAAGGAAATCGCAGGGAGGTGGGTGGGTTGCAACCTATGGCCCTACTCAGCAGAAAGAGTGATGCAGGTCCCTGCCCAGAGATTGTTGATGTTATGAACCCTCAAAGGGCATTCATAGAGCAGACCGTGGAAGGGCTCTGAGGTGCAATTACCCTAGAAGTGTGACAGCCCTTTTTCTGCAGACTCTTATACACTTGCTTCACTTTATGCACACGAGAGGCTCTGTTGACATCATTGGCACTATGAAAATGGTTCAAGTTGAGCATGTGTGTCCTGAATATTAACTGTGTCTTATACTGTAGATGGGGGTCAGCAAACTTTACCGACCCCTGTGCCAGCCCCTCTTCCCTGACCCTCAGCCGGTGCCGTCAATCCCCTCTGCCAAATAAAGAGCGGCTGCTGTCTTAAAAGCGACAGCCACAGCTGGAGTTTGGGTGGGTGGACGGGGCTTCGCAGGCATGCCACGGAAAGATCACTTGGGCCCTTATAAGAGATAGTTGGAATGCACAAAAGAATCCCAAATGACTTAAGAGAACTTCCCATCCCTTTCTGCTAAAAAAACTGAAGAAACAAATCTTTCTAAAAAAAAAGGATAAATAAGTATATAGATGGAGATTCATAACATATTTTGTAATCTGGTAGGTGTGTTTTCTGCATCATTAACAAGATTCAGATGCAGGAGAATTCCAAACTTCCTGGTTCCATACTGGCACCTGTGTCTGCTGTGGCCTAAAGCAGATTTCAAATATGTGCAGGGACTGGCTTTTGGACTCAGAAAGGAATTCTTAACATAAGATCTGGTCTCACTGTCCTGATTAGGGCTCAATCTCTTTGAACTCAGTGGAAGTTTTGCATGTCTGAGGATGACTGGATTTGGGGCCCTTTGTCTCTAGTTCATCAGCAAAAATGCAGCCTCCATCTGCGAGTGGCCGTGGGCAGAGATTAGTTAGTATCGCAATGAAGAGGAGAGATGTCTCAGGATAAGGCTATCTACTCAGGTTGATGTTCTCCCTTGTTACTTCTGAGCCACTTTTGGGCAACTCGAGACCTCAGAGCTTCATACAAGGAGGAAAATGCATTCCAGTCCTCTGCAAAGCATGAATGATTGATAAAAAAGGCTACAGCACTAGTAACTGCCTGTGTGTTGAAGCCACCAGAATAAATAAAGGCTGTCCCCACCCTTTGCATCTGGGGCTATGTAAGGTCATAATGCAGCTGCACTACCCCAAAACAGCCATGGGAGGAACTGTGCCTCTCCTCCTGAGGCTGCCCCTTTGCTTGCAGGAATAACTTATTTTACAGAGTGCAGCGTAGTCCCCCTTTTGGGTCAGCTCAGCTCTCCTGGCTGGCTGGCTGAGATTTGGAACCAGGCCCCCCTCAAGTCCCTGGCCCTCTCCACTCCTTGTTCACCCACCCTCCTTGCCCATCTGCTTCTGCCACCCTCCCCTGCATACAGAGCTATGATCTGGGAAAGGTAAGTGGGGATTGCATCTCCTTATGTTCTTGGAGCAACTTAGAATCTAGAAAGAAAGAAAACAAACAAATGAATGAAGGATGTTTGGCACAGAATCCTGCACTACATCACTGCCTTAACGCAGTGTCCACAAGAAATACATGAACTTAGAGGTAATGCCCGCACTAAAACACACTTGTCCAAGAGTCACTTTATGAAACAAGACAACATAAATGAGACCCAGCCTTCACGGATGGCGGCAAATTTGCCACCATCAGACCAATCTTCCCAATCGACTGATCAGGTCTGTGAAGACCCATTCAGTTGATCAGGAAGCTGATCCCTGAAGACCACCCCAGCAAGCGCAGTAGCGCTGAGTCGAAGGGAGGGCATTTCCCTTCAACTCAGTGCACTGAAGACACCATGGTAAGTAGATGGCAGGCAGTTTAAGGGAGACACGCAAGGTATTTTAAGTCCTTTGCATATCTCTCTTGCACTGCCACTGAAATCCCACCGTTGAGTGATGTTAAAAGAAAACGTGTTTGTGTCTAATACAGACCCACACAGGAATTGTTCAAGAACAGGTTATTGCTGCCAAATTATTACCACTGCAGTGCTGTACAATTGCTGGTCTCCCAAGTTGTGAGTGTCTAGAGGCTGGCCTAATGGTGAGGCTTAGCTTTACTGATAGGTTTTGAAATGTTTTTCTATTCATCAGTCAGTCTTTTCTTCTCCTCCGTAGAATTGTAACCCTTTATTTTCCCTCCACATTGAATGCAGATAAATAGATATTGTTGAATTCTTAAGTTACAGAGGATAGGTGCATTGTAAGGTGTCTGCTGAAATGATGTAAAAGGGACAGAAATGAAATGTAAGGAACCATACGAGCACCTGGAGAACATAAAGGTGGCTGGGACCAGAGAATCTAGCTTCATAACTTTAAAATGCTTTGCATAAATGTTACTAGTTTCCAGAAAAGTTATACTGTGGGATGAAAAAATTTAGGAAGATTGGTTTCTTTTGTGGGAACTTGGTAGGGTTGAAAAATCAAGTTTTATAATGGAGGAGTAGCAGCAATCTTTATCATGGAACAACTGCAACTCCATAATATGCACACAAAGCAAAACATATCAACTAATCATCATAAACCTTGATAAATAGTCTTACCTCCAGGTCCCCTATCTCCTTTGGATCCTTTCATTCCTGGTTCACCTTTTGGACCAGTAGAGCCATGATCCCCCTTACTTCCCTTTTCACCGGGTGGTCCTATGGGCCCTAGGTGGAAAACACAAGGCAGCTGATGCCTTAGTCAATTTCCAAATAAAAGAGCATGACAGTGTTACATACAACCACCTTCAAAGGTCAGAGTAACTTTACATGTAAAGAACTTTACCATGTAGTCATCTATTTGCATAATTTAACACGGCAAGTGCTTTACCTGAATCTCCCTTTGTCCCTTTTAGTCCTGGAATACCTAAGATCATAAAAATAAAAATAAAGACGTTGGATATTTTCACACTTCTAAGCTTCCTCAAGCTTACATTTACTATCTACTTTTCAATTAATGTGGCCGGGAAGGCATGTTGGCTCTCCAGCTAATGGTTAATTAAGTGGACAAGGTACAAACGGTGTATAAAAATAAGAAGTTATTAACCTGCAAAGATTGGTTTTGCAGAGCCGAGTCTCAGAGGATAAGTAGAATTTTTATTGGTAACATACCTACATTGACCCTATGCACCAGATACATAGCTCCATTAATGTCAGTGGAAAGAGATTTGGGGTGGGTTATCTTAACCTGCTGAACTTTATGTTTTTGAGTTATATAAAAAGATGCCTTTCTTAGGCTCTGTCTACACTTGCAAGTTAGTTTGAATTAAGGAAGCTTAATTCAAACTAACTTAAGTCTTGGCCACACTAGGCTTTCATTAGTTCGAATTAAGGGCTTCCTTAATTCGAACTAATAAACTTGATTGCTTAGTTTGAATTAATGGTTAATTTGATTCATTAATTCGAACTAAGTCAAATGTGGCCATATTAGTTTGAACTAACTACTTAGTTCAAAATAATCGGCAGATTGACCTTCCTGCAACTGACTAATTCAAACTAAGCAAGTGCCCTGCATGGACATGGTTAGTTCGAACTAGCATTCTAGTGGGGCCATGCTAGTTTGAGTTAATTTGAACTAGTATGGCCCCACTAGAATGCTAGTCTTAGTTAATTAAGTTAATTCAAACTAACTAAAATTAACTAATTTGAACTAGCTTTTGTAAGTGTAGACATAGCCTTAAACCCTTGACACCACTAAATAAATAAGTATCCTGTCATAGCAGCATGGGAGACCACTACGCCCAATACAGTAGGTCCATACTACATAAGTCATTCATGTATGAGATTGTGAAAACTGCCTCCTTGCATGGACTGTGTGTTCCTCCCAGTGCATCACCCTATTCCAGTGCATCATATGTGCTGAACTTGTCTTGTTCTCCTTTACCTGCTACTCCCACCATTCCCTTTTCTCCTTGAGGCCCTCTCTCTCCTCGGGTTCCTGATGTGGGGAAAAAAAAGAAAAAGAAAAAAGGGTATATAGGTAGCAAATATCTTGCATTAAATTATTTTAATAGATTTAAATGCTAATAATAGTTTTAAATTCTGATCACAATGTACCTTTCTCCCCTTTCTGACCAGGCGCGCCTACTGAACCAGGAAGTCCCGGGTAACCAACTTTTCCATTCAGACCTTAAAGTTGAAGAACAACACCAACAAAGTGAAGTACAAAGAACTTTAAAAGAATCAAAGTAACATAACAATTCTTTAGGGGCTTCTTTTCTACTGCCCCACACCTTTCGTAGTAAAAAACTGTTCACAATGGGTGCGTCTACACTTGTAAATTAAGTTCACTTAAGCTTGCTTAAGTCGACTTAATTTACTCTGAGTCTACACTACAGTTTCCTTAAGTCGACTTAAGCAAGCTGCTTAAGTCGACTTAAGGAAAATAAAGTCGACAATGAAAATTAAGTTGACTTTATTAAACCTACTTTTAATTCGACTTAAGCCAGTGGACTTAGGGTAAACCAGGACTCCCCCACTGCCCTCCCTGCCAGGGGGGTGGCACAGGGGGAGCCTGGCATGCCTCTCCAAAGGGCAGGGCACCCTGCCCCTATGCCCTGCCAGGATCCCTGTCCCTCTTTGCCCCATTGTACCCATGTACAATGGGGCAAAGGCTGAGCCCCCTGGCACTGGGCAAGGGGTGCCCCCTGCCACTGTAGACCTGCCCAAGGTCCCCCTAGCCCCTAGAGGTCGACCTAGGCATCCAGTGTGGACATTTTAGGTCGACTTTGTAAGTTCCCCCTAAGTCGACTTAAAATTTAGGTGTAGACATGCTAAGTCGACTTAACTAAGTCGACCTAAATTTACAAGTGTAGACATAGCCAAAGGGAGCAAAGTGGTGTAAACTGCTTCCAAGTTAGAATTCTCCACTTGCTTTAACTATTGGTATAATTATATAATTAACTTTGTACAGTGTAAATGAGCCTAAAAAGTGAAAGGCGGTAGAGAATGAGGTCCATAGAGCATTTCAAACAGAAGGATCCCAAAACACTTTATAAAATGTAGGTCAAATTCTGAGATCTCACATGATTCACAAAGGAGATCTGTTTTACAGGTTTTCTAAATCATCCTACAGAATTTTATAGAAGTGATATAATTCTGTTGGATAGCTCATAAATCCTAGAAAAGGATAACATCTTCTACTAAGATGTTTTCACAAGGGTGTGAATATCTATGTGCAGCTACAAGGAAAATGTTCACAGACACAATTACCTGTGCTGCAATTTTCTTAGGGTACTATGGGACTGATCTCCTTTCACTTACACTGGGCTAAATCAGGAGCAACTCCATGGAGTTACTCGAGTGTGAAACTGATCCTCAGTGGATACTCCTGACCAATGTTTCCATATCCAAATGCCATGATGAGTCAGGCCATGAACAACTTCCTTTTTAATTAAAGGACCTCTAAGAGAGATCAGTGTCAAACAAAAGAGACACTTTTCTTTTTGCCTGACTTACCTGCCTCTCCCTTCTGTCCAGGAAGACCAGGTAGACCCACGCTACCTACAAGACAGTAGTGGTGTTAGCCCTAGAGATAATTGTACAAATTATTACACATGATATCACCCCTCTTTTCCACCACCTCCCTACCAGATCTGGCTTTCTACCTGTTAACTTACCATTTAAGCCTGGCTGCCCTGCATCTCCCTTCTTTCCAGGAGCACCAGTTGGTCCTGTGGGGCCCATTTCTCCCTTCTCACCCACTTCACCTTTACTTCCTTGAAGACCTATTTAACAGTACAATGAGTGTGTATGAAATAGATGGTTGCAGTCAAATCTGGGTCTTGCTCCCACTGGCTTTATCAGCATCAGCATTTGGCCATGGTTCTGCATCTGAGATCTCTGACATTTTCAGTTGGTGAGCAACACACTTACAATAGCATGTACGTGTAATGAATGCAGTAAAATATTTCAGAAGTAATTGCAATTCCTTCCTTCCCTTTCCTGTTCCAGGATTTTCATGAGGCTAGTTGAATTTCAGGAGCATTCTGTTACATAAATGGAACCCTATTGACATACACCAGCAGAGAAGCAATGCTACGTTTCTGTATGTGGTAAAGGCATAGTCATCAGACTCTGCTCATAGATACCACTTGTTTCCACTCTCCATCCTGTTTGCAGCTCGTTCTCTCTGTCCACATCTCAGATACAACTGATGAATACCAATGTAAGGCAAGTCACACAGGCAAGACACATTGTATAATTCTTCTGTTTAACCTACATGAAACGCTGGCTTATATGGGATATAAACTGCTCAGGGATAGGCTTTACTATCATTCTAACCAACCAAACCTGCACATGATTGTGCATATAAATTATACTGTATTAGTTTATACCATATAAATCCTACTATAAACACCACTGCAATCAACAGGGATGTGCTGATAATGAAATCAGCTGCTTTCATTACACACTCATCCCCCCAAAAGAGAATATAAAAACTCTGAGACAGGCTTTCTGGAGAACCATGCTCGGTGCATCAGCATAGTGAGAAACAATATGGCACCCCATAAATAAGGCATATAACCTAATTCATGCAATCCTTTTGTAAACTGGCCAGAGATATCTGAACCTTTATGGAAATAACTCATATAACGATACAGCACTTAACACTGTAAACAGAAAGACTTAACTAAGAAGGCATGTGAGTTTGTTACAATAAATTACATAGGTAAAAATAAGCAAACTGTCTTACCTGGTCGTCCCATATCGCCTTTCGTTCCTGGCTCACCTTTTGGACCAGCAAGGCCACTGCCCTCTGGTCCTCTTAAACCTGGGTGAAAAATACCAGACTTCTGATGCTGTGTTGATTTGAACATGCCATCAAAAGACCTATTACACACACTCCATGATGCAAGACTAGAATGAGTCAAACCCTATTCTCATTGTAAATCCAAAAGGACTCCGAAGATGCCAGTGCAGTTATTTTTGAATTAGACGTCTATCATGGAGGCAGAATTTGGTCCCATCTGTATAAATTTAGTACTGTCTGTTGGATTCTACTTTCATTCACTGGTTTATTTCTGTTAACTTCAGTGGAGTTATTCCTCATTTACACAGGTGGGACTCATAGACTTATAGACTTTAAGGTCAGAAGGGACCAGTACGATCATCTAGTCTGACCTCCTGCAAAATGCAGGCCTCAAGACCTCACCCACCCACTCCTGCAATAGGCCACCAACCTATGACTGAGTTATTTACCTCCTTAAATCCTGATTTAAGGACTTTAAGATACAGAGAATTCACCGGTAGGTGAGCCATGCCCTGTGCTACAGAGGAAGGCGAAAAACCTTCTGAGAGCCAAATCAGTAGTAGGAAGGAAATACATTACCTTGGTTTCCTTGTGTCCCCTTTGGTCCTTCTATTCCTGAAATCCCAACACAGACATATTTTTAATGAAAATGAAAGGTAGATATTTTTGAGCCTATGCAATCAAGAATTATTGGGCCAGATTTTCAGCTGGTGTAACTGGGCATAGTCACTTCACTGAAGGAAATGGTGGTTCTATTGATTTACACTAGCTGGGAGCTGGCCCATCTGAGCCAAATTCTGCTATCTGTACTTTAGCATCGATGTCAGTGGGAAGTTTTCCCAGTAAAGGTGCTGAAGTGTACAGACAGCCGACTACGGGATTGGGCCTGAGGCTATATCATTGCTGTAAATCATGCCACACAGCAAGGGAGACATGGATGCATGATGTCTAAAATGCTCATTTAGCATTAGCATGGATGAGCACCATGTATGGATACGATGGGGGAGCAGCAGAGCAGATGTGTTCTGCTGCCTTAATGATTATGAGGGCCCTCACCTATGGAGACTGGTGCAATTCCACTGAAGAAAGGTTTCGGGGTTCTAACGCAGGGGGAGGTAGCAGTCTCCCAGCATGTCCAGAACATTCTGCACCCTGACTTGCAGGTCAGTTAGGGGTGTTGGGGAAATTGGAGGGGGGAAGTGAGGGAGAATCTGGTTCCAGGATTTAGTCCTAATGAAAGTCCAGATTCTGATGCCATTTACATTAGTGAAAAGTTGGGAGTGAATCCTTTCACGTTAGTAGAGTTAATCCCAATTTATCCAAGTGGAAATGCAATGAGAATCTGCAGGAACAGGAAATGCAGGACAACTGGATCTTATGTTGATTTCAACATACACTTTTTAGTTTGCATCTCTTAGAGAAATGATTATTAAAATTATAATGTGTCCATCTGTCTCTATTTGTAGTACTGTCACCTCTGACACAGAAAGCTAAGTTACTCTCTGGTTACTACCTACAATTTATAAAAGCCCCCTGTAAATCACTCACATCACCACTCTGCATCCCAGTTTTACTGAATGTTGTGTAATCAGTTCTTTGCTTAGCTCGTCACTTACTTTTTAGGAGCTGCTTCTATTAATCATTCTTTACCTGCTTCTCCTTTTTCTCCTTTGGCACCTGGAGCTCCTGTCTGTCCAGGTAGCCCTAAAGTAGTAAAGGAAATATGTGGACTGAGTATTATGTAGGATAACATTTATACAGGGGCTGTAAAGGTTAGTAAATAAATACCTGGACTTCCATCCTTTCCAGATGAACCTTTCTCTCCTTTCTGAGCATCCCCAGGAGAGCCCTTTTCTCCTGGACCACCTTGAAATTGAATTGGAAAAAAAATAAACACTGATTCTTTTGTGAGGACTGAACCACCCCCCCCCCCAAAAAAAGGTAAACTAACCACAAGCCACGTATTAAACTTTCAGCTGCAAAAGTTCATCACACCTACCTACTTGTTTTCTAAAGGTGAATGGGGGAAATACAGGGAATATAGCAGGGGTTATAAAGGACATTCTTTGACAATGGGTGGGATATGTTCATATCGCTCAGAATTTGCTGTGGGAAACGTGTTGAAAAACCATTTCAAGTTTAAAAACAGTGCCCAAAATGTTCAAATCCAAAGTGCTCAATGCTGAGCATTTCAATCCATACTTATGCACCAAAATCAAAGTGCTAGTGGGAAGTCAATAGGAAATGTAACACCTTTGAAAATCAGGGCACTTTTATTTACATTTGTTGTTAAAATGCATGGCAGAGTTCGCTTCTCTCCTTTCTGTGCAGGATATCTAATACCTACAATACAAATATATTCACTTTCATTCTGTTCTGCTTGTCTACATTATTAAATATGTCCCCATCCTTCCCTGAGTTTTGTTACTTGCTTACCCTTTGATCCTGGTTCTCCTTTTCTTCCAGGTGGTCCACTTAGACCTGTATCTCCCTTCTCACCTTTTCCTCCTAGAAGATGGAATTGACAGTAAAATGAACATGTAAATTAAAGGCTATGGCTCAAATCCTGGTCTCACTGAATTCAATAATAAAATTCTCATTGATTTCAATGGAACCAAGATTTGATCATTACTAGGACCAGATCCTGAAACGAGTGTAAACTGACATAATTCCACTGAGTTTGTTGAAACAATGCTAATTTACACCAACTGAAAATCTGGCCCTATGTATATTTCAGTGTATAACCAATGTCCTTCGAGTGGTACAGTAAAAATAGGAGAAATAAGTACTTGGAAACTGACCTTGAATCCCCTTTTCACCTGGACTTCCTTTGGGACCTGAATTGAACAAAATAAATCCTTCATTTTGGGCAGACTGAGATAATGCTGCTATGAAGATATGCTGCGGTTGCATGCACTATTTAGACACAAACTTGAAGGAAGAATCTTGGGGAGACTGAGGAACAGATTGTCAGTATTAGAAAAAGGAAGTTGGGTATTTCTTAATGCCCCATGTGAATTCATCTAGGAGAAGTAATAACCTTCACATCTGGGCCTGATGCTGAGCTCTGCTGAGCATGTACAACCCTCCCACTCAAGTCAATGGGCCCAGTCCAAATCTGACTGATATCAGTGGATGTATTTCCACTGTCTTCAATGGGAAATGCATGAGGACCTTATTCAGCTATTCTATTGCAAAAGCAAGTGGGACAGATTTGGGGTGCACTGCTATGAAAGGCTGGGGTCCTCAGGGCCAGGTGGGCAATGCTCAGCACTTTGTAGGATTGTACCCCTCGTCATATAGGAAAAGTGACATATTATATTATTCTTTGTGGGCTAGACTGAGTCTCTGGTAAGAGGTGGTATGAAACTACTCCTCTGCTGTGGAGTGGTAGCTGCCACTCTGTTCCCATCTGTTTCTCCCCATGCCTCATCCAGATCCAAGAAGAGGGTAGGAAGTAAATTACTGATAAAGCTCTTGATAAAGTAAAACTTCCCCCATCATGTCTGGACAGATGCCCTGGTTAATGAGCAGCAGGGAGAGGGAACGAGGAGATGGAGTTGAAACTACCAACTCCCTCCTTCTCTCTTCCCCAACTTTTTCATAATGGGGAGTAGCCAGAGACCAGGGACATCATTTCCCATCAAAGCCAGACTCCCAGCAGGCCATGCAAGAGGATGTGGGAGGAGCTTGATGTCAGTGGGACTACTCATGTGCGTAAAAACAAGCAAGTAATTACATCATGCAGGATTAGGGACCAAATGATTTATTAAGCAGGGTTTTAAAACCTAAGTTCAGATTCTGTACAGAACAGGAAAAGGGAGAGAGAGGGGGAGAGAGATGAATCTGTTCACTGCTCAAATATTGATCTACCTGGAGGACCTGATTCTCCCTGGATTCCAAGTTGCCCTGAAATGGATATTTGGTATGTATTTTTAAATGGTTGGTGCTCAATAATTGATCGAATAATATGTTAATAGAATTTAGCTCTGAGTTGAAAATGTCATTCTCTGTACAGGAAGACCAGAAATCCTAGAGAGGCCCCCCCCAAAAGGCTGAGCAACATTATATGGTTATTCTAAGTGGGGTGGGTGGGAGGAAGACTGGGTGCAGGAAATCCATGCCTGTTCCAGCACAGGAAACAAAGAGAGTCTAGCTGTAGAGAAGTGGTACCATGAAGGGGAATGCCAGCCTATGCTCCTTACTTCCAACCTATGCACAATCTTATCTAATCCTTAGGGCCAGATCATCATAGCACCATTTATTTTTGTGGCAGCATCTGTCTACTTCTCTGTTCTTATACAATGGGGCCCTGTTCCTGGTTGATTCTGTTGATGCCCCTGGCTGCATCTGGGGTCACACACTGGGTAACTCGAGGGGGTGAAAGACCATAGTGCCGATGAAGCCCCTTTGCTCCAGACTCAGACACAGCTGGGACACAATAACACCAACCATATAAGAATGTTCCCCTGGTTTTAGGAAGCAGAGCTGATAGCATGTTCCCAATAACAGTACCAGTACTATCTGGTTACAGCCTGCAACAGCTCACATAAAAACCCTGAAAAGAGGAAGGCGGGGAATACTACATACACCAAGGCCAAGGCTGCCAGTAAACAACCCACATATATAAGGGTCACCGTAACTGGGTGGGGGGGAGTGCATGATTTGAGACGTGCCTGTCTCTGTGTGCCTGCTTGAAATCTCAACTAAACCTTAGAGTGCTTCTCCGCCCTGGTGTCGTTATTGGTGCTGCGCACTCCGGGCAACGAACCCCAAACTGTTGCTAGCCCCAGCCCGTCCTCGGGCATCCCACCTGCAACATTTCTTAAGTACTGTTATGTTTTCAAAGAATTGCCTATCTATTTCTATAGTGCTTTTCCTCTGCAGTGCAGTGCTTTGAGATCTATCTTTAACATATTTATCTTTACAACACTTCCATGAGGTAGGGCATGGCCATCATCCCCATTTTACTCATGGGGAAGTGAGGCACAGAGAAGCTAAGCGATTTGCCCAAATTGACACAGGAAGCCTGTGGCAGAGAAGAGAACTGAACCCAGATTTCCTAAGTCCTAAAGCTAATGCCATAACCATTGGCTCATCCCTAATAATGACGCAAGTTAATGGAGCTATGCCATTTACACCAGGAAGGATCTGACCCCATCAGTCCTAGAGAAGAAGGCTGGGGCTTCCCATAGGGACCACTGAATTGTACATTTTCTATTTAAAGAAGGCTCTGCCCGTTGTACTGCTTTGTACAGCACTATCAGACTTTCAGATTTTGTACAAAACACGGTAGTCCAAAAGGTAAGGTGAAGCAGAGAGATACCTGCAGCCAGTGTGATATTGTTCATCCTCATCAATAAATTCTTGTTGCTGACCCTAATGATGTTGATTTCCTCTACTAAGCTTTTGATCAATGTTTCTTGATGCGTAGTGTTCTCTCCATAAAAGCTACTATTTAGACGAGTGTCACTGTAGAAGGGGTTGGCCCATTTCTCAGATAAATAGGAGTCGTCTTCTCTTTGGCTTTTGCGAATTTCCTCCTGCATTTTAAACACTGGGAAAAATGGAAGGCATCCTGGAATAAATATTCTCAATCTTGAGCTATCATCCTGGGAAATTCCTGATCGGTAGGGCAATTTCTATTGACCAGCCCAGAGTTCCTGTAAAACAGACACTTTTTTTTCCTGCAAGACAGGTAGAATATGACCTGAAACCAGTACCTATATGTTCAGCATACCTCAGCCATGCATCTTCTGCTGCTGCTGCCTATGTTAACATGGCTACACTGGTATGTTCACCCCAGCTCAATGGCTGCGTCTACACTTGTAAATTAAGTCGACTTAAGCTTGCTTAAGTCGACTTAATTTACCCTGCATCTACACTACAGTTTTCTTAAGTCGACTTAAGCAGCTTGCTTAAGTCGCCTTAAGGAAAATAAAGTCGACTTAATTACAATTAAGTCGACTTTATAACAGCTACTTTGAATTTGACCTAAGGCTTAAGTCGACTCCCTAGAGTCGACTTAAGCCAGTGTAGACGTGGAGTAGCCCTAAGTCGACTTAGGGCTACCCCAGGACTACACCAATGCCCTCCCTGCTGGGGGGGCACAGGGGGAGCCTGGCATGCCCCCCCACAGGGCAGGGCAGAGCCCTGCCCACCCTGCCCCTATGCCCTGCCAGGTTCCCTGACCACCTTTGCCCCATTGTACCTATGTACAATGGGGCAAACGCTGAGCCCCCTGTCATTGGGCAAGGGGTGCCCCCCTACCCCCGTGGACCTCCCATAGGTCCCCCTAGCCCCTAGAAGTCGACCTAGGCATCCAGTGTGGATGCTCTAGGTCGACTTTCCAAGTTCCCCTTTAAGTCGACTTTAATTTTAAGTGTAGACTCACTAAGTCGACTTAGTTAAAGTCGACTTAAATTAACAAGTGTAGACATAGCCAATGAGAGTACATTGAGCAGGGGAGTACACCTCTATCTTGTAGAGTAGACATAGCCATTGTCTCTTGTCTACTTATGGAGGTATTTTTAGTATGTGCTTCACTAGTGTATTTAGCTGCCATGCATGCAAAGATACGTGTCCAGACTTGACAGCAACATACCTAATATACACCTGGAGAAGAACAGTTTCCAGTAGAGGGCAGCTTAACTTTTAGAGTGCTCAGGGCCTTTTATTTGTCCTCCACAATTTCCAGAGGGGTAGCCGTGTTAGTCTAGTTCAGCAAAACAAACTAGGAGTCCTGTGGCACTTTTAAAGACTAACCCATTTATTTATTGCACAAAAGCTCATGCGATAAATAAATGTGGTAGCCTTGAAAAGTGCCACGGGACTCCTTGTTTGTTTTGTGCTCCCCAGTTTCTCTGAGGAACTGAAGGAAAGTGTCCTTATCCTCAGTTCTTCATGCCACCCATCTCTCACCCACGTGAAACCTTCGGCCCAGCTTCCTGACATGAGCAAACCATGTGCACCGAACTCCCCCTGGCCTGTAAGCATACACTCTCTTGGTACTCCTTTAGAGCCTGCCCCGAGTGACAGATGGGGACAAGCCCGGATTAAGGGCCCTCGGGGCCCCGGGCTGCCTTTTACCATGGGGCCCCCATCCTGCCTGCCCTCCCAGCCTGCCCCACCAGCTCCCCACCACTTTGGGGGGCCCTGCCTGGGCCAGCATTGGGGAGTGGGGGGGGGCAAAGACCCCGCTCTCACCTCATCCCTGGGCCAGCTGGTCTGCTCCCAGGAGCAGGCCAGGCCAGCTCTATTCGCTCCACTCCACTCTGGGGATGGGGCAAGGGCTGGGGCTGCCTGGCATGGGGTGCAGCTCTGGTGCGGCCTTCCAGGGCCATGGCCCCGGAGGGCTGCACCGAAGGCCATACTGAGTGCCAGCCAGCCCTGGCCCAGCCTGGCCCCTGGAACGGACCGGCCAGCCCAGGTGTGGGGCAGGAATGGCTCCTGCCCAGGCCCCCGCCCCCAGCACTGGCAGGGCAGGGTCTCTAGTGGGGTGGGGGGTGAGAGTGGATATGGCAAGGGTCATAGGGGCTGGAGCCCGGGGCTCCAGTCTCTATAGCCCTTTTGTTAATCTGGCCCTGGATGGGGATACCAGCCCTTCATACGAGCGACATTGATTGCTCATTGATTGGATACTAGTTGGATACTACTGAAAGAGTCTACCTGGCTGTATGTTTATAATGCACCAATCACCCAGTATCTTAACTGGCTGAGCAAAGTGAGGCCCTCCCGGAAACAGACCGAGAGAAAAGATAGGAGAATGGTGGGAAGAGGAAGTGAAGAACGGGGCTGGGGGAGAGGCACTCTCGACTGTGGAACAATGGTATGGAGGAAGGGGACACACAGAGCACCCTGGCATGTGGCAGAGGGAGAATGGGGTCACAGAGAGCCTTTGCTATGGTGGGGAAGGGGAAAATGAAGGAAAGAATAAGGACAGTGATATGATGCATACAGAGCTCCTGGCATGATGAGAGAATGGGGGAAGGGAAACAGGAACCCCCAAGGTCCCTGGCATGGGTGAGAGAGGAATGGGGAACCTACAGAGTCCCTGGCATGTAGCAGAGAGAAATGGGGACTACAGGGAATTCTGAAAGAGAGGGGTGTGAGGCTGGTAAACAGGAGCCTGTGAGCTGGAAGGGGACGGGGCCTGGAGGGATGGAAAGAGCCCCTGGTATGTACAATATGCCCAGCCTATTGAAGCAATAGAAAGTGCAGCCCTCTGGTAGGCCTACTTCAAAAGCAGGAAACTCAAACACATTGCCAACCATTATAAATGTCTTTGGATTTCACAGCTGCAGTGAATGGTCATTTATGCCAGTGGTTCTGAACATTTCCTGACTACTGTTCCCCTTTCAGGAGTCTGATTTGTCTTGTGTACCACCAAGTTTCATCTCATTTAAAAAGTCCAACACCAACCTCATTAACCTCATTAGTATCTCAGTGAATGACACCCACCCCATGTCTACACAGTGTGTAGATGCGTTACGTGGCTGTATAATACAGAATATAGAGCAGTGTAAAACAGTCATTTACCAAATTTTAATTTGTGCTGTCTTAGCTAGTTTTTTTTTTATGTAGCCTGCTGTAAAGCTAGGCAAATCTAGAGATGTGTTGATGAAGACCTCTGCATACCCCTCGGGGTGTTTCCCTGGGTGAGACTCACTGATTTAGGAAAATTACCTTTTAGCATCAGCAGTCCCAGACCTACAGTCAGCATCATTAAGTAGAGCATCAATGCAATCCAAACAGAGCATGCAGAAGGCCTCTTCTTGCCTTGTGGTTCTAAAGTCCAACAGAAACGAGACTAACATCATTTCAAATCTTGTTCACTCTGACCGCCTCTGGTCTCTTATGGCACAAACATTCCTTTGGCCAGTTCCAATCAATCAAAGTATTTGCACCTTTCTCGAAACACGTGCCTTATCTACACTCGCAGTGGCATGTAGGATACATGTAGCTATACTTTGCTAGGAAGAGCAGGCTGCGTCCATACTGCCCTGTGTAGCTACATATAACAGTGAAAAACTCTGGCACAGGGAAAGTAACCTGACAGTGGGGAGTTTCTGGAGTCTTTCCCCACTGCCTCCTCCTGTCAGAGCCTTTCCCTGCTGCTGAGACCTTTCACTGCAGTGGGGAAAGGCTCCAACAGCAGAGAGGCAACAGGACACTACATGGCTAAAAACAGCGTGGTAGATTTGGGAGGCACAGCATGCATATGTAGACAGCCATGTAGGACACACACACACACACACACTAAGGCTCTAGAGTTTCTATGCTTTACTCACCTAAGCCGTGCCTCACTGTCTACATTGCTATTCACATTTGTGCTAGATGGGCATACAGTGCTTGAACTCTACACACTGCTCTTAAATGTAGACATGTCCAGGAAGATTCATATGAAAAAAGCACTGTATTGAGAGTTGCAGTAGGAGTTCTCTGTTGATATGAAAAGGGGAGGAATTCCTGTGAACAGCCCTGTATTTTGAAGGCTTTTCACTTGGAAGCTGCAGTATGAAAAGAAAAAATCTGATTCTGTCCCCATATGCCCACAACTTTCAGTGACACTGAATGATCCAGGAGCACATACTGAGGACTTACAGCCTGAACAACCCTAGCACTCACTGCATGGAATTCCAGCTTAACTAAGAACTCTCCATGCAGATTGCTTACTGAATCAAGAGTGGTAAATATTAATGGGACAGTGAACATTTTTATATGAAATAGAACATCTGGGCTCGCGTTTCATTTTCAGTTGTCCCAAAATTTCTGTTCAAAGAGGTTTGTTTAATAAGCTTACTCTCCCTCTGCAGCACGGGATGAGTCCTTTTTTATATATACGAGCACACACATCAAAATCAATTGATAATCAATAACACAGTGAAAACTAGAACAGGCAAAGATGTTAGTAACATTTAAAACACATCTTGAGCTGCAAATGCAAAAGAAGTAAATTGTTTGGGAAAGCATCATCCTTTGAGGGGGGAAATGAGTACTTCTGAAGCATTACTATTTTGTACATGCAGTAAATTGCCTTTAACTAAGTTTTGCAAAGTGTATGATGCTGAGTTGTAATGATTAAAAGGAGCATCATTTTAATTAATTTTAACAATAGAATTGTTTTGAGTCTGCAACAATGTTTTTATATTCACCTGTAATTCATACATTTACATTTTCTGTTAGCATTGGTAATTTGAATATCTTAAATATTTAAGTATTGAAATTTTACAGTGGAAATGTATTTTGGTTATTTAAAAAACAACTGGGAGAAAAAATGGTTAGTGTTTGCTGAAGACTTTCTACTCAGCAGTAGCTTTTCAGCTGGAAGAGATGTGTCCCAGATACATCACTTTATTAAGGTTCAGATATGTCTAGCAGCAAAAGTTACAGCAAAAAGATGTTGCATGTGTAATGCAACTAGATCAGCTATTTTCTTCATTGATCAGCCTAAATACTTATCAGTCAATTTAAGTAAACAATGAAAAATACTTTACCATGTATTTCAAATGCAGTGGTAGAAGATGAAGCAAACCTAAGTTTGTCTAAAGAAGTGTGTTTTATGGTATCATGTGAAATTCCATCATCAGGGTGAGTCTTCTGAATTTCCATGGTGAATTTTTTGTAGTTAACCTAGAGTCCTGTCAGATTACAGCCCCTGAGGGAATAAGGAACTTCCCACTTCATCTACTGAATTTGTATGTCATCTGATACGCATTCTAATTTTCAATTTTTCTGGACTTGCAAGATACTTCTGATGTGGTAATACGATAAGTTCCTCAAAAATCCTACAGCTAAGATGTTCAGCTTCTCCCTTGTGCTTTATTAGAACATATTCTGGATGGACTCTCTAGTTTGATCCTACGAGTAACGGATGCTCAACACTGCAAAGAGTTGCCTAGCACCTTTCAGCATTTGAAGCCTAAGTGGCTAGCCCGTAAAATTCCCACAGAAGCCAATATGGTGTTTGGTTGAACACAGACTTCAGGTTCAGACTTCCCTAGGGACAGAAGGTTCAATGCTGGCTGTTAAAATAGTGTAGCTTGCCTTGATATGACATTTACTAAGTGTGAAAAATTAGCATGGTTGGGGGAAGCTACTAACAGGAACATGTAAGGGCATGTCTACATTGCAAATAAAAGTTATGTTCTTAACTCAGGTTAAGATAGCAGGGAAGACTAATTCAGCATTTAACTCAGGCTAGTTACTTGAATATAAGCTGGTAAGAGAGTGGGATTGAACTCAAGCTGCTAAACTGAGTTAAAAGTCCAGCTGCTATTTGCTATTATTTTAACCCGAGTTAGGAGCACACCTATTATTTTTACTGTAGACATACCCTAAAACAAAGCAGGTCAGAACAGGGGACCTGAAAATCACTGGGGTGGGTTTCAAGTAAAAGGAGTATGCAGAGAAAGCTAAGAAGAGGGCTGATTTCTCTTATACCCTCCTTCTAGGCCTTGTCTATGATTGTGGAGGCATGTAAGGTACATGTAGCAACGTGAAGCCTTGAAAAGCAGGCTGCACTTACACTCTGGTGTGTAGCTACCTGAGGCCAAGTCTACGTGATGGTAGCAAATTCATCACTGTCAGTTCGATCTTTCTGCATCGACAGAGTGATCAGTGAAGAACTACTCGATCAGTCCAGAAGTGGATGCCTTATGACCACCTGCTCAGGAAGAACAGGGTTAAGTCGATGAGACAGCATTTCACGGCGACTCAGCACAAAGTGGAGATGCTGAGGTAAGTAGGCATTAGGAAGTCGGAGATATATACGCAAGTTATTTTACATAGCTTGCATATCTCCCTTCGACTGCTGCCAAATTCTGCAGCCAGTGTAGACCTGGCTTGAGGCAGTGTAAGGCCCTGGTGGGGGAGAGGCAGGTCCTCCCTGTAGCTGGGAAAGGCTCTGGCCGTGGGGAACTGTTAGAGCCTTTCCACCCAGCCTGAACCGTTCATTATGGCAGGGAAAGGCTCTGGCAGTGGGACACTACACTGCTGAAAATAGTTTACAGCCTAGTCTAAAAATATCAGTGTGGACATGGATTCTTAGAGAGTCAGGTAAGGTGTATAGCTAAGGAAGAGGTGCCTCACCATTTACACACTGCTATTTATACTCCTGTTGGGTGTGCAGTGTATGTATTCTACGTCCCACTGACTGTAATTGTGGACATAGCTTTTTGCTGTGGTTGCTATTTCTTGCTACATACATTCCTCCTCCACGGCAAGGAAACTGCATTCATTTCCCCAAACCACTGTCTGACAGATTGGTTCAAATCATGCTCCTTTCCCACGTACCAGCATTGCTTGTCTCACTGACACCTTCATGTCACTTTCACCGCTGTTCTCATTACCAATGAATTTGGCATTTTGGCCCAGAAACTTAAATGGGTGCCCCTTATTCCAGGACTCATTCTGGCCTGGTGAAATAACTTGCCTAAGTTTGCATATGAAAATCAATGGCAGAGCCAGGCATTAGGATATGCTGCCAGCTCCTGGCATCTGTGTCCAGGTGTAGGTATTAGAATATGCTGCCTCTTTTCAGAGGTAGAAAAATTGACCACCATGCCATTTACTCTGTGTGTTTGTAAGTTAATAAAAGTCAAGGTTCTCTATGCTCTGCATGGATATGAAAGAGGAGGGGTTGCTTAAACTTTCCCTCTCCCCTTTATTGTAGTAGAAGGTGCCTTGTGCTGGCTGGCTGCCTACCTGGTGCCCTTGCAGCCCAGAGGAATGGATTTCATTGGTAGGTGTAATGATTCTTATTGTATCTGGGGTTCTGACTGGCTGAAAATTGCTAAGTAAATAGCAGACTTTTAAAGTTACTAAACTTCAGGTATACATGAGCCAGAATCCCAGATCCTAATTCCCCCTGCCTTCGGGAGGAGGCTGTTCAGAAGCCAAAGTTGGCTGCATGCATCTTTATAAAGGGCCTAAACAAAAGCACAGAGCCACTCCTCCTAAAAATTGAAAGGAGTTAGACCTCCACGCCTAACTTTTGCAGCTTAGCCCTGTCTCCAGAAATCTGAGCCTTCGCTGGGCATCACCTTTTTGGAAAAGATGCCTGTGACTGAGTGCTGGAGGGTACCAGCCTGAGTCAGCCCTCTCCCGGGAAGGGGGAATGGGACTCAGCTGAGGGAACCTGCAAGGCCTGAGCTACGGGAAACAGCTGTGGAACTCATTAGCTGGGCAGTAAAAAGGTGACTCAGAGGGCTCTGAAAGGGGGCAGCTCATCCAGAGAAAGAAGGAAAGGCCAGGGAGGCCCCAGGGGTTGTGAAACGGAACTGGCTGTACATATGTGGTGGCAGCATGCTGAAATAATTAACTCTGGTGTGAGCACTGAAGAGAAGTCTCCTACTAGTGTTTGAAACAGAAGTTTGGAGAAACAGGGAAGGACCCTGTGCCAACCTGCTACAATGTTCCTCCTTTACTCTAATGTGGAGAAATAGCAGAACATTGTCCACCACAAAAGGCTGGGGATTACTGTATGTTATCAGTGTCTGCTGTGTGAAGCAGTATGAAAAACCTGCTTGCACTTCTGTTGCCAAAGAGATTTTTGGAAAGCCGTGTTCAGGCTGGTGGATAATTTACACTGAAAAGACTTATTAACATGCATGCAGGCAAAAACATTTCACTGAAAAAAATAATACACAGCAGCTTGTTACTAGTTTTTAATAAACTGTGGTTTTTGACAAGGGGTAAAACCCAACCAATGGATTTTTGTGCCTCCCACTCCAGAAAAGAGATCTGGCAGCTATTTTCTCCTTTCGGTCACATCAGTTTGTGACTTTGATTTCAAAAGCATCATACGGGTGTGAAAGTGGTATAACAATGCAGAATATTGAGTCTCTGGTTTGTGACACTCCCTGTCTACTTACTCCAGCAATCTAGAATTTGAGGTATAATTCTCCAGTGTGAATGTTGTTTCTGAAAGTGAGGGCTAAACAAGGCATTGGCTTCTTCCACCTGATTTTCAGAGGTACTTTTCCTTTTGTTCTTTGATTGTTACCTTGGCCAGGTACATCTACACCCTCGCAGGCATGTGTGCACACAGCCTGAGTGTCCCCTCATTTACACCTCTTTCACATTGGGACAGCTCCATTGACTTCAGTGGAATCTTTCTGAATTTTCACCCATTCAGCTCAGGGCCCGATCATACCCTCTAGACCAATAGGTTTCCCTCCTTACATAGATCTCACCCTTCCTTGTGCAGAAAGTGGGGCTCTGAGGCCTCCATGCTAGTCTCAGCCCTTCTCCAGGACTCTGTACTGGATTGAGGGGAGAACTGTACTACAGCCCCAGATGTGATGCACTTCCACCCTCCTCTCCCAGCTTTATCATTTTTCTTGGTCGCTTTTATTTCAGGGACATTCTAGTTCCTCACAGAAACAATGCAGGTCATGCCAACCCTGTGTTGATTATTCACAGATCTACCTCTCTCCTCTAGGCTTGTCGTCTTCTATCCAAACAAAAATCTGTGCCTGTCTCTCCGACATCTCCTCATGGATGCCTAGCCTCCCCACCTTTGCTCTGAAGGGGAAGAAACAGTACAGTTGATAGTTGTTTCATGCTCTGATTGATCAGCCAGCAAGTTCCATGCCCAACAGAGCTCCTGCTGCTGTCTGGCTCCATCCTTCCAAGCTCCCAAATTCACCACCATGTTACATTTGCAAGGGGTCTCTGTAGTCCTCCAGGGTGTGCTGCTGAGCTGCGACTCCCTCCCTTTGTGATACATTGGGGCAGGCTCTTTGGCTATGTCTACACTTGTTAATTTAAGTCGACTTTAACTAAGTTGACTTAACTAAGTCGACTTTAAGTTGACTTAGTTAAGTCAACTTACTCTGTCTACACTTAAAATTAAGGTCGACTTAAAGGGGAACTTACAAAGTCGACCTAGAGCATGCACACTGGATGCTCTAGGTTGACTTTGTGGGGCTAGGGAGACCTTGGGCTGGTCCACAATGGCGGGGGGGGGCACCCCCTGTGTGCAATGAGGCAAAGGGGGACAGGGACTCTGGCAGGGCATGTGGGCAGGGTGTGATGCTGTCTGGATTTAGGGAAGCATTTATGATATTATTTTCTATCCATATATCCTAAATGCTATAATCCATAGGAGCTATGTCATGTTTGGTATCAATAGAAAGGTAGTAAAAGGACATAAGGAATACAAGCACTGTGTCCTTAATGGCTCATCAGTTTACTCCCTGGGACCATTGTACCTGGAAAATTCCTAAACATTAAGGACACAATGGTTTTACACACCCGCCTCTCTCAGGTACTTACACAGATTCATACAAGTTAAAGTATAGATATAACACCAAATTCCCAACTAAACTAACTTCTAATTGAAATAGAATTCCTAGACATAAACTATATAATCATTCCCAGCAAATTACTACCTTTCTATTGATACCAAACATGACATAGCTCCTATGGATTATAGCATTTAGGATATATGGATAGAAAATAATATCATAAATCCTTCCCTAAACCCAGACAGTGTCACACAGGGCTCTGCCCTGCCCTTTGGGGGGCATGCCAGGCTCCCCCTGTGCCCTCCCCCTGGCAGGGAGGGCAATGGTGTAGTCCTGGGGTAGCCCTAAGTCGACTTAGGACTACCCCAGGGCTACACTGGCTTAATTCGACTTTAAAAAGTTGAATTAAGCCTTAGGTTGAGTAGAAAGGTGGTTTAATAAAGTCAACTTAATATTCATTAAGGCGACTTTATTTTCCTTAAGTCGACTTAAGCAAGCTGCTTAAGTCAACTTAAGCAAAGTGTAGTGTAGACGCAGGACAAATTAAGTCGACGTAAGCCAACCTTAAGTCGACTTAATTTACCAGTGTAGACGCAGCCTTTGTTCTTTTACCATCCTGTCCTCTACAGCAATGGTTTTCAAACCACGGGTTGGGACCCAGTGCTGGGTCACCAACCTCAGGTACTGGTTCATGGCGTCCCTGCTGCTGCTACCGAAAGACTGGAATGCATTACTGAAAGATGTAAATGTTGGGTCATGGGCATAAATGATTTTTTTTTCAATTGGGTCATGAGAATAAAAGTTTGAAAAACCACTGCTCTACAATGCAGAATTGTGTGTCTGGCTATAGGAGACTTATTTACAGTTACGCCTCCACCAGTAAGTGGATGATAGTAGCATCTTCTTTAGGGTAGACTAAGTTGATTTGTGTTGAGAACTGAGTTAGTAAACAGGGCTCCTACTAATTACCTACAAAAAGCCAAAGCTTATCAGCAAATATGAAGCCACTGAAGGACTCTGATTACTGACTTCACCCAAAGGAAGTTCACATCATCTCTGCTAGTATTAATGCACTAGTACATTAGTTTGTGAAAGTTTAGCCTGATGGGCACAGCATTGGGCATTTTAACTAATTACTTAAATAAGAAACGACAATAAGAGAAGAACCACAGGGCACAAACTGATCTCTATATGAAGGAGAATGTTGATCAAACCTTACAACTGTGATGACAGTGATAGAGGAACATAATAAGAAAGTGATTTGCTAAAGGCTGCTGCTGCTGAGAAGGACAAAAATCCCCTATTTTTCAAATTAAAATTACAACAGCTCTCATTGAATCAATATTATCAAGGTGGATCCTGAAAGAAAATGAATGACAAATGTTTATTCCTTCCATTACTCAAAAGCATTACAATTCATGATTGGTTGACAAGCAATTTAACAATATGTTTTAAAACACAAGCACAATTAAGAAACACTGTAAAATGAGGCTACCAGGTACATCTTACTATAAGATTCCTAACTACCCGATGAGATTTTGAAGTACTTTTGGTCATTGAGGACTTTATTTTAAAATTCCAATAATTAACCTATTGATAACATTTTGCAGAAGGTAAATGGGATATGTAGCATGACACTGATGTTCTTTCCCTTTTCTGTTTTAAAAATACTGTGTACCTCCAACTTTCCCAGAAACCTGCCAGCAGGGAGAGACAGCAGCCAGTTTTCTCTGAGAATTGTTGCAGCCTGTGTGGAGGAGGAAAACACACCATGTTCTCTCCGGGAAAATAAGAATTCATTTATTTTTATTTTATGTTCTTAGTGCCAGAAGAGACTATTAAATTGAGCAATGTATAATATAGGTATAGAATTTTATTAAGTTGCTTCTCTGTTCAATCCAATAACTTGTGTTTGATTAAAGCATACTACCAGTGTTTATTTGAAGAGATGAAGAATCCACCATTTTCCCTGTTAGTTTTTTCCATCAGGTAATCACTCCAAGTGTTTAAAAAGTGTGCTTTATTTCTACTTCATGTTTGTCTGGTTTCAACTTTCAGCCATTGGTTCTTGTTACGCAGGGGTCCTCAAACTTTTTAAACAGGGGGCCAGTTCATGGTCCCTCAGACTGTTGGGGGGGCCGTACTATAGTTTGAAAAAAAACATGAACGAATTCCTATGAACACTGCACCTATCTTATTTGTAGTGCAAAACAACATGAAAGAACAATACAATATTTAAAATGAAGAACAATTTTAACCAACAGAAAGTTAACAGTATTTGATTGAAGATAAAGTGATTGTAAATAGAATTAATTAATTGTGTTTAATTAATTTAATTGGAATGAATTT
>ML685777.1:11935110-11977727 GCA_007922175.1 Pelusios castaneus
CCCACCCCTCTGACCAGCCAGTCTCCTTGTGCCCCCCACCCCTCTAATGCGGCCGCTCTCCTTGTCCCCCCCACCCCTCTCCAGGCCTCCCCCAGCCCCCTTACCTGGCCGGAGGCTGGGAACTCCAGGGGACGGCCGGCAGAGCCGCTTCAGGGCCAGGCCGCTCCCACCCTGAGCACGCTCTCACTGAGCATGCTCAGGGCGGGAGATTTGAATCTCCCCAGCCCGGCCGCAGCAGGAGGCTGCGCAGCTGGGAGGGAGCAGCGGCGGGGACCCGAATGCGGCCCCGGCAACGGGGACCGATCCTGGCCCCGTGCCGGAAGGCCGACGCTGTCGGCAGAGCGGGGCGGGGTCGGCTCCGGGCCGGGAAGCCGAGGCAGCCGGCGGGTGGGAGCCCGGGAGCCTGCCCCGGCCGTGGCCACGCCACTACCCCGGACGCATGCGGCAGGCCGCAGCAGGGGCGCGGGCCGGGTCAATAGCCTTGGCGGGCCGTATCCGGCCCGCGGGCCGTAGTTTGAGGACCCCTGAATGTTACGACTTTCTCCCCGAGTTTGAAGAGCCCTTTACTATCCAGTATTTTCTCATTCTAAAGATACTTATACATGGGAGTCAAGTCACCTCCTCGCTCTTTCTTTTTTTCCTTGTTAAACTTAATACTTTCTCTCACTTTAAACATATTTTTTCCCCACGACTTGAATGACTTTTTTCCCCCCACACTGGAACAGAGCAGCAATCCACCCAGTCCAATGTACAAGTTTCTTTATTTTTGTGTATTTCAAATACCTATAGAGAGAGCTGGTCAGAAATATACTGACCAAACAGTCTTTCATTGGCATTTGCGGATTCATGGAAAGAGTTCAATATCAGTGTTGTTTCAGTGGAACCCAGCCCTGCCTGCTCAGCAAGTTTCATATACAAGTTGAATTCCTGTTTCCTTGGCAGACTGCTGGTGAATGTGGGCTGATGGAGAGTCAGAAACCTGGAAATCCTGGGAGACCTGGCTCCTAAGTACCCACGGTCATGGGCCTTTGGCAGCCTGAGTTGCTAGGGTTCTATCATGTGGATGGTCTTGAGAGGACGGCCCAGGGCTTCCAAGATCTGTGGTTGTGTACCAAAGAGCAGGGCAGAGTGTGCTAAGGTGTTGGCTCCATTCCCTTTCAGGGGGAATTTCAAAATATTGTAAGTATCATTCTGAAACCAAACTTTGGACCTCCCATGAAACAGAATGACCTTTCTCTGCCTGGCTCTAACCACATAACACTTTTTGTTTCACCTTCTGTTTCACACTGGGGACCAGCCTGAGGCTCCAGATGGCCAATGTCATTACTCCACAGATGTTGTGTGTGAGCTGGGCAATTATGTCAGCCCAAACCCTAAAGGGTATTTAGATACCTAACTGTTACTGAAATCACTGGAAATTGAGTGCTTATATATATTTGAGAATGTGGGTCTTAGCCTTTCTTGACCTCAGTTCCTCCTCTGTAAAATGGGGAGAACAGCCCTGCTCTACCTCCCAGAGGCCCATGTGAGGATAAACATATTGAAGATTGAAAGGTGCTAAGATACTGCAATAATGCAGGCCACGTAAATACCACAGATAGAGAGAGGCTCAAATTCCAGGCTACCTATGCTTAATCCAGTATCCCAATTCACTAGCATGTGTGATTATCGGAAGGTGGGGGCAGGCTCCTGTTTCATCACCCTTGAGTGCCAATTTTATGGCAAAAGTGGCTTTCTTGGATGCTAGTTAGTGTATGAAACAGTTTTTACAAGCTGTCCTCCGAATTTTGGAAATTTCATGACACAATTCCAACAGGGTGTAAGCCAAAACAAATGATAAAATTCTTCATGAAGAATCTTTCACCTGGCTCCAATATCCATTTATATCACAGTAAGGATGCATGAGCAATCACTTGTAGATTTGCCTCCTTAGCCTCTGTTGTGCATTCACTGTAGCTGTTGGCTTCCCTCCTTCTGGCTGCATCTACACTGGTAAATTAAGTCGACTTAAGCTTGGATTAAGTCGACTTAATGTGCCCTGCGTCTACACTATACTTTGCTTAAGTCAACTTAAGCAGCTTGCTTAAGTCGACTTAAGGAAAATAAAGTCGCCTTAATGACAAGTCGACTTTATTAAACCACCTTTCTACTCGACCTAAGGCTTAATTCGACTTTTTAAAGTCGAATTAAACCAGTGTAGCCCTGGGGTAGCCCTAAGTCGATTTAGGGCTACCCCAGGATTACACCAATGCCCTCCCTGCCGGGGGGGGGGGCACAGGGGGAGCCTGGATGCCCCCCAAAAGGCAGGGCATGTGGGCACGGTGTGACACTGTCTGGATTTAGGGAAACATTTATGATATTATTTTCTAAGGATATCTCATAAATGCTATAATCCATAGGAACTATGTCATGTTTGGTATCAATAGAAAGGTAGTAATTTGCTGGGAATGATTATATAGTTTATGTCTAGGAATTCTGTTTCGATTAGAAGTTAAGAATTTGATGTTATATCCATACTTTAACTTGTGTCATTCTGGACAAATGCCTTAGACAGGAGGTGTGAACAACCATTGTGTCCTTAATGTTTAGGAATTTTCCAGGTAGAATGGTCCCAGGGAGTATCCTGATGAGCCATTAAGGACATAAAGAATACAACCATTGTGTCCTTAATGGCTCATCAGTTTACTCCCTGGGACCATATCTCCTGTCCCCTTTGCCCCATTGTACAAGGGGTTCCCCCCCGCCACCATAGACCTGCCCAAGGTCCCCCTGGCCACACAAAGTTGACCTAGAGCATCCAGTGTGGATGCTCTAGGTCGACTTTGTAAGTTCCCCTTTAAGTCAACTTTAATTTTAAGTGTAGACACACTAAGTCAACTTAAAAGTGCAAGTGTAGACATGGCCTCTGTGATGTTTTGGATCCATCTGTGCGATCTCGAGCAGTAGCAACTTATTGACTTTGATTGTGCAATGGGGCTGCTAAATAAGGGAAGAAAATGAATGCTGAAGCAAGATTAATGACTGGGGGGAAGCCTTGGTGAAGCAATGTGCTTATTAATAGAATAGCAGCCCCTTGCACATTGCATGGGCAAGAGGAAGATGAGCAGATACATCCATGATTCCTTTCATTTAAGGGACTCTCCTTCAGGGTGCTTGCCATCCACAATCCTTGAGCACATCCCTTCTAGAAGAACAGGGAGGTCTTAAAGAGAGGCACTCCCTCCCCACTTCTTCCCCCTCCCCAGTGCCAGCAACTGCTACTCTTGTCATTCATCTCCTGGACATCATTTTCATTCCAGCCGCTAGTCAGTGTAGCCAGACAAACAGCAGAGCCTTACTCCCAGAAGGAACCGATGGACTGTCTTTATCCTCAGTGAGTCATACCAATACCTGACAGGCCTGAAAAGCCCTACCACGTTGAATTGACTGACAAATGTAAGGGAGTACTTCTTTACACAATTCATAATCAACTGGTGAAACTCATTACCAGGGGACTTTGCAAAGGCCAAAAGAGTAACTGAATTAAAAAAAGAATTAGATAAAATTCATGAAGGATAGTTCCATCAATGGTTATTAGTCACGGTGGTGAAGAATGCAAACCCATGTCCTGGATGCCCCTAAACCTCTAACTGCTACAAGTCAGAACTGAATGACCAGGCACTGATCACTCAATAATTACTCATTCCCTCTAGAGCACCTGGCACCCTCCACTGTTGCAAGACAGGATACTAGGCTAGATAGACCATTGGTTTGACACAGTATGGCCTTTCTTATGTTTGTTTGCTTGAGCTTTGTTGCCTGAGTGAAGTAAGGGGCTACACTCAACTTGGTAACATTTCTTTGTTTAGTTGTAACGCAATAACTTTTGAATGTCTAATACTTCTTTCAGAGGATCTTTGAAGCATCAGTAGATGGAACGCTACTGGTTTTAGGGAAAATAAAAAAAATTGGAAGAGAGAAAATGGGGGATACACAGCACACCTGGCATTTGGTAAGCAGACTCAGAAGCTTCAACCACCTCTGTCTATAGATCAAAGATGGCTGCCATTAACATCTTCCAACATAACTACTCCCCTCCCATCTCAGGTCCTGCCAGTGGTCCCAGTACAGTTTAAAATGTTAACACCCTCTCCGAGAAAGAGAGAGAGAGAGAGAGAGAAAATAAATAAGGTTGGTGAGGGGAGTAAGGGAACCTGAGGGGGGAAGATGATAATACACACAAACCCTGGCAGTGGGGAGAATGGAGAACTCTGGTGTAGCAGGAATTGGGGGGGGGGGAGCTCCTTGCAGTGACAGAAATTCTGGTGCAGTTAGTCAAAGAATAAGGTGCAACTCAAGGTCAGAAATGCCAAGACACTATTGATGGAAGGCAGCATAACACCCTACAATAAGAAAGCAAAGGGGCTGAACCTGGCCTTAGTTTGTGCAACTGATTGTTTCTCTGTTCACCTACCCGCACAAAAATATCGGGTTTACTTTCAACTCCTTTGCCTTCAGACTTTTACCATTCCATAGAGAACTGGGAGCTAAGACCACCTTCACAGCACAACAGGTTCGCCGGTATAGCACTACCTGCCAATCATCCTAGTGTAATCTTGGTTTACACTAGCATCAAAAGTGCTTTTGCCAGTAGAGTTTACACTGGTTCCCTGAGGGAAATAAACTAAACCAGCAAAAGTTCTTTTATGCCAATATAATGGTGTCTCCACTAGAGCTTTTGCTGGTATGAAAATGTTGCAAAAAATTCATGCCCTCAAGAGACATTGCCATATCGGCAAAGGTTTCTAATGTAGATCTGTCTGAAAACACAAAGGGCCACGTGAATGGGAAACGAGCATTATACAAAATAGGAGGCACATGACTGCTGTAAGAGATAACGGATTACACCCTGTAAAGTTATTAGCAAACAGACCCACAAACTGGTACTTTAATAGAATAGCTATAAGGTGGTTGTTAAATTGGCTTATTTAACTTGATCCGCCTAATTAGTATGTTTACAGTCTCCCTCCATTTGTTAAAAAGCACTTCTTAAAATGAGTATCAAACAGTTCTGCCAAGTGTCAGCTCTTCTGTTTTACAAACATAGTGCCCAATCTGGAAAGCACTTTGACATATGAGCAGCCCCACTAAGAGCTAATCCAATGCCCAGGGAGGCCACAGGAAGCCTGCTGAATTCAATGACATTGGAGTGGATCCTAAGCAATTGGTCCCTAGTCCATAGCAAGCCAGTGGCAAAGCTAGGAAAACATAAATTGGGTCTCGGGGGTCCCAGCTGAACACCCCATTAACTAGACTACACCATCTACTGGGTTCAGCTCTGTTTCAAAAACGATAGAGCAGAAAAAGAATGGGTCCAGAAAGGAGTGAAAGGAATCACTAACAGCTTCACGTAGACATTCATGTGAGGAGAGACCGAAGAGAACAGGCTGAACCAAAACCTGGATCTGAATACCGGTAATTTGTTCTGAGGTTGGTGGTTTGGTAAATTCAAACTAAAATCTGGACCCAAATATCAGTGCTGGCCTTGCATGAACGCAAAACACCTGGAGTAAGTCTACATTAGGAAAAGTTAGGTCGACTTTGTTAAGTCGATTTAATAAGGTCGACTTTAAGTCGATTTAAAGTCGACCTTATTAAGTCAATTTAACAAAGTGGTTACCCTTAACTGGGACTTAGTAAGTCGACCTAACTTCCCTTAGGTCGACCTAAGAAAGTGGACTTATTCGTCCACACTGGCCTTAGGTTGACCTAAGGAAGGTTTAGGTCAGCTTACGCAGGGTTAGTTTGAATACCCTGCGGTTCTTATTAAGTCGACCTTAGCTTTCATTAGGTCTACTTAAGGATTTTCTTAAGTCGACCTAATGAAAGCCTAGTATGGACAGGACTTAAGTTAGGTCGACTTAAGCCGCCTTAAGTCGACCTAATTTGCCAATGTAGACATAGCCCTGGACTCCAGCATCTTCAGGCTCTGAGTTTTCAAAATCCAGATCCAAATTTTCCAGTTTGGGCCCATCTCCTAAGAGTGCCAGACAGTGTCCTTCAAGCTTGGAAGGTGATCCAGCAGTAGATACTTGCAGCTGGCCCTTTACACTGCAATACCTTACTACAAAGAGTATCTCTGTGCCCAATGGAAGAGGCCATTTTGATCGAAAACCCTTGGGGCTGATTTTGGAGTAGCACCCGTCTCTCAGCTTCCCTTTGAGACCACCAGCTTTACTGTGTCTATGGGGAGAACCATAAAACGAACATATTGGTTTGCCCATCTCCTCTTCCCCTGCATAGAACACAAATTCTCTTGTTCCCAAAGGGGAGACAGGAGTCAGCATGGCGGACAGGAGCAGTGCATGGGTGACAGAGAGTGAGCCAGCACGGCACTGAAGGGACAAGGAAAGGCACGCAATTTCCACAGTTTTAAACAGCATCACACGCCTTGTGACTCCCCTGGGGCTCATGACGAAGCCCTTGCGCTAAAGCAATGAAAGCATGGACACCAGATGGCTGACACTTCCCCTCCCTCGCTTTGGCGTAGGGATTGAAACCAGACTTCTTCTCTGCAGTGAGTTATGTTAATTGGTGTGGGTGGCACGGGAGCTTGCTCCTCTCCTCCCCATCTTTAGACCAGGCCCAGATGCACTATGAGTTCAGGTAACTGCATGCAAAGTGTTTTACAGATGCAGCCCTGCTATTTGAGGTGATCTAACACTAGGGAGGCCGCCTTGGCATGGTAAAATGTTTAGGGCTGCCCAAGAGGAAAAATATGTTTTGTAAGAAAAGAGTTACCTCTGACTAGCAACACTGTTCTCTAAACAGCAGCTGGTCCCTTCCAGCTGAACGCACAATTGGTCCCGACACAAAGAATAGCTGAGCCCAAATATTTCACAGTGTTGTGGGGCACGTGCATCTTGTTTCCCAATGGTTAAGTCTGTCATGTTGCCCTCAGCAACTGGGTATGAGCTAACAGTGTGCCCTTGTTGCCAAAAAGGCCAATGGCTTATTCGGCTGCATCAGTAGGAGTGTTGCCAGCAGATCGAGGGATGTGATTATTCCCCTCTATTCAGCACTGGTGAGGCTGATCTGGAATACTGTATCCAGTTTTGGGCTCCCCACTACAGAAAGGATGTGGACAAATTAGAAAGAGTCCAGCGGAGGGCAACGAAAATGATTAGGGACTGGGGCACATGACTTACGAGGAGAGACTGAAGGAACTAGGCTTATTTAGTCTGCAGAAGAGAAGACTGAGGGGGAATTTGATAGCAACCTTCAACTACATGAAGGGTTGCTCCAAAGCGGAGGGAGCTAGGCTGTTCTCAGTGGTAACAGAGGACAGAACAAGGAGCAATAGTTTCAAATTACAGCTCGGGAGTTCAAGATTGGATATTAGGAAAAACTTTCTCACTAGGAGGGTGGTGAAGCATTGGAATGGGTTACCTAGGGAGGTGGTGGAATCTCCATCTTTGGAGATATTTAAGGTTTGGTTAGACAAAACCCTGGCTGGGATGATTTAGTGGGAGTGGTCCTGCTTTTAGCAGGGGGTTGGACTAGATGACCTCGTGAGGTCCCTTCCAGCCCTATGATTCTATGGTTCTATGACTTGAACCTGTAAACACTGGAGCTTCTCACGGTGGCATTCCTCACAGCTTTGCGCTCTCTCTCAGAGATCCCCAGCCTTGACTGATTTGGGGCCATTTCCAACACAGGCATAGCTCATGGCAGCATGATCTGCCCTAGGCTGAAGACCAAACCATCTTCAGGATTGGGACAATGCAAATGGCTCCCCTTTTTCACTTTACCCATCAGATAATGGGCACAGCTGGGGACTGAGGACTATGCCTTGAATTTCTCATCAATGCTAATTGTTTTTCCCGCTCTTTCCCTTGGCAGTTGATGGGGCATTCTCCCATTCTACTCATGCTGGGGCCTGATACTTACATGACCGTGGTGTCAGTGGCCATCTCAAAGGTTGGTAGTTTCATTCTGCTTTGCATAACACTTCAAGTTCTCCTTTCACATCTGGCAGAACATTTTGTTTCTTTCTTTCTTTGTTTTTTGGCAGTGTCAGACTTTCTATACAGATCTTGCTTAATCTAACTGCTGGGAACTGGTAATGGTCAATGTGACTTCACCAGTGCTATAGCAAGCATACATATCTACCTGCATTTTTCTTGCAACTCTGTAACTTTCAGTAGCTGGAATAAATCTTAGCAAATTTTCATTCATTGAATTGCTCTTCACTGCTTATTGAAATCAAAGTCACTGGAGCAGGGTGAGGTTTTAAATACAAGTCCATTAAAAGGCTGCATTGTGCTTAGGTTAAATGCTCCATAGAAACATTTAGACTGTGGCACTGCTTAGTACAGTCTGCTCCACACCAACCAGTCTAATTTGTGTAAAAGCTCAGTGTGGCCCTTCACAGCACGTGCTCCAATGCTCCAGTACAAATGCTTTGTGGGTAAGATGCCTGAGTTACTTTCCCCATTACTCTTGACACTGCTTCCTGAAGTGGAGGCTTAGGGGAGACCCTGCAAAGTTCTATGGGACCAGAATAGAATTGTAGGAGATTAGATCAACATCGAAGGACATCGTCTCTGGGATCAACCTCGTTTTCTGTACTTACCTCGATACAGAACATACCTTCGACCTCGCTCAGTGAGCCCAGTTTGTGATGGAAATTGTAGAAGGTTAGAATTGGAAGGGACCTCAGGAAGTCATCTAGTCCAACACCCTGCTCAAAGCAGGACAAAATCCCAACAAAATCATCCCAAATAGAGCTTTGTCAAGCTGAGCCTTAAAAACCTCTAGGGACAGAGAGTCCATCAAGTGGAATGGCTGCTGGAGACTGGATGATGGGTCAGAAGGAGATCCAGCAGAGAACGAGGCCTTCCCAGGCCTCTTCTCTCTCAATCAGGGCCAACCTGCTGGCTAGCAGCCATCACTGATCAAGTGCCGTTGAAGAAGTGGGATTTTCTCCCATGAAAGCTCATGCGATAAATAAATTTGTTAGTCTTTAAGAGTGCCCCAGGACTCCTTGTTTGTTTTGGAGACAAGGGGCGCACAGCCAGTGGCTGGTGGGAAAAGGCTGTACTGTAGACCTTGGGAAAAGAAACAGTGCCAGCTGAACTTCTGAATGAAGGAGGAAACCTATTTTTACCTCTGTGGGGTGTAGAGCTGGTTCAAGATACTCACAGTGAAATCACTACCTAGGCTGCACTGTACCATATGTGGCAGATCCTTCTTCTCCATATCGGTTGGCAGCAGAGTTCAAGGACAGATTCATAGAGCCTGAGAACTCCCAATCCTTCTCCGGTTCATGTCACCTACCCTCCTTTCCTTCAGACCCACCATCTGGTGTCACTCTGAATGGCTGCCTTGGGGCTCAGAATGTGCAGAAGAGGCAGATGCAATGTCCTACCCCAGAGTTCTGGTTATTGTCCCTCATTTTAAGGCTCTTGATTTAGTGTTTTCACTGTAATTTTATACTGCTCTCAGTCAGATGCTTTTAATTGAATCACAGTGTTCAAAACCTTTGAGATCCCCTCACTTGATTTTGTCACTCAAGGTCCTGAGAAGAGCCCTGGTGTCCACTGCAACATGATGGAAGCAGCTGTGAATCTGAAAGCATCATCTGGCTTGCACAGCACCACAGCATCCCCACAGAATGGGTGCAGGTGACAAGGTGTGAGTTAGACTGACCTGCGGTGACAGCAAAGCATTATGCACGGGAAAGGATCTTGCTGATGAGTTGCTCTTGGGGGGTGAGGGAGTACAGAATCCAGAGGGCCCTTGTCCACAGTGTAAAAGGGCAGAGGGCCCTTGTCCAAAGTTGCTGAAGAATGGACAGCACCAAGAAGTGCTGCTGCAACATTGATACTTTCTATTGGCCCAGCACTGAACCAGTTAGAAATGGACATTATGACATTAACAAGACTCACTCAGAGCTACTGCAGGTCTAGCAGCACTGAGGATGCCTATGAGCTACTCAGAGCTTTGTGTGTTTTGTCAGAATGCTTTCCATAGGCATTCCACGTGCCTGAGCTGCTGGAGTAGATGGGCATGCGGAAAGGCTCAGACTTTCTAACAAAGAAGTAAATCATGTGTAGCATCAACACACAGCAGCTGCTTTCAGGGTGTTCATTATGGTTCCTTCCGTTCAACAAGGAAAAGAAAGCAGAAATATATACTGTGCTGTAAAGCATATGACCTGATCCCTTTCTCAGCATGATAGGAACTAGCTCAGCTGATTTAACATTGTATGGGGGGAAAAACAGGGCATAGGCCCTCTGCCCTCCGACTTCCTGGCATCATTGACTTTGTGTCACTGCTGTGTACTTTATTTGTGCTTTTATCAACTGCTGCCCTCTTACAGTTCCATGCAGCAATTCCATTTACAGAGTCATACAATCATCAGAGCGGGCTGAGACCGCCCCCCCCCAGCTGCCACCTTCCTGTCTCTCCTTTCCTTACACTTCCTGCCTGTGCTCCTTTTCTACTCTTGTAGTTAACAATAGACTAATTAGCTCCCTAACTCTCCCCAGCCCAGGCTGATCTAGTATTTAGCCACTCTTTCCCTCAGTCAAACCCTGGGTGGGAAACTTACTGGATGTACAATAATCAGCATACTGGTTCTCAACACTCAGTCACACTTTTCAATATACACATTTTAATTTTCTTGCTGCCAAACTGGGTACAGTGTCCTTTTTTGAATGAATTTTGCTGAATCTTGCAACTACCAGCTCAGGAAACTAGCTAGTGAAATTCCAGAGGGGTAGATGTGTTGGTCCAGTACAGCCACAGGATTCCTTGTTTGTTTAGCAAGAGAAATTTAATGTTTTAGTCAGAGGTGAGTATTTCATCTTTGCAGGCTGGTATTTTCCATTTTTTGCCTGCAGCTAGCTTATCAGTCTGTAATTCCCCCACTCTGCACCTTTTTCTATGTCAGATCAAAGCTAATTTGCAATGCACCTTCTATAATTACCTCCTCTGCACAAAACTTGATTTCTTTGAATGAAAATAAAGTCCATCTTAAATGGCCTCATTCCTGAAGAATGTATATAGATCCCTGATGGTTGGGACATTCAAAAATACCCATGGGAGGCAGGTACGCAATACCCGTTGGTTGTAATTCCCTTAGGTGCTTTTAGAAAAGCTGGTCCATGTGCCTTATTGATTTGATTGTAATATAGCTTGCAAGTTCTCTGGGGCACATACTGTTTTTCTGTGCTGTGTTTGCACACCATGTAGCACAATGGGATCCAGGGTCACGGCTGCAGCTCCGAGGTGCTACAGTAATTCAGTAACAAATAATAAAAAAATAAAAATAAAAATGTGGTTCAACACAGAAAGACTGATTGCTTTAAAAAATCAAAATACATTTCTTCTGTTCTAACAACAAAAGACATGGACACTTAGAAAGACACACTGAAAAAACCGGGGTGGAAATCATTTTAAAAAATACATTTCCCCTATTGGTCAAATATTTAACTGTAGCTCAATAAAACAATATCTGGCTGTCATTATTTACCTTTATTAACTGGAGTCTGATATTTGTAATTCCATACAATGCTCTTGATGGGGTGGAGAAATCCTGCCTCGAAGTAGCTGATTTATATTCACAGTTGTGTTTAAATTAATTTGGCAGATGTAAATGCCCGCACTACACATTGTTTAACCTTTCCAAGTCATGTGCATCCCCAAGGATTCACTGCCTGATCTGAAGCCAATGGGAGAGTTCCCATTGCCTTCAATGGCCTTTAGATCTATTCTTGATGAAACAGAACAGCAAGGGTAAGTCCCCTCTTCTCACACAGACCCCAAGTGGCCAGGCTTCATGCAGGAAGCTAAGCCGGGGGCGGGGAGAGGGGACTGGATTAACATTCTCCCCAACCTGTGACTCATGGCTCGAACGGAAGCAGCATACTTTCTTTAACCCTCATACGTGAGGAGGGGGCATTGGCTACAAGATTCACGTAGCTGTGATGGTTCCCGCAGACCCATCCCAGGCCCCCTACAAAACTATCTCTGCACTTGCCTATTCAGCACCATTACATAGACCCCATTTGCACTCCACATGGGGTGCAAGAGATATCTTCTGAACTTGCTTTGCCAACATCCTCCCACTTGGCCATCATTGCAGGACTACAGTGATGCAGAAGTGCCTGGGCACCAGAGTAAACTGTCTGAGCCAATCATGCATTTAAACAGTGGGATCAATGGGACCATTCAGATGCTTGAAGTTCAACATGCACACAAGTGCTGGGCTGGATCTGGGCCTAAATAAATGGAGCATCTGGATTAACACACTCAATTGGATACAGTGCCAAAAAGCCTGGCTCTTAGTGCTTTTATGTCCACATCCCAAAGGAATTGGCAAGGAATTCAGGACAAGTTGTTTATTAATGACAAAAAATATTAGACAGACAACTATCATGTATGCCAATTATCCACTGTTTTTTGCTCCCTTAATTATTTTAGTTCAATTGCAGAGAAACCGGGTTTCTGCTACTACTGAGTAAGTGTTAGCTGAGTGAGTATGGCCAACACAACAGGTGTTACTCATTACAGGACTTTGATTACATAATGTCTTTAAAGCTCACTCTTGGAAGACTCCACTTATGGAATCATGCCATTCCCATTATAAATGGATTGATTTTCAGTAGAGAGATTGAGATTTGCTTGGAGTGCGTCTCTGCCAAAAAATGTGTAGGTATGAGAAATCAGAGAATTCTGCAAGAAGTGGTCCCACTTTAGGGGGAAAAAAGTAATTTTGACCTCCCTTCCCCATACTAGAAATAAAAGTATTTAAATGTTCTCTGTTATAAGGGCTACAGATTGATGGAGTTACCCTACTGCAAACAGAATAAAAAGAGAGATGTCAACATGTTGATAAATGTGCCAGACATAAATATAGTCGCTGTCAGCTCGCCATCTAAAAACTAGGACAAAAAAAGAGACTTTCCTTCTGTGTAGACAGTAAACACAGGAGATGTATAAATCCCTCCCCACCCCCTCTAAAAAAAAAAGTAAAACTCGCTTAAATGCTTTAATTTCTAGAAGGAGGAAGGGAGATCAAAAATTGGGATCACATCCCTCTAAAGTGGGACAAATTTTCCATAAGCTGCCTCTTTTAATGCAGAAATTTAAAGACATTATACCATACCTTTGTGATCACCCAACACCTCCTGATGGTGATCAGAAATTAGAGGACTCTGAGGAATTGTCTAGGTTTCCAGTGATTTAAACTGGTTTAGTTAAAGCAGTGTAAACCCTTGTGTGGACACTCTTAAATCATTTTTTTAATTGGCTTAAATTGATTTCACAATTCAAGAAGTCAGTAAGAAATAGACTTCCACACAACTTGCGTTCCAGCTTTGTCTCTTCTGTTTACCATGTGTTACACTTTGCTTGAAAAGTGCCCAGCAATAATTAGCTGCTGAATACTTTACTGTAACTGCACACATTATTACAGTACCCAAACCTACTACTGTGTCAAAGTTCAGTTCCTCTCTTTCAGACATCTCCCTGAAAATATGTCTGTAAATATCTCTAATGATTTTGGGAGCCACTATAAGTGCTCTTAAACAAGTATATTTTATGGGAAGTTTTATAAAAAGATAGACAGAATTCATAAAATAAAAGATAAATAGACATGAACATGTCTATTTAAATAACACAATAGTGGCTCTAGGCTGGCACAGAGCTTATACTACATAGTAATGAAATGTAAAATTCCTTTTCACTGAAATTGATACATTTAAAACAACATGTAGATGCTGACAAAATTGTGTTTAGAAAAAAGTGAATCAATGTTGTAAATTCAGTAATGCTGAAATATCCCATTTTGATGTTTTCAGAATGTTTTGATTTTTCATTTCAAAATGACCTTTTCCAATGAAACATTGATTTTTATGCAAAAAAATTTAAACTTTTGAAAGAGTGTAATCAGAATAAAATGTTTTAATGTTCTGAAAACAAAACTTTTTGAGTGACCCAAAACAAACAAATATTCAGAATTTGATTTTGTGGGTTGTTTTTTTTTTTTTAAGTTTTGTTTCATTTCGGAACAAATTCTTCAGAATGACAGAATTTCTCATGAAATGGAAAATCCAGTGCCCCACTCAGCTCTGCTTAATATAGTTGGGAAGAAAAATTCACACAATCTAACATAATCTGTTTCTGCCTAGTAATTATTCTGATGACATGTACCAAAGAATCTGTGTCCCATTGTAAATAGAAATGTTATAGATATAGCCCTGTGGAGATAGGCCATGGCAGTTATGTCTCAATTAGCACTTGGCATTACTTCAGATATATTCAACATATAACTTTTTTTTTCCTTTTACAAACCCATTTTCTTATCAATCAGAAACAAACTCAGTTGTAATTCTTCTCAGGCCAGGCATGAGATCATTTTCTCTTCCTCTCTCATCAATGTCCATCAGTCACTCTTTTGTCTCTTTAATGATTCCCAATCACTGTGCCGGAAACAGGCCTGACTGTGGTGTCTGGGAACATGCCAGCAGTCAGGACTGGAAGGATACATGCCAGTAGAAAGATTTATTCCAATAACGAGGAGAAATAACAGGTGGCATCAAAACCCTGGAGCAGCTTGGTCTTTTCAGTCATTGGATCACTCTTCCTGTTCTTCTTTCCCCAGACAAAAGGCTCTATTGTGCCATCTAGGCACTTCCCTGAGCTGGAAGCAGAATGGAGAAGCAGCACACACTGGGACGGCAACTATCCTCTGCATCCAGCGAACCGTGCCAGCCAGTGCAGCACAGAGCAGGTAAGACATTTTCATTTTTTCCCCACCCCTGCATGTCTCTTCGTTGCTGGATTCAGCTGAAAGGGGAACATGTCACCACCTAAAAAGACCTTTCAGGAAACAATAATGTTTGTGCCCTGTCCCAGGTTGTTACTGAGCATCCATGATAAGGATGAGAGAGCTGTGTAGGGAACATGGTGCCATTTGCATTGGCCTTAATACTTGCCCTTAGTATTTCCATATCCCCTTGCTACTCCACACTGTGCCGCCTCTGATTTTTGGTGCAGTTCTCCTGGCTTCTGTAAACATCCTGTGCAACTGGCTTGTGTGTTGAGGAGTTTCTATGGGGCCAGCAGGAGAAAGAATCCTGAAAGAAAAAGGGTTAGAAGTTTCTAAAGTTGGCTTATCTGGCTTATCTGTTCTGTCTCCCTAAACCTCTACCTTTCCCTGAGATATTCAAAATCATAGTGGCTTCTTTACTCAACCCCTCTTCCTTTTTACAGCTGTACCTCACCCAGCCAGGGAACTAAATGAGCATTATGTGATGTACATGTCCAGTCAGAAGGAAGCAGCTCATCTTAAATTACAGGCATCTGAAACCTCACAGGGAACTGTGTTCCTACCAATTACTGAAGTAAAAACAAACTCCCAAAGCCTTCAAGTAACAGAAAGTTTCCAGGAGTCTGCTGACAACCGGAGGATATTCCCTGAGCTGAAAAAGAGGCTGAATTCACTGAATAAATGATTCACTGCACATGATAAACACTAGTAACAACTTTCAGCCACCATGAACAACTTGGGCTGGTTTTGAAAAGACCACCCTGAGGTAAAAGGTTTCAGACCCCTGAACCATCCAGTCCCATAATCTTCTATCATATAAATCAGACTTAAAATCGCAAGTTAATAATTCTCTGTGAAATCTGTGAGCCTGGGTAGGAAGGTACTGATCATCAGCATAGGACAGTTGAAAAAGATACAGAGTCACCTCGGGCTTGGTCAGTGCTATGACGTTTGTGTGATGTTGCGGTTGTGCAATGATTTTACACTGTGTATGTGTGGGCCTCCTGTCTCTGACAGTGTGTTTCGGGACAGCCCCTGATACAAAGGCTTAGACCCTGCTTTGGGTCAATGGCTGCTACTGCAATGCAAAACCACCAGTAGTGATTAGCAGACAGCTTATAAAATTAAAGTGGGTTCCTCAGAGAAAATGAAATAAAGGCAAGACTGGGGGTAAAAACATTTTTACAGTATATTCAAATGTAGATATCCTATAGCTTCTACCTCCCCATGGATGCTACAAAATAAATAACGTGGAGTTTGTAAAATAAAGGCTAGAAATAGGATTTGAGTGGCATTTGAAAGGAAATATGCTTTCCAGACTACATTTCCCACTGTAGTTTGGGAGTTCTCCAAATAAATCCTATTAATGCTGACTGGATTTGTCAGATAACTCCATGCTTGGTTCTTAGAAAATTGACCTCCTGATGTCTTTTTTACTTCAAGAAAATTAAAGATTTCCAAATGCTGCCGTTGCTTTCTAGTCAAGTGCAACCATAAGGAAAGCACTAAAGTCCCTCTCAGTCATAGAAGCTTAATGTTAGTGGAGGATGCATATGTATTTATTTATCTAATTGATTTGTTGTAGGTTTAATAGAAGTCCATATCGAAGTTCTGGGTATCCTAACAATAATTAAACTTACAACAACGATAAGCATCCAGCAGCATTAAATACGAATATACAGATAAATGAACTCCACTAGCAAGCAGCATTCAATAAGCCAATTTACGTTAGACAGCCAATTAATCAAAATGGAGAAGTCCTCAAGCCCCCATCTTTCCTAGGAACACATCCTTATCCTTCTCCAAAGGCTTGCACAATAATTTTACAGCATTCCTGGAAGATCAAGGCTAGGTTATTTTTGATGCAGTGGATAGCGGATTCTAGAGCCTAGAGGCGTCTCAGAGAATGCCCCTCTTGCAGGCCCACTCTCTTTGATAACCAGGGGGATCTAGGTGGAGTGTCTCCACTGTGGCAGTAAGTCATGAGAAGAGAGTTGAGGCAGGCAAGACCCAGATAATTAGGCCTTTATGTGCAATACATTCATGAAAACTTTTATTTCTCTGTGGCAACACGCGGTATTTGTGATGAGTGCTCAGTTCACAAAGTGTCTTTAAGTTTCTAGATCCAATAAACTTTACAGGATGGCTTTGTCACCACCTGCATAGCAAAGAAAACCCAGCCCTTGCCAATGACGTTAATTCCAACATTTCAGCCATGACATTAGTGTTTCACACCACACGAGTGGGACCAAGAGTAAAGCAATAAAGAATAAACTGCTGCACATGATGTTTCATTTTGGGCTGGTGGAGGATAGTAATAAACCAGTCACAGGTGAATGCTTTCATCTCCTAAACTATCTATAAATAGAATAGCATGGAGGGCAAATTTTCTTTATTGATGTTTGAATGCAATTTTTCTAGCACATTCTTAAAATATAAACCATACCTCGTTAACGGTGTGAAAATACGCATGACTTTTCTGCTTCTGCACAACTGTTACCCATATTATCTTCAAAATGACTGGATTTTTGTGGTCTGATTAACTAGCTCCTCAGTGTGACTGGAATGTAATTCCATTCTCTTCTCTAGTAAAATACTGCCCTGCAGATAAGCAACTTAAATAATGTGGGGTAACAATTCTCACCTGTTGATTCAGGATGAAAATTACTGACAACATTTTATTTGTCTACAAATACATTCAGTGACAAATTGCTTCAATGCTCATCAGAGGTCATTGATTTTCTTCATCTTTTAAGGCCTAATCCTGTGAGATATGAAGCCTCTTTCACTTACATTCAGCCCTTCTCTGGAGGCGATCTGCATCTCAACTCTTGGGCTCTTGAACTCTCATTCAGCAAAGACTTAAACACATACTTAATTTTATGCATCTGAGTATTCCCACCTCTATTCAGCAAAGCACTGAAATCTATGCTTGTGTTCCACTGATGTCAATTAAGTTGTCTAAAGCTAAGCACATGCTTAAGTGGTTTTGCTGAATCGGGATGGGATTACTTGATGCTTACATTTAGCTACATAGTCAGGTCCTCTGCTGAACCAGGACTTTGGTTCAGTTAGGGCTTGATCCTGCACCATTAAAGGCAGCAGAACAACTCCTGTTGTCTTCCGGGATGGAAGACCAGTGCCTTAGTGCTTTCACCAGTCTCCCTGAAGTCTTGAAAGGGTTGGTGGAGTCCATCCGTGGGCAGCCACTAGTGAAACAGACATGGGATCCAAGGTGTGAGACAGAGGAATGGGATGGGGAGACTGAGCAGATAATGCCGGACAACACTCACCGTTTTGCTAAGGAGTCAAAGAATCCATAGACGCTGCCCAGAGGAACTCTCCCTGAAGACAAGGGATGATCAGGGAACAGAGATCTTCCACCATAGCAGAAAAGCTCCCTATTGAGTTTCCTCCTAAGGGACCTGCTCAAGATATACAAGAGAGGGAAGAGACAGAGTGTCCTTCACCTCCTGGAGCACAAGGCAGATGGGACAAGCCACAGTCCACAAGATCTCCCAGCTCTTGTAACACCTGTCAGGAATCAGGGCCTGGAGCATAGCCAAACTCTGGGTAACCCAACAAGCACAGCTGGTTTGTCATAAGCAGCCTGACCGGTTACACAACTTAACTGGTGGGAAGAGTCAGCAGACCAGCTCGTAAGCCCAGCAGCAACAGCAGTTCAAAGTATTCACCCATGGCTGCAATAGCTCCTGCCTTGTTCCAGACCTTCCTCTGCCTCACACCTCACTCCAGGGAACCCAATGCTGATTCACAGCTCTGATTCTTGACTTTGGCTCTAACCTTCGGCTCTGGTATCTGCCCTTTGTCTCTGCTTCTGACCCAGGGCTCTAATTCCTGACTGCTGACTCCTGTTCTAGACATTAGGCCTGACTCCTACTCCGACCATTAGGCTTGACTCCCATTCCAACCCCTAGGCATGACTTCCTCCACCTCAATCAACGCCAGCTGGGACCAACCTCCCAAGCACTGAGGGGGTCTCCACTTGGACAGGAAGATGTGGATTTGCAGCAGGGCTTTTGTGAGGACAAGCTTCCAGATCTTCAGGCAGTCCCAGTAAAAGACTGGCAGCTCAGAGTGGTCTCAGAGGAGACTTCTCTAGCGGAGGATGTAAAATAGTTTCCAGTCATAATAGAGCCATCAGAGTCCATGGAGGATGGCATATTAGCAGGCTCCATGCTGGATTAGAAGCAGAGCAACTACCGTCATGCCTTCGCCAGTTTGACAGCGCTTAAGGCTGACATCTCTTATTTTATCCACAGGGCAGGTACAGCATAGGCAGCAATTAATTGCATGTGGCAACATGACAAGATCTTCTGATAATATCTCAACTCATCGCTAAGCCAAAATATTGTCAAGGCAGCTACAAGGCTGTGCTCTGACAGTCCATCCAGGGTGGCTGTCCAGCACATCTGTACTCCAGCTGATGAAAGGCAGCAGAAGGCGATGGCTATAAAAGAAAGCCAGGGAAGTCCTTGTGTTCTCTGATCCCATTCCTGGAGTAGGAGCAGCAGGAGAAGGTCACTCATTTCTGCCTGTGGCCAATCAAGATGATCCTATACTCAGAAAATGGGCTCCATAGCTAGGGCAGCCTTTTCCTCACCCAGGTATCAAGGATGCAAAATACACTCCAAAAACTCATCCCTGACACACAAGAAGCAGCACGATATTATCTGCATCAAAGCAACCAGCTCGAAGTCATGTATTTGAGGAGGCCACATTGGAGTGCAGGGGGTAGAAAGAGGATAGTCACATCTTCATACATGAAGAACCAAAGATTCCAAGAGGAGAGCAAATGGTCTGTAAAGATTTTCCACTCTGGGAGCCCTTGCTTGCATTGTGGGGAGCAGAAAGAGAGAGGCCACTTTCCACTTCTCAAGAAATCCTGTGGAGAAGTCATAGAGTTTAAGGACAGTAGATCTCACCAGATTACCTAATTTGACCTCCTGTATATTACAACCCAGCAACACCAACCAGCATCCGCACACAAAAACCAACAACTAAATTTAACCAAAGCATTACAGCCCACTGAAGACCAGATGATTACATGGCACAGGCAGAGAATAGGAGGGACCAAGACGCACGAATGCCTAAGACCCCTGCAACAGCAGAGAATTTAGGTAAAATATACCTGACTAAAACTGGCAAGAAACCTGCACATCTGTGGTAGTGGAAAGCAAAACCTTTACTAAGTCATTGCCAAGGGCTATGTCTACACTTTCACTTTTAAATCGACTTTAACTAAGTCGACTTAGTGTGTCTACACTTAAATTTAAAGTCGACTTAAAGGGGAACTTACAAAGTCGACCTGGAGCATCCACACTGGATGCTCTAGGTCGACTTTGTGGGGCTAGAGGGACCTTGGGTAGGTCCACGGTGGCAGGGGGGTACCCCTTCTGTGCAGTGGGGCAAAGGGGGACAGGGACCCTGACAGGGCATGTGGGCAGCGTGTGACGCTGTCTGGATTTAGGAAGCATTTATAATATTATTTTCAATGGATATCTCATAAATGAGCCATTAAAGACATAAGGAATACAACCATTGTGTCCTAATGGCTCATCAGGTAACTCCCTGGGACCATTGTCCTGGCACATTCCTAAACATTAAGGACACAATGGTTTTAACATAAGTTAAAGTATGGATATAACATCAAATTCTAACTTCTAATTGAAATAGAATTCCTAGACATAAACTATATAATCATTCCCAGCAAATTACTACCTTTCTATTGATACCAAACATGACATAGTTCCTATGGATTATAGCATTTATGAGATATCCATAGAAAATAATATCATAAATGCTTCCCTAAATCCAGACAGTGTCACACCGTGCCCACATGCTCTGCCCTTTGGGGGGCATGCCAGGCTCCACCTGTGCCCCCCCCCCAGCAGGGAGGGCATTGGTGTAATCTTGGGGTAGCCCTAAATCGACTTAGGGCTACCCCAGGGCTACACTGGCTTAATTCGACTTTAAAAAGTCGAATTAAGCCTTAGGTTGAGTAGAAAGGTGGTTTAATAAAGTCGACTTAATTTTCATTAAGTTGACTTTATTTTGCTTAAGTCGACTTAAGCAAAGTGTAGTGTAGATGCAGGACAAATTAAGTTGACTTAAGCCAAGCTTAAGTCGACTTAATTTACCAGTGTAGACGCAGCCAAGCTGACCTGGGGAAAAATTCCCTCCCAACCCCACATAAAGTGCTCCTTTATGGTGAGCAAGAGGAAGATCTAGAGCTATGTCTACACTTAGAAAGTTAAGTTGACTTTATTAAGTCGACTTAATAAGGTTGCTTTTAAGTCGACTTAAAGTGGACCTTATTAAGTTGACTTAACAAAAATCTATTTGACTTTTCTAGTGTAGACATAGACCCTTTTCGACCTTATTAAGTCAACTTAACACTTTAAGTTGACTTAATAAGGTGGACTTAGGCACTAATCCCCGTCCACACTGGCGTAAATCGACCTAATAAGGTCACTTAAGCCTCCTTAAGTCAACCTAACTTGTAAGTGTAGACGCACCCTAGGAGAATAGGAGGTGCCCTACAAATCATATCAGTGGTTCATCTGACCTAGCATCTTCTCTCAGACAATGACTGAGGCTTCATCAGAAGAGGCAAGAAACTCTATGCAGTGGTCAATAGCTAGAGAAGATTTTTTTTCAGCCCCCATCAGTGGTTGGTTTATGCCCAGAAAAATGAAGGCTTATAGCCCTTATTAAAAAAACATTATTCTATCTAATGTAAATGTGGGATGTTCTCATTATAAAGTCTACATCTTTGTTGTATCCTCAGCCTTACCTGACAGTGAGTTTCCTGGGTCAAATATGTGCTGGGTGAAAAGTGTGTCCATTTATTTGGCTTTAATGTATTGCCTTTCAATTTTTTTGGACATCCCCTTATTTTTGTTTTATGAGAAGTGCAGAAACAGCACCATGTGATTCCTTTTCTCTCTACCATTCATTATTTTGTATAGCTCTATCATACCCTCTCTTTTCATCTCCACTCTCCACAACCAGCCTCTTTTTTAAAATTCCCTCCGGATAGGGCCTGAGAGTTGGGTAACTTGGAGGATCTGGATCGTCAGGCCTCCACTATTCATGCCACTATACTTTTAACATTTAACCACAGCGTTGCTGGGGAGAAAGGTAGATGGAGAAAAAGACAGGGGCCAAACGAATGAGAAGGTAGAGAGAGCAAGAAAGGAAGAAGAAATGAAAATATGTGAGGTGAAGGAAGATGAGTGAAAATAGAGGATGGGAAAAGGGATGAAAGGATGGTGAGGCACACAGGAGATAATGTGAATGAGTGGGGCAGATGTCTTCTATTTGCCTTCCTGAGATATTGTTATTTATTTACTTTGGCAGGTGTCCATTGAAAAAGATAGCAGCTTCTCCCTGGAAGGTCTGTTCCCAGGGAAGGAGTCAAATACACGGCTTCTCATCTAAAATACCTTGCTGAGTGAAAGCAGCAGCAGCAAATCCATATTCATCACCTTGCCCACCACCATATCTCAGCCCTGAACTGGAGGGATCATCTCTGAGTGAGAAAAGGTCTCTGTGCTCATTCACACCTTGATCTCCCTGCTAGGATGGTAAGCTGTGCACGTTGCTTGTTGAATGGCATCATCTGACAATGGAACAGGCCCCTAGATGTTAGACTAGTCAGCGGAGAACCATATAGAGATACTTGTTGGCAAATTGTGTCATTGTGTATCTGAGCAATGGCACCCTTGACAAATATAGCTGAGAAGTCACAATGAGCCTGTGGCGCTCTGGGAAATTGAGACCATGTGCTGGAAGAGTCACCTCGCAGAACACTCAGCACGAGCACTCTGTAAAAACAGGTACTAAGTGTGTCACCAAACCTACTTCGCAATGTGAGGGAAGCAACTGCTGATTGCCAGACACCAAGGTCCTCATTCCTTGCTGGGGAGTCACTCCACCTGTGCAAAGGGGATGTGACGCACAACCAAGCTGGCTGGTTTGGATTGTGCTTCTATTTTGCGTGCAACGTGTTCGGGCATGGATGGCTGTACAAGGTGCAAAGGGGTGGCTGAGCTTACAGACAGGTGGGGCTGCTCCCCTCCTCCACATCCTTTCATTTATATTCTCAGCAGCTGGGTTCATTCCTGGGGGGAGGAGGAGAAGAGCAAGGGAGGATTGTAGCAGTGGGGCTAAAAACAGCCATGTAAATGTTCTCGCTAGGCCTGGAGCCTGGGCTCCAAGAAGCTCCCTCTTCAATGGCTTTCACAGCATAGGCACCCGCATGGGGCAGGAACATTTACACGGCCATTTTAGCCCCGCAGTTTGTTTCCATGAGCCTGTCAATTGACTCCGGCTCTGACTTTCAGTGTCAGAGGCTTTTCTTTGCAATGTAGACGTACCGTCAGAACTAGGAGATGGCTACACTAAAGACTTTACAGCGGTACAGCTGAGTGGAAGCAGCCATAACAGGCTGCGTGGCGCCACTGTAAGGTCCCCAATGTAGCCACTTTACATGGATGCGAGAGAACTCTCCCATCAGTTTCACTACTCCAGTCCCTCCAAGAGGCAGTCCACCATCTGCACCAGTGCTCAGATCAAGCTAATTCATGTCACTCAGGGGGTAGTAATGACGACATAAGATGTAATATAGACCTATTACTTGGTTCTTACTAGGACATGAGGGGAATTTAAAAGTTGACTTAGGGGGGAACACTGGATGCCTAGGTCGACTTCTAAGGGCTAGGGGGTCCTAGGGCAGGTCCACAGGGGTGGGGACACCCCTTGCCAAGTGCCGGGGGGTTCAGCCCTTACCCAATTGTACAAAGGTACAATGGGGCAAAGGGGGACAGGAACCCTGGCAGGGCATAGGGGCAGGGTGGGTAGGGCTCTTCCCTGCCCTGTGGGGGGGGGCATGCCAGGCTCCCCCTGTGCCCTCCCCCCAGCAGGGAGGGCAGTGGTGCAGTCCTGGAGTAGCCCTAAGTTGACTTAGGGCTACCCCACGTCTACACTGGCTTAAGTCGACTCTAGGAAGTCAACTTAAGCCTTAAGTAGAACTAAATCTAGGTTTAACAAAGTCGACTTAATTTTCATTAAGTCGACTTTATTTTCCTTAAGACAAAAGAGTCTTGTGGCACTTTTAAAGACTAACAGATTTATTAATCGCATGAGCTTTCGTGGGAGAAAATCCCACAAGTTGCTTAAGTTGACTTAAGGAATCTGTAGTGTAGATGCAAGGTAAATTAAGCAAGCAAGCCAAATTAAGTAAGCCATTGGCCTTTTTCACAACAAGGGCACAGTGTTGGCTCATATTCATCTTCCTGTCCACCATAACCCACAGGTCTTTTTCTACAGCACTGCTACTTAGCTGATCGGTCCCCAGCCAGTAGCAGTGCATGGGATTTTTCCGTCCTAAATGCAGGACTTTGCACTTGTCTTTGTTGAACCTCATGAGGTTTCTTTCAGCCCAGTGTTCCAATTTGTCCAAGTCTCTCTGGATCCTGTCCCTGCCCTCCAGAGTATCTACCATTCCCCCCAACTTGGTGTCATCCGCAAACTTACTAAGCACGCAGTCTATTCCATCATCAAGATCATTAATGAAGATGTTGAATAGAACCGGCCCCAGGACGGACCCCTGGGGCACTCCACTCATTACCGGCTGCCAACCAGACATCGAGCCATTGATTCCTACCCGCTGAGCCCATTGATCTAACCAGTTTTCGATCCACCTTATGGTCCACTTGTCCAACCCATACTTCCTTAACTTGCCGACGAGAATGCTGTGGGAAACCATATCAAAAGCCTTGCTAAAGTCAAGGTATACCATGTCAACGGCTCTTCCCGCATCCACAAATCCAGTCATCTCATCATAGAAGGAAATCAGGTTGATCAGGCACAATTTGCCCTTGGTGAATCCTTATTGGTTGTTCCTGATCACTCTATTTTCCTCCAAGTGTTTCAGGATGGATTCCTTGAGGACCTGCTCCATGATTTTCCCAGGGATTGCGGTGAGGCTGACCGGTCTGTAGTTCCCCGGATCCTCCTTTTTCCCTTTCTTAAAGATAGGTACTATATTTGCCTTTTTCCAATCCTCCGGAACCACCCCCGTTCACCACGAGTTCTCAAAGATAATGGCCAGCGGCTTTGCAATCACTTCCCCCAACTCCCTCAGCACCCTCGGATGCAGTTCATCTGGCCCCATGGACTTGTGCACATCCAATTTCATTAAGTGTTCCCTAACCTGACTTTCCATCACCGAGGGCCGCTCTTCTCTCCAGTCCGCGTTACCCCGTGTAGTAGCCTGGGAGCTGGCCCTCCCTGTGAAGACTGAAGTAAAAAAAGCATTGAGTACTTCAGCCTTTTCCGCATCATCCTCCACGAGGATGCCTGCCCCATTCAGTAAGGGACCTACACCACCTCTGATCCTTTTCTTGTTGCTGATATACTTATAGAACCCCTTTCTGTTATCCTTCACATCTCTTGCTAGCTGCAACTCCAATTGTCCTTTGGCCTTTCTGATTTTATCCTGCAGTCCCAAGCAATATCTTTATACGCCTCCCTTGTCATCTGTCCAAACTTCCACTTCTTGTAAGCTTCCCTTTTATGTTTCAGCTCCCCGCAGAGTTCCCTGCTAAGTCACGCTGGTCGCCGTCCACATTTGCTGTTCTTTCTGCACATCGGAATGTTATCTTCCTGTGCCTTTAACAGGGTTTCTTTAAAACACAGCCAGCTGTCTTGGACACCTTTCCCCTTCAGATCAGCTTCCCATGGGACCCTGCCCATCAGCTCCCTAAGGGAGCCAAAATCTGCTTTTCTGAAGTCCAGGGTGTGAGTTCTGCTTCTTTCCTTCCTTCCATTGATCAGGATCCTGAATTAGACAATAAAGACTGGCCAAATTGTATCCTTTGTGGCTGCTATGGGGAGGCATTCTGAGGATTGTCAACCAAGGGAACAAATGCCTTTACTACAGAAATCATATTTTGGAGGCAAAATTTGTAGCCTTACAGTGGCTCCTCAATTAGTGCTGTCTGTAACCCCAGGGTTTGGGGTGTGTCAAAAGTTTTCTGAGCCCATCCATTAGAAAATCCTTCCCAGTCAGTTCTCAGTATTCTCAGTAATTCTCTCTCTCTTGGTGAAAGAGTTAGGTATTTCTATATGGAAAAGCTGTACAGAAATAAAAATGTCTTTTCGGAAGGGGAAAACCTGGAGATCATTTTTAACCTCCAGCTGTGAAACATCATTGCCCAAATACACAGGGACAAATGGAACAATAAATAAATCCTAATTTTCTACTTGTAAGGGGCCCAATCCCACAAGGTGATGATTAATTCCCATTGGCTTCAATGGAAATTGAAGGTGCTCAGTACCTCATAAATCTGGACCTAAAACATGGAAGCAAACAGATATGAGGGAATAATACATTTGCGTCAACTTCAGTCTCTTAAGTCAACCTTGTTGAGCAGGGATGGAATGGGTTTAACTTTTGTTTTTTAGGAAAGTTGCCATTAAAAACTGACCATGCAGCTTTATGCTGTTGCTAAATGAGCATTAGACAATTCATATTCAAACCCATCTGTCAGTGTCCAGACCCACTGAACATAATGAAGCCTTGCTGCTTTATGCCAGCGGATGCCCAGACCCTGATTATCCAGACTACTTTTTCTTCGGTTCTATAATCATCATGTCTGTTTTCAGCTCTCTTGTTTTTCTAAGGCTTGGCACTGTCTAACTCCCACAGGTGATTCATAGCAAAGGAAGTCAAGTAAAGAGGTCAGTTTCTTTCCCTAGCAGACAAGAGATCTACCGTTATGTTCACCCCTGTTCTTCTTGCTTGTATGAAGCTGTGAAATTGATCAAGTAATGAGGGCTATTCATAATCACTTTCAGCAGGAGACCATGACTAGGATAAGCAGGATGCAGTCTCTTTCTTTCCTTCTCTTCCTCTGGCTGAGCAGTAGACCCACTAATAAAGCAACACTCTGTAGGTGTGCTCTTAAAAAGACACTTTAGTCAGGCAAATAACAGAGTCCTGTGGCACTTTTAAAGACTAACAGATTTATTTATTGCATGAGCTTCCATGGGAGAAAATCCCACTTCGTCAGATGCTTTGCAACAGATTGATTAGCTCACGTGAAACAGAGGCCTGGGAAATGTGGTCAAGGAAAACAGCAACACAGAATGCTAGATGGATATTTCATTTGGAAGCCAGACACATGACACTTTAAAAAGGAATAAAAGTGTGCCAAATTCAACTGCTAAGCAATAATAGGGGGAAGTCATTTCTTGTGTTTACTGGTGCCACTGATTAAGAACTAATTGGTGTTTTTATGCCTTACAAACTTTGTCTGGTAAGGACCCCTGTCTCTGTTGCCGAATGAGTTAAATGTCTAATACAGTTGTCTAGTTGCTTCATGAGCCTTGTTAGGTGTTGGGTTTATAATATGATTCCCAAAGAAGATGTACTAAAGATTCTTCCAGTAGAAGTGTCATCTGACTGCTACCATTCCCAAGGCTTTTGTGACACTTTAAATCAACAGCTGTTCATGCTAAGGAGTAAATTTAAAGGTTATCTAGGGGTCAGCAAGCTGGTTTCTCCTAATTTCAAACTCACTCAAATACTGAGAGGTTTGGTATTTTTTACCTGAATATTGTTGGGGTCATGTTCCACTAGTGCTTAGGTGAGCTTATGAAATGAAAAAAGGTGGAATGGAGTGAAGGAAAAATCTTCATGTGGACACCCTTATTCCAGCAGGAGAGTCTTTGTATGATTTAGTATATATCACCTGGGAATGGGCTTAAACCAAAAACTATATATAATTACATAGACAAGGTCTTAGTCTGAGAGTTTGCAGAACCTTGAACTCCCTAAATTTCTTCCATCCCTAGATTTAAACCCATCCAGCCTATTAGAAAGCAAAATTTCCTCCCTAATATTAAGCAAAACCTGCTCTCTGCTCTGGTATCCCTTTTATGAGGGTCTTTTCATGGGTGGCATGAAGGTGAGGCCTCATGAGGTTGTAGCTGGACCCACATAGCTCAGAGGAAACACTCACACACATGAAGCCAAGGTGCTGGAGATATACAGTAAGTGGGGTGTAAGAGTCTGACCCCTTCTTGTTTGTTCATTAGTGATGCATCTGTTGATTGGCACAGTTCTGAGCTACGCTTTTGTATGTTGTATGTAAGCAGGGCACACTGATGAATTATTGTCCTCTGTCAGCTCCAGAGACCACAGCACAACTAGAAAGAGCTCCATTTGGACTGTAGGTCCAGCAAAGAGACTCATCCAAATTCCCCTGAACCCTCTTCCTGAATCGAGCTATCTTCAGAAGTTCTAGCAAGCAGCCAGATGCAGAGCAAGAGGAGAAAGCAAAGTTGAAGCACAGCATTCCCAAGAGGCCTTTGCCAATGTTTCTCTCACTTGCCACTGGCGAATAAAGCCACTCGGAAGGGATCCTGACCAGAAGGAAAGAGTGGGGGTGGGGAGGGGTGTGTTTGTGTGCACGTGCTCAGAGTGAAGCAGTTCCATTTGAAAAGAGATTGGAGGAGACAGAAGGAACTGAATGTGGCTCAGAAGTTGGTGAGTTTAGATGAATCAAAGCATTGCCACAACGGTTTTAAAGCACAATCCTTCTAACTAATTTGTAGCAAATTGTAACTTGGCTGCCCTGCTCAAGGACATACAATGTCACAGTGATGCATTATGCAAATAGAGTGCCAGGGCCGATGAGAGGTGGGGAAAGTGAGGACAAACTCTGGGCCTCTCCCCAAAATGTCTAGCATCTGTAAATAATATAATGGGATCTCTGAAAGAAAGAAAGAAAGAAAGAAAGAAAGAAAGAAAGAAAGAAAGAAAAATTTAACTGCCAAATACAAGCACAGAGACAATAATTGGAAGACTGAAGTAGAGCAGAGTTTGCCTTTAAGGAGCAAGGTAGGAGAGATCACATGTGCATTGCATGAAATGGTGACGTTGCTGTTACCTGATGCACGATGGACAAAGAAATTTCTTTCTATCAAGCTGTATTTAGGGTTATAGTGCAACATTACTGGCAAGTTAGAAGCAGCTACTGAAGTTGTGGAAACAGAATAATGTTTTAAGACCCCTGCCCAGCTGAGACTGCCAAACATAATATGAAGGAGCAAAATAGTTTGGCTATAAGCCAAGTAGGAACTATACAGCAGGTCACCAAAGCAGGCCAGTATACAGATCAATCCTCCCAAGAAAGTGAAATTAATCAATATGAAGTTAATGCAGTGAGGCAAACCCTTCCGGGATTCTGAGATGTGCAGAATTTCACATGGAAATGGAAATAAAAAATGTTTTAAAATACATATGCCACCCAACTACTGAAACGCATAAGTACAATGATAATTGTAGCGTGCTATAATGTTTGCATTCCAAACACAAAGGAAGACAGACGCCCTGGCTAAAAGAATGCTTTAAAAAGGAAAGAGTATGAGATAATATCGGTCCGTACTAATATGAGTGTTTGTGTAACAGACATGATAGCTAACTTTGATGTTAGAGTTCAGCTTCCCCCATTAGGTACCAGCTAATAACTAACTGTCTTTGCTTTTAGTTGCAACCTCTTCCGTGAATCTGTATTTCACCATCAATGCTGTGTGAATAGAGAAAAATAATAAATGAAGAAGGAGAGACACAAAGCATTTTTAAGTTGGCCATCAACTTAACAACAACATATGGAAATATTCACTGCCCTAAACCTACTATTTGTCCTTTTCTCTGATGGGTGTCAGAGAGCAACATGATGACTGCACAGAGGAAAAGCATATGCAGATAGTCTACATCTGTAGAGAGAGACCTGCCCAGCTGGTGCCTTTGAAAACCACAGGCCAAATTTATCCTTGGTGTTGGAGTTTGACCAGAGATTAATTTGCCCCGATGTGTCAAACACTTCCATTAGCATTTAGGGTTACATCATCTTGCAGATCAGCACAAGATGATTATTTCCCTTGTTAACGCAACTACAATTCCTTTGGATACCAGTTAGAGTTGACCAACATTTTTTCCTGGTTCCATATAGACACAAAAATTCATCAATATTTTTCTTAACTACTCACAGATGGATTCCTTAGGTACCAACTTCCACTTCTGCTGAAATACATCTGTTCTCCCACAGCAAGGAATGTTGCTGATCCATTCTTAATATATCACTGACATAGTCATCAGTCAACTTAGCGATTCATCTAGTTACATATCAAAAGCCAGCCTTTGAGTTAATGGGATGGTTTATTCCAGCTGACACAACAAAACAATAGACTGCTTCCATAGATTTAAGAAGCAACACAGCAGCCTGTTTCATTTGGTCTTCTCCAGTTTATCAGCCTTTATCATTTTTTTTTATATTTAGTGGTTGTAACAGATAAAGTATTTGTTGTATTCTAAGGATGTGCCACTGTACTCTTTCCCAATTGATTAGAAGGTTGGATCTCCTTTGTGGATTTTCTAATACCTACTTGTATATTCCAAAATGTAACAATAAATAAAGCTATTTCAAGGAAAGCCATTTAAATCATTAACGCACATACAGTGGGTAAGATTTGGCTCTGAAAGGCTGGACGCTGTCTGTAAAGGTTGTGTATCTTTAGTGAAAGTCATGTTTTGGATACTGCTGCTTTTTGCAATCAGAGACAAGGAGCTGATGGCTACATTGAAGAGACAGATTAGTTTTTGTGTCTATTCCAATAGCAGAACGTTGTTCTGTGCACCTGGGAAAGATTTTTAGTCTGTAATACCTTATCTAATCAGATCTGGATGAATGATGGAACATTCTCTGGACCAAAGACATGGAAAAATACGCAACAGAGACATTTCAGCGATCTCAGTTTACATCCCAGATATTAAGCATAAAAATGCAAGTTGGACAGTCATTCATTAGGTTGTTCTGAGGTTCTCTCAGAGTTTTTGGGACCCTTGCCATGGGGCCTTATGTATCTTTACATAAGAAATCTCCATACAACTGTAAGCAACATATCTTTTGCCATAAATCTTTCGTCTTTGTCAGCAATGAAGCAGTCACATTATATGTTTACTTACATTTCACCCCACCTGTTGAAAAGTTGGTGCCAAGAAAGTTACTAGATTGTGGGAAAGGAAGACAAAGTAGTTTACATTCAGTGCTAGCTACCAGCAAGACAGTCTGTGCTAGTGTGAGAACATGGGAAACCCATTAAAAAAATCATTCGAGGTGTCAAAATACATGTAATGAAATTCTCTGTGCAATGTGAAGGCAATCTCTTGTTAGACAATGAACTACAACAGGGGTCTGCAACCCAAAAGATAAGAAGAGCCATTTTTGAAAATTCCTTCAATAACAAAGTGTTTTGAGAGCCACAATGGGTGTAGCCTCCTGGTGGGAGGTGCAGGGAGGTGAGCCAGGATTTCTGCTGCAGGGTCCCCTTATGCGGGGGGGGGAGCCTGGAGCTTGGCATGGGCTGCCCGTGGGGTCCCTGGTGGCTGGGGGAAGCCCAGAGCCAGGCATGGGCCTCCTGCAGGGTACCCCGGTGGTTGGGGGAGCCCAGAGCCACAAGGGGGCAGCCAAAGAGCCGCATGCGGCTCCAGAGCCACAGGTTGCAGACCCCTGAACTACAACAAACAGAATTGCTAACTCAGAACTAGAGTGATGGGTGTTGTATATTCTAAAGAGAATAGAATGGAATAAATCCTCAAGGGATTGATTGTGCCATCCTTCTCACACTGAGTAGCACTGTTGTCCTTTAAAATCAGTGAGGCTACTCATGGAGTAAGACACTATTCAGTGGGGCTGAATCTCTCAGACTAATTCATGGTGAGCAATACTTTATAGCATGACTTGCCCCAGTGGATTGACTCATGGAGTAAAAAACTACCAGGGGAAAACCTCTGGGGAAAGTTAGTTCCCAGTGTTTGTGGTCCAGGGATGATGTTATCAGTGTTGTTGTGTGTCCAATACGGATTGTCTGTTTGACTGTGTGTGTGTGTGTCTCTGTATATGTGTTCCCTCAAGGTTACCACTGGCTTAGATTTCCAGTGGGGACTCTGTTAGCCTAGTGGTCTGAAGTCTGTCCCGAACCTATTGTGAGAACTTTGTTAGGCCAGTGGTCCTGAGCCAAGGTGCTCCTTTGATTAACACTTTGGGTTACCTTTGGCTTAGAGCTAGGGGTGTCAAATATGAGGCCTGTGGGCCAAATCCAGCCCATGAATCTCTTCCATTCGGCTCATGACTGTGCTCCATGAGGCTACACATTCTCCCTAATAGAGCGAGTGCCCTAATATTTCGATTTATTGTCTGTATGGCCTGCTTGAAGTACATTTAAGTCAAATCTGGCCTGCCCTAGCAAATGAGTTTGATACCCCTTACCTAGACCTCAAGTGGGTACTCTGTTAGCTCATTCTTCTGAAGCCTAGGTGTACCCTGCATGTTAGAGCTAGTGTGAGGTAACATGATCAAAGAAACCGACATGACCACAGATCGCTGTAGAAACGAAGGTGCCAGGCTAAGCTTCATTGCAATGTAGCACAATGGTAAGCAACCTATATCAACAGTACACTGACAACATTCTGTCAATGCAATGGAACTCTCAGTGCAAAGGAACAACTCAACTGACAGCAGGAATCTCTGTCATCCCCTCGGCTACGCAAAATCTGTCCTCTCGGACTCCTACTTTTACACACTGCTCAGACCATTCACTCAGCCCCTTTGGCACCAGAAACTACTATCTCTGGTGTCCAAAATTACCTTGATTGGTCTACACATCCCTTTCTTAGTGCCATGTGTTATCTTTTTGGTCCACACAGCACTAAATGGCTTCATCCATCAAGTTGTTATGGTTTGGGTGAAACATCCTGTCTCATCTCTTTGGCGCTGGGCTGACCTGACATCCCCTACCTTTCAGGTACTTTTCAACTCTTATAAGTTTTGGCTTTACTTCTTGCCAATTTCTGTGAGATCAACCTCACTCCTGCCAGCTTGACTATTTATCCAGTTCAGGCCTTCTGTTTTGGCCTGTTTCACTAGGCCTTGGGTCTCTTTCCTGGCCATATCGACTAATCCTTTTATTCTAAACTTTTATTTTCTTCTACAATGCTCAAACATTGTATCGTGTTCTTGACTGCACCAGCACTGACCTCACCAACTCAACAAGATATTTGGTTTAGTGTTGTAGAATGCAAGGAGCAATCGCTAAAGGAAATCTGCCTTGTAGTAAAACAAAGTGAAAAGGGCATGTTTTCTCACTGATATCAAGTTGGGTATGTCTTCACTCTTAAGTTTTCATGTATCAGAAAATGACTAGGGTGTGTTTACACTGGCAACTTAGGTCTACTTAAGGACGCTTAAGTCAACCTACACAAAGCCGCATCCACACTGGGCTTTTATTAAGTCAATTTAAGCACTTCCTTAAGTTGACTTATTAACAGCTTAAGTCGACTTAATAACAACTTCTTAAGTTGCCTTAAAGCCAGTGTGGATGGGGAATAGTGCTAAGTTGACCTTATTAAGTTGACTTAAAGCCAGTGTGGAAGGCTATGTCTACTGTTAAGTTGACTTAACAAGGTCAACTTAAGTCGACTTAAAGTGTAGCCACTCTGTTAAGTCGACTTAACAGAGTCGACTTAACTTTACAAGTGTAGACTTAGCCTAGGACTTTTCCTATCCACAAAAAATATATATGGGAGGCAATTTGTATGATGCAGGAATCACATCAAAAGGAGCAAAAATATTACAGGAGCAAAAGACACATTGACTTCCAGAAAGTTTCCCTAGTATAAAGGAATACTAATAAAAAGAAAAGAATGAGTGCTGTGGCACTTTTAAAGACTAACAAATTTATTTTAAGTACAAAAGCTCATGCAATAAATCAATTTGTTAGTCTTTAAAAGTGCCACAGAACTCTTTTGTTTTGCTTGTGCTGGAATAGACTAACAGGGCTACCCCTCTGGAACTAAAAAAGAGGCATTATGTGTTAGAATGGCTCACTTGCAGTACCTAAAGTGCACCACAAGATGTCGCTAAAAACCAGCATTTGAAAGCAAGTCAATCCAAGCAAAAGCAGAATAGTCCATTTCATCTTGCGATGGGACTCCCAGCCAGCCAGGTGTGCATTAATGTGGGTATAAACTTACAGGACCAAATTCCCTACTAGTGTGAATTGAAACCAACAAAGCTATGACAGTGTTTTGCTGGTTTAGAATTCAGCCCCAAAGATTCCTTGCCTGGCTATGTACTCTGCTCCTGCCTCTCTGATCTGCAGCACCTGAGCACACAAAACAGCTAGAGGGGACCTACCTTATAAATAGACTTGGGAACACTAGATTTTTATTGGTAAATGTTGGTGTTTCAAGTACCCCTCCAAAAGTAGTCACATTTAAGCCCCTATGTGTAAGGGTCAATTGTGTGCAACACACACACATTCCGAGAAAATCTGTTTCCATTGATAATACTTTGTCTATTCATACATTTCAATTAAGAAAAATCCTGCTGGAGAACCCAGTAGGGTTTGATTTAAGGATATTTACTTTGTGCATTTTACCATGTGGTGGTGATAAATGGTGTTTTAATGGTTATAAAACTTTCACTTTCTGAGTATCAGTACCTAATGGCATTAAATAATTATTGACTGAGCCACCATAATTTCCAGCAACTGTGAAAATTGAAATGGATAAAAAAGAAATTTTAAAAGTGCTTAAAAATAAAACAGGCTTCACAGAATTTGGTGGATTTTTTTTTTTAGTTTCGATGGATAATATCTATAACTTTTAGCCCTTCAGTCCCCACTTCTGCCAGATAAGGAGAAAGGAAGTAAGCAGGGATCTGCCATCTCTCAGGTCAGGGCCTGGATCATTGGATCAGAGTGTCATTATCATGCTTTCTGGCCTAGTTAATCTTTATTTAATATAAAATTGAACATCTTAAACAGGAGAGACTGAAAAAGACTCATACTGACTAACCCTTATCTCAGTGGGTGGGGCACTCACCAAAGAGGTAGGGAATCCCTCTGCAAATCCCTTCCCATCATGCAATGGGAGAGCTGACCAGAGGTTTCCAAAACTCTGAGAAAATTCTCCAGCACTAGCCTAAAGGTTATAACAGAGACCGCTTCCTCAGCTGTTTTCTGTGAAGTTAGGAAGGCATCTGAACCATTGTTGCAAGAAATGGTTTAGGGGCCTAACCATCTTCCTCCAGGAGAAGAGTGTAATGGACTGGGATGTAGGCAGTCTCTCTCTTAGCAGTCAGAGCAGGAGTCAGGCCTAGTGTGCAGAGCAGGTATCCAGGCTGGGCAATGAAGCCAAGAAGCCTCACCAGAGTCAGCTGCCAGTTACCAGAAGCATGCATCAAGCCAGAGTTGGAATCAGGAATCCAGGTGGAAGGTCAGCGCTGAGGTCATATACCGAATGGCAGAGCCCAGGATCAAGCCAGAATCAGAGGTCAGAGCCGGGACTGGTAACAGATGTCAGGAGGTAAAGTATAGGGGCAGGAACTGGAGAGAGGCGAGGATCAAGCACGGATCAGGAGCACGTTGGAAACAGGAGCAAAGGCCAGGGTGAGGCAGGAGTTAGGAACAAACTTGGTTAGAAGAGGCAGGCACAACCAGAGTCCAATGAAGGCACAATAGGAAATCACCTTGCTGCTCAGACAAATTTCCTGCACTTCCTTCTGGCTTGTTGGTCAATCAGTGGTGCTGGCTAGTCCTTCAGTCAGGGTTCCCTGGGTGGTCTTGACTGAGGCTACAGTTCTACTAATTTCTCAGACCACAGGGTTTTAGTAAGCAGTGGGTGGAGACCACAGTGAAGTGGCTGTCTGGAGACACCTGAGTTCAAGTTCTGGGCCATTGTTACAAAGGATTCCTAGCTGTGGCTGGTAAGCAGAGAAGGCACCAAATACCCTGAGCTGGGTGAGTTTCAGGAGAAACCACTCTCTTTAGCATTCTCTATTAGTTAACTTACGCAGCTCACTATCTAGCATGCTGGCTTTTGTAGAGCCCATTCTCAAGTGCCTATTGTGCAGGGACCCTGGGCACCTAACTCAGGCTTTGTGGATTCCAGAGATTTCCTAAGTACCTAGAAGTTAGGTGTTGTGAAGGGAAGCCTTGCAACACCTACAGCCTTTGGTGGAAGAAGACCTTGGATCTTTGACAGGTAAATTAAAAACCGACTCAGTAAAATTTAAATCAATAGCCTAATAGCCTGGCACCTAAATCATTAATAGCAGCAATGGTTTTTAAAAGAAAATGAATTAGCACTAAATGCACACTAAAAATTAGAGGAAAGAATATTCCCAGTGTAAAAGGAAGCATTGGATTGGTAAGATCACCTGCTCTCTATCTCCAGTAGGCCCCTGATTTTGCACTATGTCACGCCCAGAGAGACCTCTGTCCTCATGAAAAGCCTCGTTGGCTTCACTGAGGTCCTGCGCGGGTGCAGGGATGTGGCCTAGGTTGCATGGCAAGTCTGGGCCCTACAGTCTCAGGCTGTTTTATTTCCAGTGGAGCCGCACCAACAAGGAATAACAAGTACAAAAATCCTTAACTTGCTCACAGCTGAAGAGAGACACCATGGGCCCAAATTCTTGTGACACCAGAGTTGTAGCCATGTTGTCAGTCCTTGACCTGAGGAAGAGCTCTGTGTAAGTTAGGAAACTTGTCCCTTTCACCAACAGAAACTGGTCCAATAAAAGATACTACCTCACCCACTTTGTTTGTCTGGACACTGGCAGAAATCTTGTTAAACATGATTCGTGATGACTCATCAAAATTCCCTGGGGCCCTGATAATCAGCATGAAAATTCCTGTTGGCTTCGGAGGTGCCAGGTCAAACCCCAGGTTTATAAACCACTTGAGAGTCTGGTAGAATGGCATGGACTATGCAAAAGCCTTGTATTAATGTACAGTTGTTATTAAGAAAAAAACAGTGCATTCATTCTGCTCAGTAACTCAATAGTCACAAAATGTAATGTGAAAAAACAAAGCCATGAATTATACAAGTACATACAACTCCAGCTCCTCAGTTGGTATTAATTGGCAGAGTATTTTTAAAAACAAGAGAGCAAAGCTGTTTTACTCCAGATAAGAATCTGGACCAAAGTGCCTTGAACGTTATAACTATTATGTATTTTTCAGTCTTGTCAATCAAAAACCTCTTGATTCTTTAAAAAAAATATATCAAGTCTCCCGTCTGCCCAGAGATAGTAAACAAAGCTTCAGTGGAAATTGAATTTTTACTAATGGAATGATAAATTTCAGATGCTTGGGAACTCTATAGATGTATGGTAACAAATCTATCTATCTATCTATCTATCTATCTATCTATCTATCTATCTATCTATCTCCTCATAAATGTGACACAACAGCACTAATCTGCAATGACAATAAATCTATAGTTCAAGTCCCTTTGACCTAAATAGCCAATTTTTTTCTGTCTCTTACCCCAGGGCATCACCATTGAGATAACACAAGTGAGGTTGGCCCATATTTAGCTATCGGATTTCAGGGAGGGCTTTCCACATAGGACTTCCACAGAAGACAAGAATGTAGGTGTGTAAATGTCTTGGAGGTCATCACCAATGGTTAGAGGAGAAGAGTAGCTGACGGGTACCTACAAGAGGCATATGGGCCATGACTTCCTCTGTCCCTCAAGGTAGTTAACAATGGCATTTATAGGTTCCAAAGAATATCTTTTAATGAAGATAAAGAGACTATGCCTGGAGTCTTTCAGTATCGTGCCCAGTTCCAGAATGCAGCCTGTCCGGTGGTACTAATGTTGCCAGATCTGTTCTTTCTCACTTGGAAACTTCTGCTGATCAAGCTCCACCATAGCTCACAGGCTCACCCTATTTCCCTCTCTTAGGGAGGCCTGAAGGAGAAGCAACAGCTTCATACCAGAGACCAGTGGACCTGTAATGGGAGGGGAACTTGTGGTGTCTCCATTCTAGAAGCATAGGACCTGTTCAGGCCTAGGTCTGATCTAGTGGCAGTGGCACTAGAGAGAAGTGGCTGCCGGAGCTTCCCTGTCCGGGAAGTCTCCCTCCCCCCTCGGACAGGGGAGCCCCGGAGAAGACAGCCGCCGGCAGCTCCCAGGATAGGGGAGCCTCTGGGGTTCTCCTGTCCAGGGAGTGCCAGCTGCTCTCTTCTCCAGGGCTCCCCTGAGCCCTGGTGGCTCCCTTGTCCAGGAGAGCCCCCGAGTACTCCCTTGTACTTGAGCCGCAGCTCCCTCCCACCAGCCATAGGTCAATTTAAGGAATTAAGTCGACCTAGAGCATCCACACCGGTTTTAGGTCAACTTAATAAAGTCGACTTAGACCTTAAGGCAACCTAACGACCAGTAGCTATTAAGTCGACTTAAGGACGCCCTTAAGGCGACTCAATGGAAGCCGGTGTGGACGTGGAGTAATTTAGGTCGACTTAAGCATCCTTAAGTCGACCTGAACTGCTAGTGTAGACATACCCAAAGTGTTCAAAAATATAGCGAGTGAACACAGGTCCGGCCCAAGGGTTTTGGCCCCCTAGGCAAGCTATAGCTTTGGCACCGCCCCCCCCCCACACGTAATAAGAGATAACATATTAATATTTTTTTAATAGAGAAAAAAATCACTTCCGTCTAATTTGGTGCCCCTTAAAGCCTGGCGCCCTCTAGGCAACTGCCTAGTTCACCTATAAGGTTGGACCAGCTCTGAGTGAACAGCACATCTCTGAGATGAGTGGCCTGCTCAGCTACTGAGGTCCCTGAAATGTGACCACCAAACTGGAGTCCCTGCTTCAGGAAAAGTGTGCTGCTATCCAGAGCGGGATTAGGTCAGACTTCAAAAGGGACTCAACAGGATGACATAGCCTCCATGAGTGCGTCTACACTTGTAAATTAAGTCGATTTAAGCTTACTTAAGTCAACTTAATTTACTCTGCATCTACATTACAATTTCCTTAAATCGACATAAGCTGCTGCTTAAGTCGACTTAAGGAAATTTTAAGTTGGCTTTATTAAATCTAGTATAAAGTTGACTTTACTGGCTAAGTCGACTTTATTAAGTCGACTTAGCCAGTGTAGATGCAGATTAGCCCTAAGTCGACTTCAAGTCGACTTAAAGGGCCCCCAGGGCTCCCCCACTGACCTCCCTGCCAGGTTGGCCAGCATAGCCAGAGCCTGGCGTGCCCACCCACAGGGCAGGACACAGCCCTGCCCACCCCGCTCCTATACCCTGCCCCTGTCCTGCTCAGCCCCCATTGTACCCTGGTACAATGGGGCAAATGCTGAGCCCCCTGGCACTTTGAAAGGGGTGGTTCCCAGCCACCATGGACCAGTCCCAGGTCCACCTAACCCCTACAAGTCGACTTAGGCGTCCAGTGTGGACGCTCTAAGTTGATTAGGCAAAGTCCACTTTAAATCGACCTAATTTTATAGTGTGGACATGCTAAGTCAACTTATTTGGCCAAGTGTAGACATAGCCCATGTGGCTTAGCCTGCTATGTCTTAATGCAAACACACAGAACTCCACAGCCATCCTTATTCTTCTTTGCCACATTTCTGGAAAAAATGTCAAATTCAGTTGAATTTGGCATAACTGATTTTGTCCCCTATGGACTGCATGGACTACCCTTAACTGAAATAGACTAGATTTGTCAATCCAAAGCATTTTCCCTTCCACCCGACTGGTTCCCTATTTCTGTGTGGCTTGTTGCACCATTGAGTGGGTACAGAGCAGCGTACTTACAGGTATGGGAAAGTCAGGTCATTATTTTTATGAAATAGGATGCCCTAGTACACATCTGAGTCTTCTCATGTAAAAATTCATTTGTCAGGCATTTGCACTGTTCACATTTCACATTTTGAAGTGCACACAGTAGGGAGTGGTGGGAGGATAGGGATCCAAGCCGTTGTTGGCATACTATCCACCATAAGGGGATACACGCTGGTCACTGGAGCTTCTAATAACTGCTGCATTGTTCACAGAATGGAAATCCCTGTTGTTACTGTATTAAGAAACATTAACATGGTGCCAGAAACTTACTGGGCTTAGAGACAGCTTCTGCAGGCTTTGTAGCAAGCTGTTCCTGGGATGAGTGAGCCACATGTTGGTGGTTCCCTTTACTCTCCATATTGGATTCTGTGGGCAGTGGGTTGCCATCTCAGCTGAGCAGGTCATCATGCATCACCACTGGCGCCGTGCTTGGTGCAGTGCCCAGCATCCGCTCAAACGCTTTATAAAACGGGTATGATGTCGGTGTGTTGCCTGCGGTGCAGCCCTGATCACTGGTTTACCTGTACTCATTCGTCAGAGGCTTAATCCACTCCCTGCACTGGTCAGTGGTCCAGTAAATTAGCAATGTCACCAGCTTCTTTGCTGTTTGCTGGTATGCATGGTCATTTCTGGCACTTTGTCTAAAGGCCTCCCTTTTACCAAGGTCTGGCTGGGCTCCCTTGACCATGGAGCAGAGCGCATTGCATAGAATGTTCGTCCAGCCTCCACTGCAAATACAGAAGGCTCACTGTTCAAAAGACAATGGAAAAGTTGAACAGTGATTCCCTGAGCTGTTGCACTGCACTAAGGGGGCTGCTTCCATTTCTGGAAAGTCAACTGGAGTTTTTTTGGCTAGAGAAGACAAAGGAAGTTAGCCCATGGGATTGTGAGACTTCAGTGGACTCCCAGGACTTAAGTTGGGGGGTGGGGGAGGTGCTGAGTCTAAACTGCAAAGCATTAAGGTGCAAATCCTCAGTCACAACTTGACTCAGGCTCAAACCCTCCAGGGTCCAAGCCTGAGTCTAAGAGATTTGTGTGTAGATGGAAGAAGGGTTTTGGATGAAGCCAGCATCTGAGCCCAGGTTTACATTACAGTGGAGATGTAAGATGCCAGGCAAAACCTAGTACCCATAAGAAGAACCTTGGCGGTTGTAAAGAGAAGAGCTCATTCTATCCTTCTCTTTTTTTAAACCATAGGATCATGAGTGGATCATGGGGGAAATCTTGGCTTTCTCAAAAGAAGCCATCTTTAAATAGTTATGTTGATTTTGGAGAGATTTATAATGATCCAAAGCTCACTGAGGTACATCGGAACCTTTCAACTGTCTTGAACGGGCTTTTTATATGGAGCCCAGAACCTATTGACTCTCTTTGGACCTGATGCAGTGTCAGTTAGGGAACTTTTCCATTTCCTCCAATAGGCTTTGGAGCAGGCCATTTGGATTTAATTCCTACACAACTGGGAAATATTCTATTAGTCAATATTTGGGATATTTTCCATAGTACCCATCTTGAGACCTTGTAATGGGTCTGGTTTTCAGAGGGTGGAAGTTCATCACAGTTTGAAGACTAGGCCCCTTTAGAATGTCTTAAGATGGGTGCTCAAAAATGGAGACAGACTAAATCACTAGTCACTTTTGACAATCTTGGGCCAAATCAGTATGACCAAATCATATCCTAGTTCTAATAAACTTTTACTCCCCCTAAAACCATTATTGTCTTAGGCCCTGTCAAAGTAAAGTGAGATAGAAATGAAAATTGAAACAGATACAAAGAGCTTATGTATTACTTTTATTGGCCCAAGTGAAAATTAAGAATATACATGGAGAGCTGTGTCCTGTTTTACATTTAAGAAATGCACAGCCAGCTCTCACTCATATTATTTCATTGATTTACTATCAAAAGATCTTTAAAATAGTATTATGAAAAAATGTGAGAGGATATCAAGATTTATTTCCTAATTTCTTGATGTACATATTGTGATATGTGTGATATCACTCTTTTTAGTCCCAGTCTTGGCTCCATTCCACCCAAAGATCCAAGAAAGAAAGAGCTTGAAACAGAGACTAAAGAAAGAAACATTTGCAGTGAAGGGAAAAAAAATCCTGCCACATTTTCAATTTCCTGCATGAATCAGTTTCTGAGTCCCTCGTTTTGGGTTTTTGTTACACATTGTGTTTCACATTTGGGCGTTGGTGGGCTGTGAGGTGACCTGCAAGGACTGAAAACCAGGTAGAAGAAAAAGTTCCAAACCAGAGCAACTCATCCCACATTCAGGGTTTCATCCAAAGTGCCATGGATGGTAAAACTTAGAATGGGAAGTCTCTTGAGTAAAAAGGAATTAGTCAACCCCATATTCATGAAATATTGAGAGCTAATTATATGTGCACCGGAAACCTCTGGGGAAGGGAGATGGAGGCCTTTCATTAGACAGTAACTGGAAATTTTTCATCATTTATCTGTAGCTCAGGAATGTGATCTTGTTAGCCTGGCTAGGGACTGGCCATTTGGCTGCAGGGCTGGGAGGGCTGCTGACATGCCACGCACTAGAATATTTCCATTTTCCTTTGGCATACCTTGGAAGTAGCCCTGACATTAGCCTGTGTCTTAAAGAGGCTTGCATTGCCCTCTTTCCCTTTCTTCAGGGTGTGTTTCACAAGTGAGTGTCAAGTTAAAAAACTAAAAAATTGCCTGCAAAACACGATGGATAATACTATTGTTAAGTCATTCTCCAGTCCAGAAAATATTCTAGCAGGAATTAGCTCCCATCGCCTGCCTAAATAAATAAACAGCCCCTGGTTCACTCGCTTTCTGTTTGGCGTCTTTGAGAACAGAAGCCAGCGTCTCTCCTAAGATGTTTCTGTCAACTTCAGATTCAGGTAGTCAAATTCCAAAGGGGTAGCCGTGTTAGTCTATTGTAGAAAGACAAAAGAGTCTTGTGGCACTTTTAAAGACTAACAGATTTATTAATCGCATGAGCTTTCGTGGGAGAAAATCCCACTTCGTCAGACGCTTTGAAGATAGGAAAGTTACAGAGTGGGAGGAAATTAAATGCAGGGGAGTGTATG
>ML685777.1:11994642-12060151 GCA_007922175.1 Pelusios castaneus
ATTATATTATATTATATTATATTATATTATATTATATTATATTATATTATATTATATGCGTGTAATATAATATAGACACATTATATATGTGTGCAATATAACACACACACACGCACACACTGCATACAGCATGTTTCTTTATTGTATGGCCTGCTGTGATACCTTTTCTTGAATAAATTTTGCGTGCGGAAGAGTTTCTTGGGGCGCCTAAATGCCTTTTATATTTTCGCCCTTGCGTTTGTTTCCGACCCTTGCCAGGGCGGATGTGGAACACAGTTATTGCCCGACCACGATCTAAGAGAAATGTTTGTATTTATTCGGCTTCATCCAAACGAAACAGACTTTCTCGCCTGCACAGCGCAGATCCATGCAAATAAAGCAGCCCGCAGATGGAATACTGGTAACAAGCTAGATCATCTCCGAGCAGTTATTTATGATAGATTCCTGGGTATTTTCCCTAGCAATGCGGAATCGTGTCCTTGATGTATTTATCCAGGGCCACAGCTCAGCGAATTTCCCGTGTAGGGTCAGGAGCATTTAAAATGCTTGTGCCACGGTTGTTTTTAACTCTCCCCACTTATCCTTTCTCATCTGTGTGAAGTGAATTACACTGCGATGGGGGGGGGGGGGAAGAGAATTTCCCCCCAGAGAAACCTCCCTCATCACCCACTAATAGAAAGCAATTTGATGGTCTGGTTTTGGCTGGGGGGGGAGGTAGCGGGGGGACAGGGAGAAATGAATAAGTCGGCCATTTTTATTTCCAACTGTTTGATCCCTATCAGAAAGCTCTGCCTTAAGGGCAGGGCAGAGGGGTCTGAAAGTGCTGGGGGGCAGGGGGGTGCCCCCAGTGGGCCGCAGCTTTGCAGAGGGGTGAGAGCATTTTACATCCATGGATGCCTTTCAAACAGCTCTCCCCCCCCCTCTCCCTCCCCCTGTCTGTCTCCGTCTGTAGGTCCGCGGACCAGGAAACTGAAGAAGAAGAAGAACGAGAAGGAAGACAAGAGGCCTAGAACAGCGTTCACCGCGGAACAGCTGCAGAGACTCAAGGCGGAGTTCCAGGCCAATCGCTACATCACGGAGCAGCGGCGGCAGACCCTGGCCCAGGAACTCAGCCTGAACGAATCCCAGATCAAGATCTGGTTCCAGAACAAGCGAGCCAAAATCAAGAAAGCCACGGGCATCAAGAACGGCCTGGCTCTTCATCTCATGGCCCAGGGACTGTACAACCATTCCACCACCACCGTGCAGGACAAAGAGGAGAGCGAGTAGACAGAGGAGCCCCAGCCCACAGCTATTATTAATAATTATTATTATTGCCAGAGAAGGAAAAGGAAATAAAAAAAGGACTTACCAGTGGAAAGTGACATACAGAGGGGGACTTTGGACAGGTGCTATTTAAAAAATCAAATCTATTGTCTATCCATAGTATAAGGACTCCGATTTTAAAAACAAATGAACACTTACAAAAATTATCTCTATATAGCCAAACATCATATGACCTTGTATATATTTAATTTCAGGTAAGAAATATGTGTAGCGATCTCTATTTGCTGGACAGTTTCTCTTTTGTTTGTTTCCGTTTGTTTGTTTTCTTTTTCTCCTGATGTTGTGGCCTCTTGTTTTTTAAGTAAATGTCTGACTCTCGGATTTTTATTTCCCTTTTCTTTTTCGTGTGAATTTCTGTCTTTTTTTCCCGAGAAAAATTTGATCCACTGACTGCGAGCCTGAACCCGTCGCTACAAGCCAAAGATTTTATTATGTTCAGAAATCTGTAGTCTGAAATAAAGTGTAGACTGTGTTCAGGATCCAGGCTGGCTGTTTTTATTTACTTTGGGTGTGTATATACATATACACACATATAGACACGTATAAATATGTACATATGGAGATAGACTCATGGCTTGATTCTCTGTGGGTTTTTTTTTTTAAAAAGAAATTGACTAATACATCAATTGACCAAACAATTCACATACACCCCTAAACAAATCGCTAATACATTTTTACTTCCAAATCTAACCTCTTAGAAATCGGTGCTCCTCGTTTTAAAAAACCACCACGAACCCCCCCTTTTTAGTATCTAAATCATCCTCAGTCGTCTTCTTCCTTTCTTTTTTTTGTTTTCTCTTTCCAGGAAATAAAAACCCACTTCTTAATAATACATCAGCAACTCCTGCTGGAAAATGTCATGAAATCTTCTGGCTGTGTAGGGCTCCGGGATGTGTTGAAAAGGAATTTGTTTGACAGCTTCTTGTCTGATTCCGAGATCAGTCTCGTCCCATATTGAATTTCCACAGAGGAGCTTTTTTCTTCTTTCCTTCCAGGGCAGGATATAGAGGCTAGAAGAAGAAAACTGGAGTGAAAACGATCATTACTTTGTAGTCGTTGCTTAGCAGCTTCCCTAATGAATGGTACTTTCACTCTGTCCTCAGCCTTTATCTCAGCCATTTCAGTTTTAAAGTAAATTCAGTCACTTAGGGGACTTAAAGGGAAAGAAAAGAAAAACAGGGGGAAATTATTTCGGCGGGGGGGGGGGGCTAGCTAGACCACAAGACATTCAAACAGCCCGTCATGTATATTTAGAGTAGAATTCAGTTTTAATTTGCTTGGGGGATGTTGGTAGGCACTGGTTAATGTGTGAAATCAGTGGGAATGGTGCGTCAAGACCTGCTAATGCTTGCATTTTTGTAGTGGATTTTGCACCGTCCCAGTTTACATTTTATTTGGTTTCTCCATTGTGTGTGTGTTTTAATGACTTCTCCGGGCGTTTCCCTCTCACCTATTTATTGGTGAGGGGTGTGCATTATTGACCTAGCCATTTCTTCCAGTGCATGGATGCACTAAACACCTCACCTTTCTGGTTCCTGGGGTTATTTTTCCTCCTTCACCCCCCCCCCCCCCCGTTGCCTTTTGTCTTGTCCTCACAATGCAATGGTTTGAATTTGACAACACTCTGGGGCAGGCGTGAGGAGGACATAGGAAGGATAGGAAATTATAGAAAATAAATGTAATCACAGGTTACTGTGGATAAGTATAGCTTTCATATTTTAAGGATTGTTTCAATATATAACTATACTAATTACTGGCTTTCCCGGGTGTGCGTTTACCACAATGGGGCCGGAACCCTAGTGTAGCCAAAAATGCCTCTGCTCAATAGATGTGATCTAATTTACAAAACCCTGCAGCCTTCTGCTCAAAAGATGTGATCTAATTTACAAAACCCCACAGCCTGTATTAAGCCCCCTCTCCTCGAGTGCAGGAAATGTACCCGGAGAGGGCGAGATGATAGAATAAAACCAGGGTGCAGCTCTGAATACACACGTTACACTATCCACGGCGGTTCTGTGGATTTACTTCTAATCTTGCAGGCAGTCTGAAGAGGACCTGGCCACTTTAAATGGCAGCTGGGAGGTAGGTTAGGACTTCCTTCCAGCAGCAAATCCTGGTAAAATGGAAAACCGATGACACGTTCCGAAGGGGTAGCCGTGTTAGTCTACTCCAGCAAAGCAAGAAGTCCTGTGGCACTTTTAAAGACTTACAAATTTATTAATCGCATGAGCTGTCCTGGGAGAAAATCCCACTTTCACAGAGGCTTTGAAGAGGGGGAATTTACAGAAAACTCATGTGGCTTTTCAATACCACCCCCTTTGGGGCTTTTTACCCTTCCCCACTGATTAATCCAGGCGCTTGAGAATCTGGAAGGGACCATGAGAGGTCAGAGAATCCAGTCCCCTGCACTCATGGCAGGCCCAAGTATCTGTCACAGCCCAGAGTTAGACACCTCAAAACACAGCACGCCCGCTGCGAGTGCAAGCAGTTTCCAAATGGGCTGGATTGTGGTGATTTTGGAAGGCCCGTGTTGTCCTCGATGCCTGGATCCAGAGGCGGATCCAGGGCCGCGCATCCCTACCAACAAGGGCCAATGGAGCGGTGTGGCCGGGCCAGACCACGGCCATTCTGCCCCTGTCGCTTCTGTCCGGAGTTCGAGGCTCACAGAAGGCTAAAAAAAACCCTTTCCTTCTGTCAAGGGAAACCCCAGGGAGGGGACTGGAAATGGTCAGGAGCTCATCCCTGGCTTTGGCACCGTGCTAGGCAAAGAATTAGGAACAACTCTAGCCCCCCCCCCTGCAAGCTAGCCTCGGCGAGTAGCTGGTGCCCTGTAGTATACTCTCTAAAGGATCACTCCGCACTGCACTGGCCTGCTCTAAGGAGCCTTCCCTCCTGCTACCGAGCGCTGGTCTTTGTGCTAGACAGGCCGAGCGGGGCTTTGAAAGTCCTTGGGTTGAAATCGATGCGGCGTAGCGCCCTCTGAGGTTCTTACTAGACATCTCTCTCTCTCTCTCACACACACACACAAAGAACGGAGTCAAACTTAGATCGTCATCTGCACGGAAAAAAATACACCTTCCTTTCAAGTCCAAACAATATCGACCTCAGGCAAAGCCTGGGAGAAGCTCCCTGCACGGGTTGTGCATTAGGACCTCTCCCCCCCGCAGCAAGCAGCTAACTTTGCAAACTAGAAATGGTCACCCACCCACATCTGCAAATACGGGGCCGGATCGATCGTCCCCGATCCTTACAGCCAGCTGATCGCTGCCGTCATTGTCACAGGTAAACCGCACCCAGACACCACACCCTGCGCAGGCGGGGCTGGGAGGCAGGCAAAGAACAGCGTGCCAGGCCCATCCTGGAGAGGGGAAAAAAAGTCTATCATCTCCCTGGGTTTCTCTGACCCGCTCGCACGCACTTTCCCTGGAGCTGTACGCGAGAAAATGTAATTTCTTTTTACAATCGGGTAATTACTTTCCCTAAACAGCAGGTTCACACAGCCGGTCGACGGTGATTAGCGTTATTATTTTCCTATTGCTGCTATTATTCCTCCTTAGATGCAGTGACTCCTGCTTGATTTCTCCCCCCTCGAGCTGCCTCAGCCGTTTAGATGGTGATACGGATTTTAAAAATAGGGATCCATAGCAGGCGCATTTTTTTTAATTCCCTTATCATGAATTTTAGTGAAACACACTTATTACTGTGAGGCTTGATGCCCGGGGGAAATTTATGATATTAACATTTTATTTCGGGTTTTTTTTTTAGTCTACTGTAATCTTCTATACGTAGAGGGCCCTAGAAGAGCAGAATATTATGAGCGTTAAAGGCAAGGAGAATTGTGCATGTCCCAACTTTTTGGATGTGAGCAGAGTGCTCCACACACAAAGAAAAGCTAGCCGTGTTTTAGTTTCATTTCATCAGCCTGTCCGCATGAAGGGAGAGGAACACACAACATTTACACTGGAAAATGAAAGGTGGATGGAGTCTCGGAGAAGGCGAAGGCATTTGCCCAAATCGTATGTACTTGGGGAGTCACAAAAGGAATAAAGAATTTCTTAACTTCAAGCTCAGCAAAGCGGGATAAACCCTGAAGAAGGGAAAACATAGGCTGGAGTAAAAGGCGAAAGAAAGAGGATTATTGAAACAAGCCAGGCTTTTTAGTGTAATTATACTTTTTATGATTTCTTCCAGGCAGAGTCCAAGAAACGCCCACCCCTGCACTGGCAATCTCGCCCAAGATACAGCTCACACACCTACAGAGATCATTTCTGCTCCTGTTGAAGGGGGTCTGGCCACGGGCGCAGAATCCGGCACATTCCAGCTGACTATCAGAATTACATTTAAGAGAAATAAGACACAAGAACTGTACATTTAAAAATCAAGACTCCTTCTCTGATCAGCACATCAATTAAATGAATAAAACGCTGTAACGAGCAAGGGTCGAGTATCTGCCGATTAGAGACACCTGTTAAAATAATTCACTCCCCTTCCGTTCACACGAATAAAGAGTAGCTATGTATCTAATCCCGCTTTACCTACCCCACGTGCATTTGATGAGGTAGATGTATACATTGCACACGCCTTTAGAGGGCTGGTGAAAATAGGGGTTCCCAGGGCTGGGCTGAAAGATGAACAGATCTCTAAGCCAGCGGCTTTCATGGCAGGCCTTCTTCAGCTTTACACTGTGAGGAGAGCCAGGTGTGATGGGCTGGCCAGCACTGAATTATGTCCTCGCAGCAGCAGGATGTGGAAAGTTTGTAAAAGTTTGTAAAAGAACCCCTCTGTTCTCCAGAGCAGATTTTTGTTTATGGGCAGGGTGATCTGCCGCTGGCTTGAGCGTAAAATGCCCCTCCCAGCAGACCCGCAAGACAGGGCACCAGTAATGTAATTATGCTTTTTATGACTTTTTCCAGGCACAGCCTAACAAACCTACTTTCCTTCAAAAACCCAAAGTCCCCCCTCCCACATCAGAGAATCAGGGTCATATCATCCCTGCACCCCCATGTCTCCCAGAGGCATTATTTTAATATCCAGCAGATTAACTTCGACCCCCTTTGCTGATTAAAGAAATTAGATGATTTGATTCTTTCAAACCCCATCAGGAGGAAACAGCTCATTGCCAGTGGCTTTCAAGGGCATCACGGGCCCCTTGGCATTTAGAAGCAACCACCAGCTTCCATAAGAAAACTCGACCCCCATTTTCCTCCCCCCCTCCAGCTGCTCCAAGCGGTAACGGTGTCAATATCACCCCAAGAAGGAAAGTTTTCCTCCACCCCTGCCTTCATTTTAGGGGCTAAGGCAGGGAATGAAGCGCACAATGGGGGCTCAGATCAATAACCTGCTATTTTACATATTCAAATGGGTGCTGAAAGGAATGGGGCCGGCCCCTGGGTCCTGCAAACGACACGCGTTCATGTTTTAAAAAAGCCAGCTGCCTTTGAAGGTGCCTCTACCGATGACTTCTGTCAGGGCGCTTGTTCCTTTGTGCCTCCTTCCAGGAATCAAAGCAGACATTATTGTGAGCCCTCTCTTTCCAGGTCAAAGGTCAGATTTCACAATCCCAATTACAATGATTTCTAATGATGTTTATCTTGAGAGGGGCGAGTGGTTTGATTCCCAAACAACCGGGTCTCTCGTTGGGGCAGGGGGGTGTTTTGTTTTTTTTTAAAAAAACCCTCTACCTGGCTCTCCTTTGGGTTAAAACATGTATTTGCTACAAAGAATTTGTCTAAAAAGCCTTACATTTATTATTTTTTTTAAAGTGCTGTAGATTAGATTATGACACGACCTTGGAATGTGGCAGAAATCTCAGAAGGGTAAAATGCACCATACAGTGACAGGATTCACTACCAGCACCAGTGTGTATTTAAGGTGACCCGGCCTTTTTTACATTTTGGAAACAGCTCCCAGTCCTATTCGCTTGCAGTAGGCATTAGACACTTCCCTAGGAGAAGTTAAAATCCGGCGCTTCCCAGGCTAAAAGAAAGACTGTTTTCCCCTTTTAAACTGAGAATATCAGCAGACAATGAATTTATCTTTTCCTATTAAGGAATAGTTCAGACACAGAGCAAACAAGTTTTACCCCAAAAGCTAATATATAAAAAAATCTGGATTCCTGTTTTGTATATAAATCTAGATTTATATAGATCTAGATAGATTACTGTATTATAAATAGATCTAGATTACCATATTATGTATAGAACTAGATTAATATAGATCTAGATTACTATATTATACTAATATAGATCTGTTGGGGGGGGTGGAAATTTACTTTAGAACAGGTGCTTTTATTTGTTTTGCAACACACCTACATATTGAAATACTACAGAACCCAGTTAACTTTTTTTTTCCAGCATGGTTGCACGTGTGGATTTTTTTTTTATTACCGTATTTAATCGTTGCTTTAGCTGGAGTGAACATGCCGGGGAATCCATAAAGCTCGTATGAACGCGTGTAGCTGCCCAACAACCGTTTATTTACTTGCAAAAAGAGACATTCTTGCAGACTAGTCCGCCTAACTCGCAGGGTGGCTTTTAAAGAAAACCCGACGTTGTCTAATATTGCCTCAAAAATCTGCCAGTTCGGGAAAGGTTTTGTTTTTAACAGACGATCGGTGCAAAACAAAACAAAAAAGCAACAGTTATTCTGAGTTCATGCTAGCTGCGAAATAATCTCCAGACCCGATAAAGTACAGCGAAGAATTCTACTTAAATCTGAAAGCCACATGTGGCAAATCATCAACGGTCTGAAATTGAGGGGGAAAGATTCTGAGTTCCAGGTTTCAAAAGTCTTTAACTTTCCCTCCTAGGAAGAGAGTGAGGCGTACAGCACATAACCACCGCTTTTCTTGGTCTCACTATTGAAGGTGCACTTTTGTATTCGAAATCGCCTTTTAAACAGGTTTAAAAGAGAGTGTGTGTAAACTAGCTAATGAAGCTCTTTCTTCCAGTCGAGTAAGTCGGTGAAGCAGACTTGGGAGGAAGCAGAAGTCATTTCCTCTGAGATCTGAGCTTTACTGGACCAGGTGAGCAACCCCTTCATTGGAAAAGAAAACATTTGGTTTCTTCGCCACTTTCTTATTTACACAATATAACTTTGTGGCAGCACATGGGAGCCAGAATGGGTGCGTGACTCTGCCAATTATTATGTTTTAAAAAGTGGCTGGAGACTCAAACCTGCTCTGAAAATCTCTCTCACTATTCTTTTAAAAACTAAAGGTGTGTGCGTGTGTGAGGGGGGAGAATATAGCCACCAGCAAATTGGCAAGAAAGAAAATTCCCTCTTTCAGCGCTGCTTACTTTGCGTGAGTATTTTTGACAGTGTGAGTTACAGAAACCAATTTTGTAATTTCTTCGAACGAGGACATTTAATGAATTAAAAAGTTTATGGAGGTGTTAAGATAATTCAGCGGCTTTACTACATTTTAGATGGGAGGTTATACCTTAGGATATACGTGTGTTTCTCTCTAACACAAAACCCGTACCATTTCCCCTGCATAAGGAGTAGACCAATCTAGTTTATTCTGTTCTCCTTCCATCTCCGCTTAGCTGGCTTCTAAACTGCGACCTTATCAATACTCACTTCTGTCTTTATCTAAGAGCTAATTATTGATTTGATCCTACTTTGTGGCGACTTTTTGGTTTAGAGGAAGGCATTCTATTGGAAGGCACAGGGCAGAGGAATACATAGGAGATCCTATGAAAATCCTGTAAAGTCAGAAGGCGTGAGTAGAAGAGGAGAACGTATTAGGACGATCGCACGTCGCTGTTGTTTGGAACAGGCATTTTACCCACACTCTGGACTTTATGGAATAGATTCATGGGCCCTCTTCCTGCAGTCTGTATGACAGACTTTAGACCACACCTAGAATCAGATCACTGCAAATGGCAACAGAATTTTAAGGGTGCTTTTGCTAGTAAGTTTCATTACAGGGGAAACTTTCAGTGTGGCGAAAAAGGGCTTCTTCCTAAATACAGCAACCTCAGGACTTGATGAAATCAGGGCATCAAAAGCCTAGCTCTGTATTTTTAAATGAGGGGTGGGGGGAGAAAAAACCCCAAACCCCTCACAGTGTGACTGTTATTTTCCCTCCCTTGAGCCTTTTTGGTGATCGGAACTATTTTGAGTTACATATGGAGAAAAAAAATCGCCGTCCCAAAGCCAGACACAGATCTGATAGGCTCTGTTTTATGGCTGTGTAGCTACTTTGAATCACCGCTCCTCCACTTGTAAATTATACACCCACATCCCTTTAGGAGACTGACGCTAGGTATGTCTCACCGAGGAAGGGAAAACCCAATCCCAGCCTTCCAGCCAGATAGGGAACCGAGCAAATGACAGCGTGAGCGGATTTCAAAGGGACAGCAAGCGATGGAGGCTATTTTTAAAAGTCTACTATTCTGGCCTTCTTAATTGCACCGAGATGAAAGATTGAGCATCACAAGGTAGTGGAGGAAACAAATCATTAAGCTTCAAGCAGGTCTGCCCCGCTTATAAACAAGGCCCACACCTTTAATTCACACAGGTAACCAGAAACTGAAAGAGCCACCTGTGCACGGCGCTGATCTTTTAAAAGAAACTTCGGGGGCGGCGGTGGGGAGCAAATATTTTTAAAGTGCACTTTCCTATTACCTAGTCTGCTGGCCACATCTGTTTCACACAGCTGTCACCTGGTTAAGAGCCAATAAACAAAATAAATACACTAACAAATAGCTTCTGGTTGGACGACAATGAAAAAAACAAAAACTTCAGAGAGGTTAGTTTTAGTTTTTGTCTTATTGATCAGTGTGCAGCGCGGAGATCCAAGTGTTTGTTATTTGTGGTTTTGCAGCGTCAGGAGCAGTCTTTCCCCATAGGAAGCATTTTGCATCCATACCCCTAAACTTGAACGGGTCAGTTTTCTTGGTCTTGTGGAGCGCGTGGCGTGTGTCACAGCTGGAGATTTTCCAGGGCTTTGTTGCTTGCATTAATGGTTTATAACTATGGCGTTGTGCTTTTAAAATTTTGCAAAGAGCTCGTGAACGTTTCAGGGATTTGCACAAACCAGGGACACCTGGTGTTTTGCATTGTTGATTTCCATGTGATTTTTGCTTTGAGATTATGGAAAAATATATATTTTTTTCTAGCATTTAGTTTTACACACCCAAACACAAAAGTTGTTAGACCAAGATCACAGCCGGTGCATCGCCAGTAAGAGTCAGAAAGCAGAACTTTCTGGCAGTTTTACACTGTGGGTTTCAAATGATGTATCCGACAGATCGTCATCAATAATATGTCACTGGGCAGAGATAAACGGGGGGGGGGGGGGATTCCCTTGTATTGACTGAAAACATGACTCGGAAATCCGAGTGGATGTAAATACACCACACCTCAAGGTGTCATCTTTTCACTGGAGGGTCCTTTTTAGGCAGAATGAGCTCCACAGTGGCAATCTCCCTCTATTTTTTAAATAGTCAGTGAAAACTGCTTTTTCTATAAAAAGCACAACTCCAGTCCAAGCATCAGACTAGGCCAAAAAGTTATGTTGAAAAAAGAAATAATATTTGAATCAAGAAGCCAACAATAAAGTCCATCATGGACGCTTTATTTCTAATGGGTAAATTCAGCAATGAAATTAGTGGACAGGACGTGGACAGTAACTGATGTTGAGGTTAGGTGCCATCAGCGAGCTCTTTTGGAAAGTAAAAAGCATCATTTAACTGCCCTGGAATAAATAAATCATAATGGTGTGACAGTTGTTCATTACAATAAAGTTGACAAAATCTTCCAACAATTAGTTATCCCCTCTCTTCCTTCTGGTAAATGTCTTGTTAAATGTGATTAATGTTCCCAGGAACAGTATTTGCAAATCTTTACTGGAAACTTAGAGGTGCTGAAGCTTTGGAGGGAGAAAAATGCACAATCTAAAATGGATTTTAATTCCAGACAGGGCTAAAGACATAGGGTTTCCGGATATTTTTAAAAAATCAGAATCATGTTTATTTAATTGGACTGTGTATTTTCTCACAATCTAAAGCTGCAACTTGTACCTAAATATATAACTCACTAACTCCAGTGTACATTTCACTTGACTGAGGCCTTCAAGGTGGGGTCTTGCAACAGAGGGTTTAAATGCTTGAAAATGTGTCTATGAGAACATTACTGGTTGTTCATGTAGAATGCACCACAAATAATTACCTCCAAATTAACCTTCTTCTTCTTAGTAGTTTTTCAGTTGCACTCAGAACAAAATGCTTTATCACTGTACTAGGAGCTGTACAAACACATTGGGAATACATTCCCTGTACAAGGAGCTTACAATCGAAGTAGACAACAGAGGAACAAAGGAGTGAAGGCCTAGATTTTTAATAGATGTTAGGCACCTAAATAAAAGATCTGGGCCAAAGTGACTTGCTGAAGGTTACTTAGGAGATCAGCCGACAGGAGGTCAGCTGTAGAGCTAGAAATACATTTACCATCTCCTGGCTCCCAGCACAACATCTTACCCAGAATCTATTGCCTCCAAAATTGTGACTTTCATACCCATCGAAAGTTTGATGTGGACACACAAGAGCAAGGATAACCAGAGTTAAGACGGAAATTATGGGTTAACTTTGTGTTATTGACCCAGACAACTTCACTGATGGTGAGGTATTGCGGCTCAAATCCCACAGAATCCACTCTCACTCAGGCAAAACTCGCATTGGCTACAATGAAGGCCAGATCCTCAGCTGCTATTAATTGGCAGAGCTTCAACACTCAAAGGAGAATATGACCCTGAAATTTTTGCCTGAGTAATGACTACCATTCTGGGCCACAGATATTGTGAGAACTAGGCTCTGTTACACCAGAAAATTCCTTATGCACTTTTCAACTGCATCTGTGTTACCAATGCAATTTGTTCTAGTTTAGATCAGATGCAGATGTTTTTAACCACAGTGTCATCGATGTCCACTCAATGCTAGAGTTTGGCTACTGGTAGCCCTGGTGCAGATACAGCTGTGCTGAAAAATGGGTGAGAAGTTTCCTAAGGCGAAAGCAAACCCCATGTATAAGCAGGGAGCTATAGGCAGAGTAGCAGCCAAAAGATATATCTCTTTGCTTAACTGGATGTGGTGATCATATTTTTAAGGAGGTTCCCTGGCTTTATTTCATTTGTTGGTTTTCTTTAGTTGTTATGGGGAGACAGAGAAGATCTCTGGTGGAAGTGGGCACAAATATGGGTACATTTACATAGGGTTTAATGCACAGTTAATTCACTCCAGAGGTATTTGTTATATGATGTCACAGGTGAATACATTTTAGATACTGACATATACCCCATAGACAATATTAGCTCTTTCATAGTTATTACATTTGTGATGTTGAGCTTTTCTAATGCTCTTTTTAAAATGTGCACCAGTTCCTTGATAGACCACACAAGCTTTTTCAAAACCCCTGAATCTATTGTATTGTTTCAGTCCACGGAATGAAGCTAATCTGATATGACAAGAGACAGTGGGAGTTTTGCCCCTGAGTTCAATGGCAGAAGGCTAGGCCTTGCAGATATGAATAGTAAAAACACAGCCTTATTCTGGTTTCATTGACCCCGGCATGAAGTCAGTGGAGTGACACTGCTGTACGGTGTGTGTCGGTGAGGTCAGAATTAGGGCCAAAGACCTTATGCATATGCAGATTTGCCAACTTCCATGCAAAATTTTATTTCAAAGCAAATCTCAAAATTGCCTAGGCCACTGTAGTAGATTAATGGCCAACTTGATGCTGTAGATAAGAAAAAAGAGAAAAACACGCATGCACAAATCCCAGCTGAATGTAAAACTGAATTCTGCCTCTTATCCACTGCATGGAAAGTTCAGTCGAAGTTGTTGATGCTTATCCTTTTATTTTTGCTTACTTCATTTATGTCCGTGTCTGAACATTGGGCCAGATCCTGAACTGGTGTCACTTGTCGTAACTCAATAGAGACTTCGGTAGGCTTATGCTGTACTGAATGCTTTCAGCACAATTATACTTTATAACAGTGTAGGATTTGGACCTTTATGTTAAGGCCCACAAGAAAAACCCTAAGATTCCAATGACTTTAATTTAATGAGTAGGACATGTCCCTCTACGTAATTAAATGGATTGATTAGCACTGTAATATTTTTCGGAAATCTTCTGGTTCTCCCGGTGCACCAACACTAGTGAAAATTACATTCCTTGCACACCCCAAAATCCCACTGAAGTCAATGAAGTGAGTCAGTGGCCCAGATCCTCATCTAATAATAAACTGATGCAACTCCATTGATTTAATTGACATGAAAGACAGGTGAAGACAGAGAACAAAATTCCCTTTCGACTTCCAGGGAGCTCCGTTGATGTGTACCGGCAGAGGATCTATCCCAGTGCTTTAAGTGGGCTTTCTGAGTGTGCAAGTAATGCAGGACCTGACATACCTTTGTATTTTCTCAAGTCTTATGTCTTTGCAGTTGATTTTTGTACTTAGATATGCATTATTTATTTGCAGCATACTGCAACCTGGTAAGAGTTAGTTGGGAGCTCTAGTTAAAATTCTAAAACCTCCAAGAAATTTTTGACTATGTATTTCCTATAAATTACAAAAATGAGTTACAAAAAAGCATACACATGACTGACCATGAAATGCCAGGTTTCTTTACATATTGAACACTAAATCCTATTTTTTTCTTAATAAATGCAAATTTATACCCATGTAACTTGGATTGGAATCTGTCCCTCAGACTTTATTATTCTGGCAAAACTATCATTGAAATCAAAAGGAATTTTGCACAGGTAAGGGCTAAGTAAAACTGAGTCAGGACTTCAGAATTCAGTCCTAAATAATACCCAAAATGCTAGGGATATTTAATTTAATATAGATATACCAAAATAAACTTAAAAAGTACTCAGGGTGAGAATTAAAGGATTTAAAATAAGCAGTACTATTCTCCATGTACAGAATGAAAGAACATAGATCTAGAAAGGAGTTCTTAAATTACCTAGGCCAACCTTTTGCATCAAGCAGAATACAAAGTTACACTAATCCTGCCATAAATATGTCTAACCTTATCTTAAACATCACTAATGCTGGTGCCATAATTATCTCACTAGGCATTTTATTCCACTGCTTGATCATCTCTGCTGCTGCATTTTCATTTTTTTTTTAATTGCTAGGGAATCTCTTTCATTTAGGCTAAGATCCAAATAAATGTTCACCTGTCAAAGGCGTGCACTGGTCAATAGAAACCAAACCAAACCAAACACACAAAACCACCCCAAAATGACCTTTCTTGAATGGCAGTGATCATTTGAATCAGTAAATCTTCAGTGATTTAATAGTAGAATTATATGTGCATTAATTTATGTTCATGCTACACATGCAATGAATGACAAGTAGCTTTTAGAATTGATGTTGGATGAACAAATGCAAATATTTTAAAGTACCTCTTTAGACTATATTTTGGATGTGTGTGGGGGGAGGAATATGGAATTTACCCTATTGAAAGAAAATTAAAAAATAGTGAACTAATCTGGAGTTCACATGATTTACTACTCACAACAGATCCACTGAAATTACGTGAATACTTTGAATGAAGACCACAGGAAGCCTGTCTACTCCAGCCAGTCCTTTTTGCCATCAGTGGCCTGATTTGCATGAGTGCAGGGTTGTACTCAATGTTTCATTTTTATGTTCAATTCATTTTTTACATACAGAAATAAAGGGTTCTGCAGGATCAGGCCCCAATTCAGCAATAAATACATATTAATAACATTTCTATATTAAGATGAGTACATATATATAGCATTATTGAAAAACATTGTATGGTGAAAGTTTAAAACCTTGGGTCCAATCCTGATTTCATTGAGATCAGTGGGAATTCAGCCTTTGGCTTCAGGAGAAAGAAGAACAAGGTTTTGTACCTACTCGCTTTATAGAAACATTAAACTTAAGCAGACTAGTGTGTGCTCAACAGTTCTCTTTTGTTTCTCACTTGTAATGATAGTTTCTCATGTGAAGTTTATATATTCTTTCACAATAAATACACGAAACAGTTAATCCAATGTTACATTGTTTAGGAATATTTTACTTGCAAATGACCATCATTTCTTCTCTGCTCGGTTTGTTCTTCTGAATGTCTGTTTTATATTCTAGAAATGGAAAAAAACCTCATTCCTTTAATGCACATTTCTTTCTGATGATAATCACTCTTTCTAACAAATTTCATGACTCCAAGACCTAGTCTATATTTTTGATCAGTAATTGTTGAACCACGGTGGAAAAGTATGTATGTGGGCTGGGAAGGATGGGAAACTCCCTCCCCCCACTTTGTTATATTTATATTATCTATTAGATGTAGATATTTTCCAAGGTGATTCTAAATTACTGGTGATATAGCACCATGATGGATGTTGCTGTGTCCTCTTTTGATAACAGCTATAGCATATGTGTGAGAAACATCGTATGTTCATCATTAATATTCTGCCTAGCTTCAATGTGTATGTATCACAGGACAGATCAAGGGGAATGATCAAATTCCATACAGTGCAAATTTGGAGGGGAGTGTGCGCAAAGGTGTTTAATCCTGGTGTCATTAATGTCAGTAGGAGTTTTGCCTTGAATTAAATGGGAGCAGAACAGGTCCAAAAGTAGCATTTTCAATTATATTCACATTTAGTAAAAGTCAGTTAAATGATATAGTCACAAAAACTATTCTGCTGAAACCAGATTACTAAGGAGTTGTGTTGGGCAATATGTCAAATAGGATCTACTTAGATACATCCACTTTTTAAAGAACCAGTTGGCACCAGTGGCTTGTATGAGTAGTTGACATAGTCTAGGTGTTAAAACAAGGCATTTGTTTTTGAAATGACATATAGCCTGTTAGCATTTGCAATCCAGCTTGGGAACAGTTGTGCAAAGCAGAGTGTTTGATGTCCAGGCGGGTAGCCTGCCACCTTGGGAGGGATCCAAGTTTTCCAGGGAGTTCAAATTATCACTTTATAGTATATAAATACGAGCATTTGGCAACAAGGAAATACTGATAGGGCCACTGCCCTATAAATAATCTACTTCGTCCTCCATTTTCCTCCATGAGCTGTGAAATAATATAGTGCATTATGAGGGAGATGTGTCGAAGACTGGGTTTGAAACTCAGCACAATTCTTATGCTGAAAGATGAATGCAGGCATCAGGCTCACCTGCCAACACAGCCCCAGCCCTAGCCTGCCTTTTAAATGAGTTCACAGTGTTTTCCTCATCTATTATTACATCTACATCTATAAGAAGCAATAAACAGCCTAAATAAATCATTAATTCTCAGATTTATAACGTACGGGTCCATTATACCTTTATACAACATATTAATATTTATCTTGATGAACTAAGTGGTGCAGAGAATTTAAAGCTGGTAAACATGCTGTTTATTGAATTATTTTGTGCATGCTAGGAAAGTAGCTTGTGGCAGAATTAAATTATTTAAGGTTATTTTCCTGTGTCGTGTAGATGCAGTATAAGCTTCATTTTTGGATTATGATTTGTATTATGAAATGCTTATCAAGTGTTTTTCAAAGATTAGTTTAGTTTTAATTAAATAAACCTTTCTCAGGAGAAAGCTCGCAACTATTTTTCATACCCAGAGGCTGCCGTACTTCTTGTTTTTAATTATGTTTCAGTGTTACCTAAACTGCTTTGGGTACTCCTGCCCAATTAAATCAAAGACACGGGCTTCTTATACACAATATGTTTAATATTTAATTTTAATTAAATTAATTAAATTGTTTATTTAATTTTATGTGCATTATTGTGCATAGAGGAATGCAAAATTTATGATAGGAAGAATTTGTGGAAGCTTTCAAACAAGCTAATTACAGAGGTAAAAAGAGACTTCCACTCTGTTCCTAGGGAATAACCATCTGACCATGAGGAGAAAGCAAAAACAGACGGTGTTTGGATAATATAATAGGTTGTTGCACAGTATTAAGAATTATTTGTTTTACCTTTGTTTATCTTGTTACCCCTACTTGCTGATATTCTAATAGGACCACCACAGTCCTTTCTCACAAATTAAATAGGTAATCAATTATATGTTAGTGTAACTAAAACTAAAGCTATATTTTCACACTGTAGGGGTATATAATACAAATGTCTCAGGACTGATAAAGATCAGCAGTTCACATGGTACAGTAGACTCTCCTAAGCACACCAATATTTTTCTGTTCTTTTAAAAGATCTATTCCTTTCACAGGTAATCATTTAAGAGAGCTCTGCTGTTTTATTAAATGGACTGGAACACAGAAAATTCATTTAACAGTTCCATTCTTTTATTAGGTCAAATTTCTTTTGCAGTTTACCTTCTAGTGTGGAGAGAGTTACATTTTTCTAATGCACTTATTACTTTTTCATTTCAGTGGACGTCACAGTATTTCTGTAGCTGTTAGTTTGGTGCATGGATAATGGATTGCTTCAAATGTATCTTTCCCTTTAACAGGCATCTTTAGGGAGATATAGGTGTAGACAGAAAGAGATTTTCATGTAACGTTGGTCCACATTATTTCCCCAGTAAATAATTAGTAATTAGGATAAACATAAAAATAATCCACCCTAAAAATAGTTTTTGTGATTTAGCTGGAAGTAGCTAGCTAAACTCTAGCATGCATAAGAATACAAACACATACATACTATTTGGGACTGTTTCAAACCCACTGAAATCAGCGGAAGTCTTTCTACTGACTTCAGTGAGATTTGGATCAGGCTCTAAGAGTCTAATTCTACAATACTCAAGTAGATGAACCTCCCACTGAATTTAGCATGCATTCAACAGGAATTTAGCTTCAGTAAGGACTGCAGAATCAGAGCCATACACTAATACAACTGGAAAAAGGCCTGTATATTCAAAACAATTTCATTCATAAGAGATCACACCATGTTTTTTATATGTATGTGGTTGCTATGCTAAATAGGGTAATAAAAAAGACCACCCCAGTTCCACAAAGTGTATATGTATTATAAAAAAAATATCAAAGGAAAAAAAATGAGGGAAAATGCTTCATTTGATAGACACCATTTCATTTAGTAGAATTGCAAGACACTTTAAAAATTACATTGCAAAATACTGGTAAACATTTTTTCCTTTGATACTCATTTTTCACACTTAATTGTTAGCAGTTTACAGTGAAACACAACACATTACTTATTTGAGTATCACAGCCGTGAAAGCAAATATAAATAAATTTACCCCCATGGATTATTCATGTAACAATTAACAACGCTTAACCCCAAGAGCAGAAATGCTAGAAAACCATCGCTCTTCAGTGTTATAGATATTCATATTACAGGACTTTTGTTTCAGCTGATTAAATATTATCATAAAAAGTAGCTGATGATGCAGTAAATTAAAAATCAGACTGGGGTTGACTTTACAGCAGTTTTTTTGAGATTAATACAATTACCCATTAGTGGCTAAACATTAGTTTTAAATCAGCAGCAGCTGTCACAAAGACTTTTAAAATGAATGCTAGGAGAATTTAGGACTAGAGAAATGTTAAGTGATACACAAAATCTGAAGAAGTCTTAATACTGAAAGAATGCGTATCATAAAGACTCATCTAGGTATAGTGTTATCAACTTTGCTCTATACTCCTATATGCACAATAATACTATGTATGCATAAGACATCTGTCTTACATACATACATGTCTTGTGGAGCAAATCCACTAGAGCTCTCAGAACTACAGCCATATCCCAGAGTGCTCAGAATTAAACAAGATAAAGGAACAACAGTTTAGGATAGACTAAGCCTTGTATGCTAGCTTTGTGACATGTAGCAATGTAAATGTGTTTTGCACCAGAGTGTTCACTGATATTTCATATTTCCTTACCATCAGGTGTACACAACAATTTTATAGAGGCAACACTGTGTGATTTTCAGTGTATTTTTTATATATATGTGAAAATTTGACTTTAAAGTATGTGCATGAGACTAGAGAAAGATCTCATGTACATTATAAATAGGAAATGGTTTATTCAGATCCCTTCATACAGTTCATAGTCAGCTAGTGTATGACTGTGTGTGTGTATGGATGGTGGAGTGGAAATTTAGGGGTTTCCACACAGGCAGTGCACCTTGTTGCATGGAGTTCAGCTCCCAGTACGATACATGATCACACGAGATGCAGTGGTCTCCAACCTTTTGCCAGCAGATGGTGCAACACTTATAGGTTTCAATGGCAACTGCCCTTCAGAAGTGGATCGTTATCTACTGGTTGGGGACCACTGCACTAGAGAGTTGAGGGGAGCAGTGTGGAGCAATGGGAGTGCTGGATTGCTGCTGTGTGGAACTCCTGGTCACTGATCTCCACAGAGAAAAGGTTCCAGGATGAATAAGGGGATACTGCAGTTTTTGCCATGAGAGGCTCCATAGCCAGTCTGCAGTCATGTAGAGGATTTCTTCTACAGCTCCCTGATGAGCTCACCAATGCACAAGCAGGGTACCAATTCCCAGAAACTGGGCTGTCGTGAAATAAATAAATAAATAAAAGAAGCATTTTCTTGGCACTTCCCCCAATACTTCTTGCTTAGGGAAAACTGAGACTGGAATTTCTCAAATCACAAAACTAATATATGAATTTAAAGTGATGTATTTGAAACCAGACATTCCAAAGATAAAAAGAATGTTCTTGCACTGTAAGCAAATAACATATCTGCAGAAGAAAACACAAAATGCTCTTGTCCTTAATAAGGTATGCAAAAGTCTGTAAATAAGACTAACAGCTTAAATGCAGTTATACATCTGCAAGGAACAGGGCTTTATGTAAGTTACAGTGTATTGGCCTTAAAATATATTTTGCTGCCTTCTCTTGATTTCACCAGATTGCATGTTCTTTACATTTAATCTGGTGCATAAATGTATTTTAGTCTTAAACCTTTTCAGAAAAGCCCGCTAAGCATATGGTATTTGCTCAGTTTCTCAGGCATCTGTTGTGCACTTTGAGTTTAATACAAACACATATGTTGGACTTTATTAGCAATATGTTTGGTCCCCAATTAAATATCAGTGTGGTAGACACTTGAAAATATGTATATTGTACCTGGAGAACGTAATGAAAAAGTTGCTTTTTAATCATTGTAGCATCCTGCGCAAATATTTATGGTTGTATTAACAGGGTAATCATGAGAGAGGCCCAGATCCTCAAACGCATTTGAAATCAGTGCAAATTTGGTGCATAGATAGATTTCACAGTCTGGGCCAAGTTTCGTGTATTCCTCACACACCCCAAATTCCCATTTCTAGGTAGGGAAATCAATATCCCAATTAACACAATAAATGCTGGTAGTTCAACAGGAGCAACCTATGACACATTCACATGATAGACTTTAATAGCTTTAAGAGGGCGAGTTTGGTCTAGCAGTTCAAATAACCCTCCTTTCAAAGCGCTTAAATCAAGTTTTATACAGTAGGCTATAGCAGCTCTTAAAACACCATTCGGCATTTGGTTCTCTGTTCCTTGCACACCATAAATTCCCACTTTGTAAAAGCTCTTGGGTTCCCATCAGGGGCCCAGTCCTGCCCAAAGACAATCTCCCATGTACAGCACAGTCTTACACAGAGGTTCCCATAGGACTCGTACACAGAGTGCAGGGTAAGCCACTTCCATGGCAACATTCCCCAAGCTGTGCTTTCCCTCCACTGCATTTAGGAAATCCTCTTTGAAGGTGATCTGGGGCAGCAGTTGGCTGTAGAAGTTCTAGTAGTGCGACTTCATTGGCAATACACCGCCATGGTAGGCAGGGCTATTGGGGGGAAGGGGGAACAGAATCAGTGCAGAGGCACAGAGCTTCTGCCCAGGCAACACTGCCTTCCTCTTGTTTCCAGAGGGTCTGTAGGGGCCTGCTCCACAAGTGGCGAACCCCATCTGCAGATGGAAACAACCAGCGAGAAAATGAAACTAGACTTCATCCCATGGGTACTCTCCCTGGGAAGTGCTGAACGGGGCCAGTATTGTTGATTATTCAGTGAAGGGTAGCAGGTACCATGCAGACAATTGAAGAAGAGACATAAACCTTGACCCAAGGAGCTTACAGCCTAGGTAGAGGCCTGACAAGGCGAGGGAAGCCAGACTCGAGGGAGAAGGTGGGAGGATGGGAGATTGTTTATTGTATGTAAGTCAGGTTAGGAACACTGTACATGTACCCACCTTCCCTTTGCTTTGGTGTTGGGTTGGTGTTAATCACTTTGTGCTTAGCTTGTGGGATTCACGAATGAGCACAAACACAACCATAACGTATTTGCTCTGTTCTGCCTTGTCCCATTGGCATCCGCAGGCTTTGCCTCCTCTTTTTATAGGAGACTACCATTTTACAGAACAGAACCCATTTCCCAGGTACACAACCTATTTCCACAACCACTGTAGGTCTGCCATCATTTTATAACCGTGATGTTAAATTAAAACATTCTTTTCATTATATTAAAATAATATTTTAAAGCACTGGCTTTTCCTCATTTTCCCCGCCCCCCCCCCCCAGACCGGCCTACAGAGTCCTCTGTTCACTTCACTTCAAGCAGTCGGACTGCCCCTTCCTTCCGGCATGAAAATGAGCATGGTGTTAGATGAAGGCACTCTCAGGGCTGTGAGGATTCAGGAACCTGGACCACAAGGAACCTGGTCCTGCCTCATAGAAGAGCTGGCCCACTAGCGCAGAGTTCCAGGCCTAGGGATGAAGTGCAGCCTGGCTCCCTGTCCGCTTCCCCTGCTCTGGCAGCTGCTAAAATCTGTCTGTGACCTCCCCGTGGGTGGCTGACAATTTTAATGGGACTGCTCATGTGAGTAAGGATTGAAGGTTTTATGGAAGGGTAATTTTGACCTGGTAGAGCAAAACAACTCCGCTGGAGCTATTAAAAGCTATCATGTAAACCCTTCTTAATTCTAGGATTACTGACCTGCTCACCCCAAACAAGGGCTGATAGAACCTTTATTCTGCACCATTCAGCTGCACATTCTCTGTATGCCACATACTTACAGAAAAACATATTTTAGCAATGGATAGGGAGTTTTACAAAGATTTTATTCTGACCGTTGCTAAGTACATCCAACTTTAGAGCCAGGTTACGAAGGAAATGTCTCCAGTGCAATTAGACACCCATGGCCGGCCTGTGCCAGCTGACTCCGGCTATGGGGCTCACGTTAAGGGGCTGTTTAATTGTGGTGTAGATGTTCGGGCTTGGGCTGCGGCCTGAGTCCTAGATCCTGAACTTCACCTGAGCTCAAATATCTACATAGCTATTAAACAGCCCCTGAGCCTGAACCCCATGAGACTGAGTCAGCTGGCATGGGCCAACTACAGGTATCTAATATACTGTGAATATATCTTATGTGTCTAACTGTGAAAGGCATAGAGGGATCTAAAAAATTATTTAAAATCCATTGTCTTGAGAAACACCACTGCTAGAAGAAAGTATATCACTTCCCAGTGGTTTTAAGTGTCCACCTTCTAGGCCTACAAAATATCATCAGTGGCAAATTTCAAATTTGTGATATTTTGTGACAAAAATTGTTACTGTCCCAGGATTGGATCTCACTCCATCCTGGACCGGAGACCAGGATCACTTGGGGTGGGTGAGTAAAAACTCCATGTTTGTGAGGAATGGAGGAAACATTGATGGACTGACTGGAAAAATGTGGTGGCTATTTGAAGTTGATTGGGGGTTTGAGATGTTAGTATAAGAAATGGGGATATGTGCAGGTAGATGATCAATGACTGGTGCATGATAAACTTCTTACTTAGCTCACAGTTTATTCCAGGACTGTATAATTTCATAAATGCAGACCATTTCTACACTCACCCACCCACCCACCCAGCACACTTTATTTTTTCTGCATTAAATATAAGTTGACCTGGTATAGAGAAGCCTTGGATACCAGGTTTAAGTCTAGGAGTAATTTTGTTCAGTGAAGTGATTAAACCCTTACAGTATATGAATTTACAGATACGGCATTCAAGAAAAATTACTTAAAAAACTGTCTAAAGCAGAAATTAAGTTTTGTTTTCAGAGATGTAAGTTACAGAAACTGTGCTCTCATGGAAACCCAAATTGATCTGAGATTCTCATCTGCTTTTACTAATATTTATTTTATGACACATTACAACTACAGTGAGGTGCTGTTGCCAGGACCCCATGGGAAATAAAACTGGAAACTGTGCTGTGGTAAAAGCCAACAGGCCACAACTTTATTAAACATGAAACCCAATGTAAAAGGCTCATGCCACTACTTCCAGTAGCTATCTGTCAGGCTATCAGGGCCAGAGGCGTTATGAAATGCCTTTAAAGTGAACAGTAGAGGCCACTCATTCTTAGTTGTTTCTCCTTTCTCTTTGGAAGAATCAAGGCTGCCATTCCCTAGAGTCATGCCTTGCACCTGTTCTGGTCCAGTGAAAACAGCTAAAATGTCAATGCTCCAATATTAACTACTCACAGCAAAGTGTCCCAAATCTCCTAGACTACTAGAGAACAAGAATTATCCACAGATTGGGTCCAAGAAGAAAGCTGATAGATGAAAAAGAAAATCTAGAAAAATAATGCTCTCTTTACAACCACTGTGACAAAATTTGTCAATTAAATGTTTCATTATCAATTATATGCTTGGTTCTAGTCCTAATCCTGTACTTCTATTTTGGAATGATACGGCCTTAGGTTCCCTCATATCCTGGCAATATTGCTGAATACAATTTCTTTATGCCACGCACCAGTAGAAATTTTGCCTTATACCCCCAAAACATCTCTTTTATCTTTAACATGAAAATAAAAAGAGAATGACCTTGTAGAATCCATCCTTGTTACTCTTGTTAGCATTAATTTTCCCTTTTGTTTTTGGAACAAAACCCACAGCGCAACACAGCACATCTATTAACCACTAACCTACCTAGGACCATTTCCATATTCTACCTTGGGGCAAGAAGCATTAGGTTCTTCATCAATGTTTCCAGAGAGTGAGCAATCCATCAGTCCCTGGAAACAATCTAAACCTATAAGGTCCTGCCTTCTTCATTTTCCCCTCCAAAATGGTCACGGCCATTTAACTGTTAAAATACACAGAGTGTCTTGTCCTGCACCAGGATATATAAGAAGAGAGAAGGGCGGGATTGCATAAGGACTTCTGGTTGCATTGAGAATTGCCATGGTCAAAACAGTGGGCTAAATTAATTCCTGGTGCAACTCCAGTGAAGTCAATGGAGTTTTATGCACTGATGACTTTGGCTGAACATGTTTTGATAACAAACATATACTGGTGAACACTGTATACCCATCCAATATACATTGGAATCATATAGAATTAAAACATACTAAAACAGATGAAAATACATCTCTATACATCTCATTTATTACTCTCTAGAAGTAAGTGATTATTTAAAGCTCCCAAGGGATTTTTCACATCATAAAGGTTTCCATCTGGAATCCTAAAACCGTCCATTGTTTCATGTTGTGACCCATTTGGATATCATAATTCTTTGTGGCCAGAACAAGGTACCATGAGATTTCTGGGTGTTGCGGCTTTGAGGGTTCTGATGGTACTGTTGTTAGGGGATAAAGGGAGGACTGGGATATAGTGAGGGCTTGGGAGTACTAGGTATGGTGTTGACGAGTTTTCCCAGGGATGGGAATAGGAATAGTAGAGTGTTCTGTGGGTGGGGAAGACTGGATAGGGTTAATGAGTATGTAACTGGTAGGAGTGGGAGAGTGAGCTGGAAGGGGATTACCGACATTCGTTGCTGGCTTGGGTGAGTTCTAGCTCCCTGTGTCCACAGTGCTTAGTTCTGGGGCAACACTATTTCAAGTGACTGTGAGTTTCCTTTTTTCTACCCAGTGGAAATTTCTTTGTGATCCCTGTGTGGGATGGGATGCACCCAGCAGTGAAGAAGTCTTGATATTGAATATGATGGACACAAAAATCCATTCACAGTAGAATATATTTCCAGAAACAGGGCACATAATCTGCATCACAACCACATTTTTTAGTCTTCTTAATGAATAATCTTTTAAAATATTTTAATACCTACCTATTTTACGTCAGAGGAATGGGACAGCAGTAATATGAAAGGTGGTATGGTGTTACAGGTCCCTACTTTAACTAATGCTTTGTTCAACTGTGGTGAAAGCACATGTAATTTTACACTTAAATGTAAAATCATCTCCAAAGTGAGGAAGGGCATGGATTGTGTTAAAATCATTTATAAAGTTTTGGTTATCTAGGGGTCAACTCCTAGAAGTCAGCACACAGACCAAACACATGGGGTATCAGGAATACAACTGTTAAATGTGTAGTACTGACAGAGTTCTCAGTTTTATAGCACCTGCTATCAAAGGATCTCACCAGGCAATACAGATTCTTAGTTAAGTAAGCTCTGAAAGGCTAATGGAAAGAACTGGGTTTCAGAGGCTTACTTACAATACTTACTTGCTGGAAGATTACTCTGTTGATGTTCTGATGAATTTCTACAAACACCTGCTGTTTCCAGGCCTTGATCTTTTGGTTCTGAAATGTCCTCTTTTCAAGGCTTGTCCTCACAGGTCTTTTTGGGGAGCTCAGGAAGACACCTTGTAGGTGGTCTATTCTATAATGATTGGATTTAATCCAAACTTTTCAAAAGTGGATGCCTGCGATTAAGCTTCAAAAACCTGGCTCAGAACTATTTCATTTATTTACTTGGTAATTGCGTCATCATTTGCATATTGACACCCCAGAAAATTATCTTCAAATATATTTGTACTATGCTGAATCTTAACAGTTTTCTTTTTTTAAATTCATGGAGTATTATTTAATCTGAAATGCTGCTTAATATGATTTCTTCTCTGTCTATACATGTGGTTATTTTACTTGCTTCACTTTTACTTCACCGCCAATCCGTATATTTCCATCACGTCCTGACATTTACCAGTGTGCACCACATCATTTTAAGTTTGCCTCAACTAATACATGCATGACTTTCCTGGTCATAGGAAATGTAAACTAATGGTATAGGCTTCAGACACTCCATTTCAAGAAGAACCCATATGCCACAGTCTAATGTTCTAGATGTTCTAAATCCAGACTTGTCTGCTCTAGTTTTTTCAAGTCCCACACTTATCTTCATTATCAACTTAAAGTTAATTTAGTGTTTGTAAAAAAGGCCTGATGATAGCAGGAAAGTGGAGGCTTCTTCATACTGTCCCATCAAGTTATTGTAAACTAGCTCTGGAAGGGTCAGCTCCCAGAAAAACAGGGCACACCCTTCTCCATGTCCATGCAGACTTTGTTCTCTCTGTAAGAGTTGAATGGCCCCTAATATTGGTTTTAGCTTACTTAATAACTTACTCTTATTTTCTGTGCATCTCTTTATTCTTCCCCATAAATATACCAATACAAACCAAAAAGACAGATAATACAATATATCGGAGACAGATAGCTGTGGCTGGATGCATAAGTTTTGATTATGTGAGCCAATAATATCTTAATATAGCTAGATATATATGATCTGAATAAATCTTATTATTGGCGTGTAATTTTTTTGGCCCAGGGCAGCCAAGAACTTGCCCAAACATGCCTTAGATATTCTTATTGAGATTTGTTCACTGTATACAATTACAATTATACATGTGATACGAGAAGTTGCGACTTAAAAAAACAATGGCCTAAGACATATTGGATGTGTATGTGTGGGAACAAGAAGCATATGTTGTCTGAACAGATTTTACTTCTCTAATCTGCTTTGAAGGATATGACTTAATGCTAAAGGCTAATTTAGATATAGCACTTGTCAGCCAAAAGTAAGAGTACAAGATATAAACAGACATTCTAGAACTTGACCCATACAATATTGTGACTATATGATTGACAGACAGAAGGCAAGAAACTTTAATATAGGAAAGAGAATTTGTTCTGCCACATAAGATTTCCAAATAACTTAAACAATGCTCTGTAACTTAAGCTCAGGGCCCTCCTAGCAATCTTTTCCATAACACTTGAATAAGTGAGTGACTTTTAACCTATTTTATTATTTTTGCCTCTACTTCTATAATTTGCCTATAAGAATTTCAGTCCCAAATTTCAGTCTTAGGTGCCTAAAGTTACACACCTACACCAGTTACACACCTATATCAGAACCAAAATAGAAAAAGGGGCTTGAATTTTTTGAGGTACTGAGCACCCACAAATGTCTTCAAAGCTCTGGGTTCCAACACATCTGAAAATTAGACAGCTTTTATTACTTATAAGTATGAAATTAGGTGCATAAATTTAGACTGGTACCTACATCTCTAACATTTTCTTGGTATACTTTATATATTTATTTTATTGGTATACTTTTATTTCATCCTTCACATCTCCAATTTTAATATTCACCGGATGAAACTGGGGAGTGCTCAATGTTTTACATTTAAGAGGAACTGAGGCATATGAATAATAGTGAGGTTATGCTAGATGTCTACTGAAGATTTCAGGCAGGGCCACAAGAGGTCACTAATATTTTTCAAAGTTTTAGGATGTTCACAATTTTTTCATGAAAATTTTCAGAAAAATATTTCTTGTTTTTTTGACCATTTTCCAACCAGCTTTAGTGACTAGTGAACAGACTTAGGATTGAGGGATGTAGGAGAGAGGAAAGCCGGCAAGAAACCCAAGCTTTTTCAGAAGAAAATAAGAATAATTCCTGTCTGCATGAAAAATCTACCAGAGAAGGAGTAAAACTTCATGTCAGACAATAGCTTCTGCTCCAAGTCTTATTAGAACTCCTAATCTGGAGAAGGAGATGGAAAAGCTTGGATCAAAGCTCTTGCCCAAAGGGAAAGAACCACATGAGGATGCAAATACCTGTCTGCCTCTAGCTGCCCTGCTAGCCCACCATACAATCCATGATGAATCATGAATAGGAAGGGGCTCATGGTATGCGCCCAGAGGTAAACTTAGAAGATATCCTGGCCGATATGTGCATGGACAGAAATGCAGGCTAAGTCCTTCTATTTTACCTTTAGCAGGTAAGTTTTTTGACAGATTTCCATGTGTTCTTCCATTCCTTTCCAATAAGTGATCAGTTCGGGTCAGCATGACATTAATCAGTAAAAATGGGATCATATACATGAGGAGAAAATTTGTCCCTGTACTTGTTTAGAGTATTGACTTGACATTCTTCGGCTTCACAAACCTATGTTCCTTTCACATCAGATAGAGTATGGTGAACTATTTACTCTTTTTGTAGAAACACATGTAGCTCTGCTTTTGGTTTGTGATGAGCAAGCAATAAATAGCAAAGGATTACCAATAAGACAGATAAAAACCTACTTTCTAATATGGTGAAATGCTTGTGAACAAGTTTTTACATGATTCAGCCAAATGTAGTGCAGCAGACCCTTACCTTCCAAGGACACAATGTCTTGATGCAGCTGAAAATACTAGAAACTTAGTTGCTTTAGACACAAAGAAAGAAACCAACGAATGAGAAAGAAAAATCATAAACCTCCCAAGGATATATGATGCAGGAACATAATGCAGGAAACATACCAGCATCTTTCCAGAACTTGAAATATATTCACCAAGGAAAAGAAAAAATCAAGTTTACAGGCTACAGATATGAAAGGACAGGATCTTTCCCTAGAGGATACTGGATTTTGTTCCATGTGTTGAGTGTGACTAAGGAGACAGTGTGTGCAGTTCAAATTTTAAAAGGTGCCTGGGAACATATTTGTAAATGGAAGTTTGCTCCTGAGAACTCATCATATTTCACTATTCATGAGACCATGGGAGTCCCAAAGCAAAGCAGTGAGCAAACTGGGGCCCCTTATGTCATGTCCCTCAAATGAAAGTCAGGCTGCGTCAACACTTGTAAATTAAGTCAACTTAAGCTTGCTTAAGTCGACTTAATTTACCCTGGGTCTACACTACAGTTTCCTTAAGTCGACTTAAGCAACTTGCTTAAGTCAACTTAAGGAAACTGTAGTGTAGACCCAGGGTAAATGTAAGTCGACTTAAGGAACTTGCTTAAGTCGACTTAAGGAAAATAAAGTCGACTTAATGAAAATGAAGTTGACTTAAAGAAAATTAAGTCGATTTTATTAAACCTTGTTTTAATTCGACTTAAGGCTTAAGTCGACTCCCTAGAGTCGACTTAAGCCAGTGTAGACGTGGGGTAGCCCTAAGTCGACTTAGGGCTACCCCAGAACTGCACCAATGCCCTCCCTGTTGGGAGGGCACGGGGGAGCCTGGCATGCCCCCCACAGGGCAGGGCAGAGCCCTGCCTACCCTGCCCCTATGCTCTGCCAGGGTCCCTGTGCCCCTTTGCCCCATTGTACCTATGTACAATGGGGCAAAGGCTGAACCCCTGGCACTGGACAAGGGGTGCTCCCCTGCCCCCATGGACCTGCCCTAGGTCCCCCTAGCCCCTAGAATTCGACGTAGGCATCCAGTGTGGGCGCTCTAGGTCGACTTTATAAGTTCCCCCCAAAGTCGACTTAAAATTTAAATGTAGACTTACTAAGTCGACTTAACTAAGTCGACTTAGTTAGGTCGACTTAGCTAAAGTCGACTTAAATTTCCAAGTGTAGACATAGCCTCAGAGAGCTTTAAATTTGATCCAGGACCTACGGAATTTAGAGAATTGTCAGAATGGTAGTGATATTGTCAACCAGATCTTGGTAAAGACAAATCCGATTTAGTTTAACAAGGCCTCCGTCTTCTGATCCACAATTATGAGAGTGTAGACTGTTATTCAGATAAAATCACCACAAGAAGCAGCTTTTGTTGCAGGCACACACCAAAATCCCAATAGCTAAACCCCAGGTTAGAAGCACCATAAGAGTCTGATGGCTAACAGATAATAAGAAAAAGCTCAGATTTATTTAACAGCGTTTTAGCCGGATATTTCATTATTATTTCCCAGCATCTGCAGTAGGGTAGGGTGCATGTATCCATATCTGTATAGCAGATTAGAAAGTTTTCTGCAAAAAATAAAATGACATCTTTTCTGACAATCAGACCTTGTATATATGGAGAACTCAGCTGAGCTAAGGTTTCCACCATCATGGCAAAAATGAGAGGGGAAAGAGAGAAGTCCTCTTATGTGTCTGGAAAAATTAGAACTGACAATGCAGTCACTTACCTGGGGCTTACTTTATGGACAATGCACCCAGCTGAGTAATTTATTCTTAGTGTAAAATGTTGGAAAGGTCAAGACTAGAAAAGCTGTTCAATATGGGCAAATATGTTTTCAGCTTCAAGGAGTAAGAAGTATATTTACAACCTGTTTTGAAGCTAAAACTGAAGAGAACCTAGTATAACACTAGAAGAAATGATCATAAAGAAGAAACAGTTTTAGTTGTGTGTAAGTCTAAATTTAATGTTAGGGGAGATACCAAGAAGCTGTGCCAGGGTGCATACAAAATATTGTGGTGTTTGGGTTCAATTTAGTTTAGCTCCCTCCTACACATTTGGATGATTGCCTGAACTGTTTAAACACCTTGGGCCCACAGAACTGGGCTAAAAATTTCATGAGAACAGACTTTCTTGTGGGATTCCTGTTTCAGGTTGTGATGCATAAGACAAACCTTTTATTTTGTGAATTAGCTTTTCCCATTCCAGTGTCGGCAGGAGAATGGAAGTGAAGAAGACTAAAAAAGAAGGACAAAGAGATAATTGGTCTTTTTCAAGCCGCAGAAGAAATTAGATCAAGGGTCCGGTGTGTTCCAATTCTCTCCAGATTGGTTGATCATCCTGTCCGCAGTGGGTAAAGGATGGGAGAAGGAAGGCTCCTGGAAACTTAAAGTGGTGGCCAAAAATAATAAACTTTATTAGTCACCTCTTTGGGACGCAAAGGGTTAACAGTGGGGCTGCTTGCAGGACTAAACTCAGAAGTCAGCTTCATAGATAACAAGATAGCCCCAGGTGATTACTTCACAGTTTAGCATATCATGAATTACACAGAAATAAACCTTTAGAATAAACCCTCCTCTTGGACTCTTTTGATAATTCAGAGATAAAGTATAACAAGACAGAGTCCAATACATAAACAATAAACATAACAATAATCCCCAAACCTACACCAATTGTAATACCTAGGGTTAAAACTGAGGTAGAAGAATTATTCACATTCAATCATGAGGAGTAAACGTGGGGGGGTAATTCGGGTTCACATACGTACCATGACTATCAGGCAGGTGATTAAGAACAGCATAATGTCTCAAGGCGGAGGTTGAAATCGACTCGGGCCGGCACTCTTGGGGGAACTCCTACTGCAGAGTGATCAGGCCTAGCAGTTAACTCAAGGAGACTCTCTCTCTCTCTCTCGTGCTCCATGCGGCATGGAAGCTTTTATGGCCCAGGCCACGGCTTCCTGCCGAGGGCTGTGATTGGCCAGATTTCACTGCAGCAGGAATTTTGGGGTGAGGGGCTGCCCGGTTCCTCCTATCCTTATTTGGGCAAAGGAATTTTCACCAGCTCTCTAGGTTCCGGGTCAGAGCCTTCTATACCCCGGGGGGGGGGGGGGGCAGAGTAGCCATGATTGACTTGCCCTTCAGCACCTGGGCGAGGGGGATGACCCACCCCTTTGGGAGTTGGCTGAGAGCGAATCAGGGTCCGAATAAAGCATGTTGATAGTCACAAGCCTAGCAGCCAGGAGTTCTCTACATGACCTGGGGGGCAGTATCTGGTATGTGACCTGGGAAGAGTATCTGATAAACAGTTTCTCTACGTGACCTGAGGAGAAACAGTTTCTATGTCTTTATATCACAAGGGAGGTGGCGGCCAGTTTATGGGGTGCTCATAACAGCACCTTAACACATCCCTTTTGGAAACTTTAATGAGAGCAACACTAGGAGTACCCCTTTAAAAATATGTCATTAAAAACAACATTGATTCACAAAAAGGTTCGTCCGAAGCTCACTGAAGTCAATGGGCATTTTTTCATGGACTTCAACTGGTGTTGGATCAGGCCTAAACATGGAAGATTATGAACAACTATATAGGTGGATATAGAAAAACATGGAGAAAATGTCTCAAACTAAGTCACAGTGCTGTATCAAGGACATAACTCGGCAGCGCTGGACTGAAAGGGTGGCAGCATGCTACTTTACCTGTTGGCCTGGTACGGGGGATGAGGTATTTAAGCATACCATTAGAATCATAGAATCATAGAATAATAGGGTTGGAAGGGACCTCACGAGGTCATCTAGTCCAACCCCCTGCTAAAAAGCAGGACCACTCCCACTAAATCACTCCAGCCAGGGTTTTGTCTAACCGAGCCTTAAAAATCTCCAAAGATGGAGATTCTACCACCTCCCTAGATAGCCCATTCCAATGCTTCACCACCCTCCTAGTGAGAAAGTTTTTCCTAATATCCAACCTTGACCTCCCCAGCTGTAATTTGAAACCATTGCTCCTTGTTCTGTCCTCTGTTACCCTCGCGAACAGCCTAGCTCCCTCCTCTTTGGAGCAACCCTTCAAGTAGTTGAAGGTTGCTATCAAATCTCCCCTCAGTCTTCTCTTCTGTAGACTAAATAAGCCTAGTTCCTTCAGTCTCTCCTCATAAGTCATGTGCCCCAGCCTCCTAATCATTTTTGTTGCCCTCCGCTGGACTCTTTCTAATTTGTCCACATCCTTTCTGTAGTGGGGAGCCCAAAACTGGACACAGTATTCCAGATGCGGACACAGTATTCCAGATGCATTGAATGGCTTCTATATCAAAGGGTGTGGCTAATTGTGAATAGAAGCAATTTGGGCCAGCCAGAGTGTGTGCACAGTTTTTTATTATTTAGGAAGTGTGGCTGGCTCTGTGATTGATGCACCAAATGGGAAGTTAAGAGATTTGGGTCCAAGCCTGACACAAACATTCTGTAATATTGGGAAGGTTACTTGGAGCTTTGTCTTGCAAAGTGATGAGCCCTCTGGCTTCAGTTCAGCAAAGTCCTGGGACAATGTCAATGGCACTACTCGCATACTCAAAGTTAAGCATAAATGCTTTTCTGGATCCGGGCAAGAATTCTGTGATCCTGCATGGAGAGACCCCTAAGTCTTTCTTTGTCTCAGCTTTCTCTGTCTGAGAAGTGGGAGCAACAATTCTGATTTCTCTTGTGGGGTTTTTGTGAAACTGAATTTAATCATACCTTATGAAATGCTTTGAGATCCTTAGATAGAAGGCACTGCAGAAATACAGATGTTATCTTATTTTGGGGTTATAGTCTAAAATCAACAAGAGCCTGTATATGTAACTGTATGAAGGTGTAACTTGGCTTTGAATGCATTATGCTGATTTTATGGAACTGAAGTTAATAGGAATTGTGCATGTTAATCTGAACCCAGAATATGGACGTTTAATATATTTCTGATTTTGAAGGGAAAAAAGCAAACAAGCCTATAGTAAGAAAATGCCCTGATACTCCAAAACTGGAAGCTGAGGGCCTGAGCCAAAGCCCATTGAAGTTGAGGGAAAGACTCACTGGGCAGTCGACACAAAGAAAATGGTGCTATGAGCATGGATGGTTTATTGAGAAATAAAAGATGAGGAGGGCCTTAGCTCAAGAAACATAAAAGGCAACTTCATAGTTAGCTGTAATCCACAAAGGAATGAGGAGGGGAAGGATTCAAGATGATGTAAACAATCCGGTTATGTAAGCGGCCAAGAAAATTATTTCACTGGTGTGAAAAAGATTAGTGAGGGTATTATTGAGGCAGCATGAACCATCTGGTCAGGTATTTGATGGGGAATCAGGTGACGTGGCTTGTATTCATGGCTTCGACACTGAGCTGGGATAAAATATATGACAAGTGAACACACCTGTCTGTGTCTCAGTTTCCTCATCTGTAGACTGGGGCTACTGATACCCCTCTTTTCTTAGCAATGTGCATTGAGATCTGTGGATAGAAAGAGCTAAGTTATTGTTACTATGCTGATAATAGTGGACGGAAACCTCAAGCAGCATCAGGACTGCGTTTTGCTGTGTCCTAGCCAAACAAATAGGAAAAGTGAGTCTACGATCTAATGCACCAGTCTTGCGAACAAACTGTTATACATGTGCATGGAAGTAGTTCCATTGACTGCAATAGGACTGCTCTTTAGTACTTACATACTTGCAATTAAGCACATGTACAAATGTTTTCAGAATCAGTTCTTTACATTATGAGGGGACACAAAAAATGCGTGCAACAAGCAAACAGAAAGAACAAGGGAAAGAGGAAAAAGGTAACAGTAGGCTTGGAAAGATTAGATTTTTAATCGATAAATCCAAATAAGAGATAGTAAGTGTGAAAAATCAGGATGGGGGTGGAGGGTAATAGGGGGCTCATATAATACAAAGCCCTGAACATCGGGATCGCCCCTATAAAATCAGGACATCTGGTCATCCTAGTTGGTATGCATCAATTGCACCGCACACACACAAACCGACAAAACATTTCCATCGACCAGGCAAGGTAAGAAAAACGTTGCTTGAGAACTTAAGTAGAGTTTGATTTAAGGATGTTTACTTTGTATATTTGGACAGCTGATGTTGACAATTTGTTTTAACAGTTATCTAGCTTTAACTTTTTGACTCCCAACATCAGCTGTCATTAAATAAGTATAATGGTCTTCACCCCTGCATTGCCTGAAGCCCCCATAATTTCCCACAACTGTGAAATTTTAAGCGCTAAAAAAAATTTGGGAAAAGTGAAAATATAAATCTATAAATTTGAAAAAGATACTTAAATGTAAATATCAATAGTCTCTATCAGAATTATAAAAAAGTTAAAAATCTAATTCTGCCAAGCCTAGATAACAGGAATAGGAAGCATATGGTTCAAAGATTAGCAGTGAGCACAGCTAGATGAGTTTATGACTATTATATGTTAAATGAATAATAAAATATAAAGATGATAACAAATAAAATAGATCTCAAAAAGGAACCCGGGGAATGTGCACAGTCTTGATTACCAATTATGAACGGAATTTTACGGAAATGGAAAATGTACGATAAAATCCCAGAATGACACAGAGACTGGAGGTCCTTAGTGATTCAGAAATGGTTAGTGAAACTAGGTCTGTATTCATAGAAAAAGAAAAGATTAAGAGGGGACATCACTGAGCGGCAGACAATTCTGGAGGGAATTGAGAGGCACGATGCTACAGTTTATTAGAGCTAATGTCTAATATAAGACTCAGGCACATGACAAGCTAAGGAAAGTCTTGAGCTGGAGGAATTTAATATTTCTTTTCTCATTCAATATATTTTATAGACTAACAAATACTGCTCTAGAAGCAAACAGTTTGACCAGTTTGCAAAAGGAGCAAGAAGTCTATACAGAGCATATATATATATATATATATATATATATATATATATATATATATATTACAGAGAACAACTGTCAATGCCAGGAAAGGACAGGCCTAGCTGGCCTTCCTGGCCTCCTGCCATCCAAAGACTTTTTTATGTCCGTGTGTAATCTTCTAATTTTTGATTTAGATGTTTCATGAAAATGTGGCCCAGTGGTTGGTACATACTAGGCATTAGCCCAAGAAAAGGAGTTAAAAAAATGTACTGTATCTTATTAAAGAATTTTTAAACGGAGACTTTGAGGCGCCATTTGCTTCTAGTTACTCATCTTTGCAAATGTCTCTTGTCTTCCCAGGCTCTGCCTGATGTGCTAGCATTAACAGCCTGTGGATTTCTGAAATTCACTGGAACAGAAATTCAAAAAGGCCAACCTATGTCATTTTAGCAGAGACAGCAACAGAAAGCAAAAGAGATGTACGGGAAAAAAAAAGAAAGAAAAGAAAATCAAGTGAACTAAACAGTATGGGATCTTTTCATGCACAAAAAACTGCCCCATCTGAAACTAGGTTGATTGATGTAGCTTTTATGATTGCTATCCGAAAAAAGGATCATGCTGATCTTTAAAATATTTACAATTCAATTAAAAATATTTATTTATATACCTTTTTAAAAAAGGAAAACAAAATGTATATTTAGTTATTTTTAATTTCCATTGATAATTCCAATATAAATGTTGCTGTGGGCACAAAGAGCATTGTACACCAGGAAGTGGATTTTTGTAAACAATTTCTCAAAGCAGTACAAAGTTTAAATATTAATTTCCCCATAATTGACGGAGAAGCAATTAAAAACGCTACAAAGCTAAATTTCTCCCTCCTTTACTTTCTCCTCCCTTTTCATTTAACTGCAGTTTAGAAAGTAAATGTAAAACAATAGAACCTTAAGCTGCATGGAATTCTAAGCCCATCTTGCCTTAAAGCTACAATATGGATTTAATTTATATGCAAATGTAAGCAATAAAAAGTCAGACACTGTAGAAATTATAGTATTTCAAGTAGATGCTGCTACACAGGCAGATAAACCAGTGCTCTGATTTCAAACTAGGAACTAATTATTATTGGTCACTAAGACACCTTCTTTCTTTTAAGCTTTTTTTTTTTAAACAATGTGTACATTTCTTTCTCAAGAAAGAAAGACTACTGGGGATGAGAGAATGAAAACAGCCAGAAATATCTTCTGTGAGATTCAACATCAGGATAATTTCACAGTCTCGCTTTTTGACTGCTGTGTCCTGAAGCTGACCAGCACCATGCAAGGGTGATCAAAGGCCATCGGAAACATCAAGTAAGCCTAAATGGGGCTAAAGTATGCTAATAGAGAAGCTAAATGTACTTTAATCCTGTTATAATACAAGGTAACTTAGAGGCGGTGAAGGGCCTTGTTGCCTCTTCCTACTGGTTCCAGGACCCCTGCAAATCTTGAATAGAAGTTGCTTCCTATTCTTTTTGCTGCTTGGGTAAGGCTTTCTCAGATGCACACATAGGCCCCTCCGTTTACTAAGTGTCAACAGTCGGGTGAGCATGGCTTCTCAGCTCCTTAGATCAGTACCCTGTGACCTTCCACATTTAAGCACAGACCATTAGGCGAAGCTTTCCAGCTGTTGCCTGAATTATGAGGGATTTTTTTCAGAGGAGGGCAGAGCTTAGTGGAACACTAGGCAACAGTTTTATATTATGTCCCCACTACCACCCAACGTGCTATGCAGATGAGTGTGCATGAGGGCTTGCTTTCTACAGGCTTTCAACAGATAAGCAAAATACAGTCAAAATAGGACAATGCTTTGACGTGTTTAAAATCCAAGGTTGTTCAAGTTCAATATCATTGTACTTGCTCAGAGACTCCTAGTCCAATTTTAGGAAGCAGAAACAAAGTAAACATTATTTAATTGTTCTGAATTGTACAATGAGATTGAAATGAGGTCTCCAAGGGGTTTTATTTATTTATTTTCTTTCTTCATTTTAAACGTTTAGTTCTGTGCTTCCTGGACAAAGATAAACCAGAGATAGCTAGTGGTAATTCTGCACATGAAATGCTATGCTTGGGTAGGTGCCCCAAATTTCTGTGAGCAAACCCCAGATTATAAAGAAGATTGATTTAATTTTAAAGCCAGCCAACTGCCTCAGTGACTGTATCAGAAGATTAAAAACAAAGGTTTCATTGAAGCCCAGGCTCCCACTGCGAAGCTGAAAGTCTTACGGCTGAGGCAAATGGTCCTAAATATCTTTCTGTGAAGTACAAATTACGTACTGGACATATTAAGTTGTAAGGATGTATTTCCAGGCGTCACTTTGCTTGTGTGAAAACATCAGTGAAGACTCAAAAATGCTGACCATATTTCAGTCAGAAAGAAAAAAGAATTTAAGTCGTTCACAAAAAATGTTTTGTTCATACGAAATAGTTCTCCCTCCCCCCAGCTCCGGGTAAGCCTTGAGTTTCAAATACCAGAACCAGTACATAGAGTACGTATTTCTGAAATCTACTGCAGAGAAATACTACCCTGACCTAGTGAACTAATATCCATACTTACATTCCAAAGCTCTACTCTTCTGTATTAGCACTGCTGTATGTTCTTTAAGGCAGCAGAAATGTAATCGAATAAAAATGCTCCAGAAAAATGTCTTTTTAATGTGGAATTATCTTTCATTTACATAGGCTACATCTTTTAACTGAGCACAGGTTAGAAGGTTTCGTGTAATAGAAACAGTAATATAAAACTTAATGATTAGCATTCATTCTGCTCCTAACTGATCAATAAAATTCTAAGTTAACATACAAGGCAAAAGGAAGTCTATGAACGTGCATCAACTTTTATTACTTTGCTGGATGTATGTAAATACTCTATTGTGTATCAGACAGAGAAAGAGGTAGAAGAGTCACAATTGTTCTGAAAATGCTCAATGAGAATAACTCTACGGTCATTCCATGGGCAGACTTCTTCTCTCACTTGGCTCCACCTGAGGAGTCCACACAAAGCTACTTAGCCAAATATAAAAATACAATGTCCTCCCTCTAACTCACTCCCTCTAACTCTTCTTATCATATAATGGACAGCTCAGAAAATCTTTAACTGAGGGGGGTTTACAACAAAAATTCTTTGCAACAGTTGAATAAGGCACCAGGGACATGCATGTCGATTATGAAATCTATATGTAGCAAGTACAATAGAGTTATACATAGCAGACCAAATCTTACTTCATCTTACTCATATGAATGGTGCCATTAGCTTCAGCAATCCTATTTGTGTGAGGAAGCTCAGCAGGAATTGACTCATTTATGTTCTGACTGAATAGAGTTAAAATTAGAAAACCGTACTCGGCAGAGGAATGTTTAGCTTCTCTTGAAATGTTTAAATTCTGATTCTTATTTACTGTACATCTATCTGGGAGAACCTCGTTTCTAGTTATTAATCTAGCTACCTATTCATTCATTGCCTTTGTCTGTCTGTCCCCCCACTTATAAAATCAACTGTACTATAGGCTTTTCGTAGTCATCAATAGCATGTGAAATAAAAAACCTTACAAATCTTTACTTCTTTCTGGGATTGTATTACATCAACTCCGTCACCTCACAACATATCTGAAGCCTGACAAAGTTTTTGTTTTTACAGCTACCCAGATATATTTTGATTCCACAACACTTTTTCAAATAAAGATCTACACAATAAAAACGTTTTATTTTAGAATTAAATGTTTGATTTAGGTATAAAGAATTTCAGTATGCGTGAGATGGTGTTAACAGTGTTGTTTCCAATATTTCTAACAGCTCACATTTGTTGACTGAAGAAACATACCAGACTTTTTCTAAAAATCAGTTTGAATTGAGGAACTATTTTTAAAAAATCCCTTATAATTTATAAAGGTAATGATAATTCAAGCTGTATAGATACAAATCTACTCCTACTGAATGAAAATTTTAGCATCGATTACAGTATCTACAGCATCAGGCAAGATCTAATGAATAATGAAAATGATACAAAAATAATCCCATCACAATATATTCCTGAATAGTAACGGCGATTTGCCATTTAGGATTTCTTTTGTTCATTCATGATTTTTACATTTTCTTATATTCCTTAAATAACTTTCAACAAATTCTCATTATCACTTCATCAACATTTTATTATTTCTTCCACATAGATCATGAAAATTTAATGCTGTTATTGCTGAGAATTATAATCTGAGAATTACTCTGCAGTTCACATTAAGAGAATTAACTAGTTCAAAACACACATGAAAGCAAGGTGCAGTCTTGCATCATTGCAATCCGTCACTGAGTTCCAATAAATACTAAAGCATGTCAGAGAGTTGATGAAGTGGCTCACATTCACTAATATCTATAAAATTGTGTGTGCACTAAGAACAGGGATGGTAGGTATTTTCTATATAGTGGATACTGAATTTTCAACAGTGTATCTTCTCAGTCTGGAAAAATCGGTAAATGAGATAAAGAGAAGTAGAGAGAGATAAGGGTTGTGCATATTATCCCCTTTACTATACGGTAAATAATAGATTGCATCAGGCTGATTTTTGCATGTGGAAATTTGTCAAATTTAAATTAACGGGCCAGATCCATGACAGGTATAAATGAATGTGGTTCCCATGTCGTTGGTGCAGCTATGTCAATTTACTTCTGCTGAAGGTCTGACTTCCTATTTTGGTTTAACATGACCTAAAACTATGCAGATTAACAGTGGCTGAAGAAAAGACAGGACAGATGTAACTTCCCGGTTTTCACATATTTTGTTAAATAAATATAACGTTATATAAACCAAACCAAACAAAAAATATAACCTGGCAATAATCAGCTAGTGTGCTAGAGTGTGTTAAGAACTTGTCATTGAGCTGTGGTGCATATGATTTCATTGGTAGGCACATTTTAGGCACAAGATACTGATTATTCCTCTGAAGCATTGTTCCTGAGACTGAAGTGAAGGAAGACTAATATATTTGACCTTGCTATTATGATTTAGAATAATTAACACACAAATTGGAGGAGCCTGTGAGACATCATCCCCATTTGGATATATTTCTTGCTAAATTTAATTGTGGTATGGCACTTAGGCTATGTCTACACTTGAAAAGTTAGGTCGACTTTATGTAGTCGACTTAATAAGATCAACTTTAAGTCAACTTAAAGTGGACCTTATTAAGTCGACTTAATAAAAGTCGACTTAACTTTTCAAGTGTAGACGTGGCCTCTTTTCGACTTTATTAAGTCGATTTAATAAGCTCCTCCAAGGCGCTATTCCCTGTCTCCACTGGCTTAAGTTGACTTTATAAAGTCAACTTAAGCTCTAGTTAGAATTAAAACAAGGTGTTATTAATTCGAACTAACTTTTCCTTAATTCGATTTAAGGAGCAGCTTAAGTCGACTTAAGGAAAGCCCAGTGTAGATGTGGAGTATTTTAAGTCAACTTAATTTGTAAGTGTAGATGCACCCTTAGATACCATGGTGAGAAATACAATAGAGTAGAGAGAAAAACGAGGTTCAATGGCTATGGTAGACAACTGGGAGTCAGATTCTCCTGCCCCTGACTTAGCGTGTGACCTTGGACAAGTCATTTTACTTTTCTGTGTCTTGGTTTCCACCCACACATTCACCCACACATATTCTTAGCTATATTTTAATCTCTCTTTTTCTCTAGAGAGCAAAAACAATAATTCCATTCTATTCCTGGCACCTGCAAGAAGCCATCAACATAAGAATCATGTTTGTGATAGGCTCTCCCCTTATTTAAAGGTGTGTGCTCTGCTTGCTTGCAGTCATTGCATATTTGTTTTCAACTTTGCCTGAAAGTGTGGTGAAGCAAATATTTTTTTGTGAGAAGGCTGTACTGAACCCAAATATACAATTCTAATGCTTTCTTCAGCTAATTTAGTACGAAAGGTGGCATTTAACCAAGAACAACATATTCATCCTGTTCCTTTTTTGGGATAGAGTGTGCTCTAGATGCTGATCTGTGGCAGATATAATTTCAACAGGAGTATCTGGCTCTTTTGCACAATGCACAAGCCATTGTGTAGAAGGTGACTTTGGATCTGCCCTGGATCAGCCATGTGGTTAGCTTGTTGATGATATGTTTGGATTGCTTTTCCTGCTAGACTCCGTTTTATTTTGACTTCTTTTTGAGCCTCCTAAATATACAACCTTGCCCTGTCAATTCCCAGGGACCATTGCATTCATAGATACTGGCAAAGCCTACAGCTTGATTAGGGCGATTAGATCTGTTCATATGGCAGCATTCCGTGCTTCATTATTCTATAGTGTCTTTAGTAAAATGCTTTTGTGTCCTCTTTCAGTAGAAGGGGAAATAGATCTTTGGGGGTTACCTGAATCTGTAGCAGCTCCCAGAATAGGACTCTACTGCTTCATTTTAGAAATGATAACTAGTCAGTTTTAAAATGAATGGGGTATTTCTTCAGTGCCCTTTTCCTAATTTCTTGTTTGTGTCTACCAGATGCATTGATAGCAAAACACATCAAACAATAGGGTCAATTCCAGAGGCCCCTTTCTCTGACTTTAAGCAATATTATGTGATTATTATTAATTATTAGCAATGACTGCATGAACATAGGAGACGTTTTGCAACAAAGATGACTTTGCAGACCTGTCCAGATTGGCACACAGGAAGTGCATGCCAGTGTGTTTGCTACAAGAGCCCATCTGGCCATGGTAGGACATCATATTGGACATCACGTGGGAGCAGGGAGGTTGGCCATGCTGGGCCAGGCACTGTGTATGTATGGGTACTTTGCTTTTATTCACTGGCGTAAGAGTGGCAAAACACACTCTTGTTTGCCACTTAGTGGCACTGACAGCATTGCAGATGCTAGTCATTGCTGGGTAGGCAAGAGGAGGATGGGAGGACACCTCTTAATCTGCAGAACTTGAAGTCTGGGTATGTCATGCAGACTAGTGTCTTAGTTGAGACTTCTTTTTTGCACTACTTTGAGAACTATGGCATTAGCCTGCCCTACTGCATGTATTCAATGAGGGCAGGAAGGAGAGGTTCTCTGTATTCTCTGTCTCTAACATAATATTATTGGGAACCACTAGATATGCTGTTAGTCTTATAAATTCTGTTTAAATGATTGTATGGGCAGTTAGTTCTTGGAGAAATGCCATATTGCTAATTCTTCTGCATAGTTGTTCTGCAAAACAGAAGTAAAGATGTTTGCTACTTACAACCTCTGGGTATGTCTACACTGGCACATTAAGTCGACTTTGTTAAGTCAACTTAACAAGGTCAACTTAAAATCGACCTAATGTCGACCTTGTTAAGTCGACCTAACAGAGTGGCACTACTTTAAGTTGACTTAAGTCAATCTTGTTAAGTCGACTTAACGGCTTTAAGTCAACTTAATAAGGTCGATTTAGCACTAATCCCCATCCACACTGGCTTTAAGTTGACTTAAGAAATTGACTTACGGCTTAAGTCGACCTCAGAGGAGGTGTTATTAAGTCGACTTAAGCTCTTACTAAGTCGACTTAAGGAAGGGCTTAATAAAAGCCCAGTGTGGATGTAGCTTTGTTTAGGTCGACTTAAACCTCCTTAAATTGACCTAACTTGCCTGTGTAGACGTACCCTCTCTGACTAAAATAATCAAAGCATTTATTTAGTATAGAGCTGAAGAGCCTTTGGCTAAGGATTTTGCATTTACTGAAATGGATGAAATGATTAGAAACTGGATAATATTTGGGCAACTGACCTTGATTTAAATAAAGCAGGACACATTTGCTAGAACACTTGACGTGGCAAAAGTCAGTTAAAAAATCAATATTTAAAGTGTATGGAGCAGCAAAGCATCACCATGCCTTTAAGAAACCATGAAATATCTCATGCACACAAGTTGGCAGATTACAAAACTATAGATAAGGGGAGAGTCTCTGGCCAAGGTGGAGGAGCACTGAAGCCCATTGATGGTGAAAGGTTGAAAAATAAAAATCATAGCAAGGAGTCAGAAATTAAAAAAAGGAAGAAAAAAGGTAGAATTATGCAAATCTGGGAAAATTCAAAAATAATCTATTGGGGCAGGTGAATAGCCACAGATGATTTTTTACGGATGTGCAAAGAGAAGCGGTGTAAGAACAAGTTCAGCTGCAGATGCCAAACTGGACCAAGGGTTAGAATCATAGAACCATCGATTAAAAGCAACTGCAAGGGTTCCCAAAAGTTACTGCTGGGGAGAAGTGTTGCCACATTCATTCCAAACTGTGTGCCTGTGCACAAGCCCATGTGACATTCCCCAAAGCACCTCATCACTTAAAGATCTCTAAAGCTATCCCAACGCAGATGTTTCCTCTGATGAATAAGCCACTGCATGTGCAAGGTATAAACACCACAATGTGTCTGCATAAAGATCAGACAAAATGTCTAAAGTTTTACATTTCATATACAGAAGCTCCACCAATGCTTGGTGTCAGATTATGATTGTATCTTAAATCGATGAAATTAGTATAATCAAACATCCCATCCCCATTAACACCTGTTAAGCCAGATGGCTTCCTTAAAGAGTATACTAATGTATTGCATAGATTAAAGCAGTTTCCTGAGAAATACAAGATTTTAGATCATATAGTACATGTCCTCCCCAAGTCTTGTCCCCATCCTTCTACCCAAATCTCAGATTTCAATGAGCTAAATAGATTTTGAGGTTGGAAAATTTAGGGATAATTGACAAAGTGGATGGAGTGGGAGAACCAAGTCCATCGTGACAGTGGAAAAACCATACAACTCCCCCCCTCCCCCCAGCTGAGTCTATACCCAAGACCACGAGAACCCACCAAGGTAATCCAGCAAGAGCATTGCCAGATGCCTATTTGTGATGATGCAATGAGTAAACTGGTGTCTTCTGTAGCAGAGCTGGGTACTGGAAAAATAAAACTGATCAAAGAAAGATAAATGGTGACCAATATTAATATTCCACAAGGGAAGTACTGAATAACCTGCTGACCCTTCAGCATTCATTCAGCTAGAGAAGTGCTTCAGAAGAAAAAGGATGAAACCTGTATTTCAATGTGTGAGATTGCATCCATAGTGGATGTTTAAATCCTCCATGGAAGACCATGATACTAAGTTACATGGCATGCTGCAGAGGCAGGGTAAAAATAACCACGTAGTAGTAGTAGTAATAATAATAAATAAAGAGAAAAAATGTTTCATACCTGCAACTGAAATATTTTGATCAAATTGACTCAGGAGAGGATATCAAACCCATCTTTGCAAACATGACAGCAGTGAGGCCACCAAAGAATCATGCTGAGCTAAAAAAGATCTGGAGGATTGTCAGAAGTCTTGACGCTAGTAAGACATCTTATAAAGAAAGACTCAAGAATTTCAGTGGAATACCCCAACAAGAGTTTGCCTTCATTAAAATGAAGCAGTTACTTGCCAGTTTGGCACATTGCCTAACACTGTACTGTAATATAAGAAGGTGACGATTCAGGTATGTTATCCGAAGCACAATTTGGAGCCGTGTTACTGCTGAAAGTGAAGCTGTGCTTTGAGTATACACCTCTCTTCAGCAAAGAAATAAGCAATATAAAAAAGAGGTGCCATTGCATGTATAGAGCCTTGAGTGTTTCCATTAACATGTATAAAGGAGAAAAGTTAAGCCAGGAAAGGCAATGATAAAACAAACAAACAAACCAACCCCCAAACACCCACAAGGGTTATGAAGAATGATGTTGCATAGCAGAAATACGATAAGGTAGTTAAACACCAACCAGAAAATTATATTAGTTATTGATACCATACACAGGTTTGTTCTGGCAGGGCATGGCAATATGGAAGAACTATCTGATGCACAAGTTCATTTAGTCATGTCCTCTGTGCCTCTGTCAGAAAAGACACTGTCAGACACTAGGGTTGTGAAGCAGAGCCTCCAAGTATCTGTATTGCTGGAAACCATCACTGCTGGTTGACCATGAGAAACATAAAATTGCATCTGCTGTAAGTTACCATTCTGGGCCTTCCATAAGGACCTTAATGCTATTGCAATCGGAATTTGAAAGATTAAAAAAAAAGAATTCACAACCATGCAGATAAAAAATAACATCCATTCATTAAAACAGACAAGGAAAGGAAAGTAATACCTTTCACTAGATCAACTTCTGTTGGTAGAAGAGAGAAGTTTTGAAGCTGCTCAGAGATCTTCATTTGGGGCATACAGTAGTTAGGTTATATGAGTGCAGAGCCAGAAATTTATAGTTTCAGTCTTGTATGAACGTGTATATTGAAACCTTCTAAAAAGTCTTATTTGCCTATAATATCACACCTCAAATTCTAAAGATCTCATGAACCCTTATTGCCTGCTATCTAGCCTATAGTAGAAGGAAGCAGTGGGTCCTTTTACATTGATAATACAGACGTGTTTATAGTAGACCTTTATAGTAATTCTTTTGAGCTGTAGAGACCGAAAAGCATAAAAATTTCCAGAGTGTTTAAAGATATCTTTGCTGGACATGGCATACTTTAGGAGATGGTATCAGACATTGACTCAACACCTAGAACATTGCTATGATTTTTATTACTCAACCTTTCACCATCAATGGGTAAACAGAGAACAGGTACTGCACTGACAGTGAAATGTCTACGAGTATAAATGAGGATGAAGACCCATACAACCAGGAAATTTTGTTCTTCAGGATCTCACAATACATCTGATCCCACCAGAATCCACATAGTCATGAAGATCCATTACATTTAAAGTCCATAACATTACCCAAGGTACTCATGTTGTAACACCAATTGACCGACTTCATCTATGAACATTTATTATAAAGCTCATAATTTATCTGAACATAAATTACAATATTTTGACAAATTTCATTTTAGCAAACTATGATTATTATAATAATTATAATTTATATATATAAATTTAGTAGTGAATATTGGGCCATCGGTACAACTTAAATTTATATCAGTAATTAACATGATTTTTTTCTTCAGTAGACCCTCTACACGAGACAATTTGTTATAATTTTTTCCTACCATGGATCCAATTGCACCAATATTAGCAACATTGGGAGCCCACATATAGATGACTCAGCTCCAGCAGCTGTGTTCTGCTTTCTGTTAATTAGACTTGCCCAAAATATGTTTGGCACAATGGTAAAATTGATTTCCAGACAACGGAGCTTATCTATAGTAGTTCCAAAGGGGTAGCTGTGGTAGTCTAGTTCAGCAAAACAAACAAGGAGTGCTGTGGCACTTTTAGGGTATGCCTACACTAGCAACTTAGATCGACTTAAGGATGCTTAAGTTGACCTATAGAATGCTGCGTCCACACCTGGCTTTCATTAAGTCGACTTAAGCGCTTCCTTAAGTTGATTTAATAACTCCTCCTCTTTAGGTCAACTTAACACTTAAGTCAACCTGTTAAGTCGACCTAAAGCCAGTGTGGATGCCCTAGATCGACCTAGTTCCCTAAGTCAACCTGAGGAGGATGGGCTGGGGAGAAGGGAGCCATGGCTCCTGGAGAAGAAGAGAGCCACGGTTCCCTGCCGAGAGGGGAGCCACGGCTCCCCATGACAAGGGAGCTGCGGCCCCCCCCAGGAGAAAGGAGCCTCTGTCGATCTAGCACCTGCATGTGTGGACACAGGAAGTTGACTTAAGTTTCTAATATAGACTCTCTGAGTCGACTTAACAAGGTCAACTTTAAGTCGACTTAAGTCTACCTTGTTAAGTCGACTTAACAGAGTCGACTTAGCTTTTCAGGTGTAGACATACCCTTAAAGACTAACAAATTTATTTATCACATGAACTTTCATGAGAGAAACTTCCACTTCATCAGAAACTTTGAAGATGGGGAACTTACAGAATGGGAGGAAATTAAACGCAGGTAAATTTAATTTCCTACCTGTCTACACCAGACTTTCATTAAGTCAACTTAAGAAATTCCTTAAGTCGACCTAATGAAAGCGTAAGTCGACTTAATAAGAACCACCCATTAGGTCGACTTAAGCCTTAAGTCAATACCTTAAGTCGACTTGTGGACGGGGAGTAACACTTAAGTCGACTTTATTTAACTTAACTTAACTTTAAGTCAACTTAGTCCAGTTTAAGTTGACTTAATAAGGTCAACTTTAAGTCCACTTAAAGTTGACTGTATTAAGTTGACTTAACAAAGTCGTCCTAACTTTTTCTGGTGTAGACATAGTCCTTGTTTGTTTTATCTATAGTAGAGCCCCACTGTTGCTAACCACAGTATACAGCTAACTCCATGTTAGCAATTATACAAGGTTTTCAAGAAAGGGGCGATAATATTATTGGGATTCATCAGATGGTGCTCTTACTGACACTCTTGCAACTTGTGTTTAACTGAATGTGTATGCACCTAGATCTTTGGAGAAATCTTTTTAATTTGCTGAGCTGCAATTCATTCCACGTGTAAAGTTCACCAACTTGCTGAGTCTTTCTGCTTAAAATTATTTTTCAGGTTTGCAGATTGACTGTACAAACAGAAACATTACATAGTATCAAAAACATTACATCCATCTTTTCAGTGCTGCTCAAGGCAGGATTTATCAGTATATCACTAAAGAGCAGATATAAAGGGAAAAAGATAGGATGCAATATGAACAAATAATATGAAAGGCTTGTAAAAATGAACAACCAACCAACCAACGATCTTATGGCTAGTCTGAGATTCAGTTTCTTTTAGCACCCTTAACATATCTTGATTATGACTTTGAAAAAAAAATTCACAGCTCTAAATGCCTTTTTCACTTTCTCTAATTTCTAATATTTTCCAGTAATATAGCACTTTATTTCAGTCAGGAAAACAGCTAAGATTTCAATTTATTTTTACCTTAAAAACCCTCAAAGATGCATTTTGAAGTATTTTCTGATTTTAATGACAATTGACCATTCTTTAAGTTCAGATATAGGGAAAACTGATGAGAGCACTCTTAAAATGTCACGAGAATTTTAAAATACTCTATGTATCTACCAAAAAGATATCCAGACCAATCTAATATTTTGAATGTATGTCTGTTGTTTTGTTTTTCATTAAGACTTTTACTAATATATCAGATTAGGAAGTGAAAACATTCTGCTTTGCATGCATGAACATAGACATGACTTTTAGCAAATCTGAGATCACTCTTGCCAATAGCCCCATTAAATTGTTTTTATCAGTCTAGTTGACTGGAATGGTTGGGTATTTACAATAGACTCAAGCAATTTAAGCTGAAGTCTTTCTAATATACCACCAAATTAGACATGGTTAAACAGTTGAACAACACTCTTCAGCTGCTTCCTCCAAAATAAAAATTTTAAAACCAAAGTGTTTGGGTGGAAATCTTTAAATATATGTTTTAATTCAGAATTTTATTGAGACGACTCCCTAACTATTCTCTCTTCCCAGCTTCCATTAGGGTGTCAGGCGCATACAGACAGAAGGGCTGCATCTACACTGGTAAATTAAGTCGACTTAAGCTTGCTTAAGTCGACTTAATTTACCCTGCGTCTACACTACAGTTTCCTTAAGTCGACTTAAGCAGCTTGCTTAAGTCGACTTAAGGAAAATAAAATCGACTTAATTTTAATTAAGTCAACTTTATAACACCACCTTTCAATTAGACCCAAGGCTTAAGTCGACTCCCTAGAGTCGACTTAAGCTAGTGTAGACATGGGGTAGCCCTAGGTCAACTTAGGGCTACCCCAGGGCTACATCAATGCCCTCCCTGCTGGGAGGGACGGACACAGGGAGAGCCTGGCATGCCCCCCTACAGGACAGGGCAGAGCCCTGCCCCCCCGGCCCCGATGCCCTGCCAGGGGCCCTGTCCCTCTTTGCCCCATTGTATCTAGGTACAATGGGGCAAAAGCTGAGCCCCTTGGCATTGGGCAAGGGGTGTCCCCCCCGCACCTGTGGACCTCCCCTAGGTCCCCCTAAGCCCCTAGAAGTCGACCTAGGCATCCAGTGTGGACGCTCTAGGTCGACTTTTTAAGTTCTCCTTTAAGTCAACATTAATTTTAAGTGTAGACACACTAAGTCATCTTAAATTAACAAGTGCAGACATAGCCAAGGAGAGCAAGCCCCAAGATATATGCAGCCAGTCGTTTGAAATCAAGTGTTCAGGGAAAATGTAGAACACATCCACTCCTGTGGTACATTTTTGTGAGTCATTCTGCCCTTCCTTTTTCCCTTATATCATGGTACCTGATTTATAAGATAGGGAAAAGCATAATTAAAACAGAAAAAAGGACAAAGGATTTTTCATGAGAAAAAAAAATATCACTATGGAAAAAGAGAGAAGGGATGGCATAAGGCAGATGATATAAAAGATGGGGACAGAAAAGCAGGCAAAAAAGGACTTAGGTAAGGACACAGAGGTGACTGCTTCAGGACTCCTCAGAGCTGACTGCCAAGTAGCACACTGGGACAAAACTGTAGCAGTTCCTAGCCAGCAGAGCATAGCTATGGGCTCCATTACCCTGGCTGATGACCAGCTACTGTTATCAGACAGGATAAATTAGTGTAGCTTTCAGTCCTATTAATCCATCTTGTTTGACCCCAGTTAACTCCTCAGAGCCCTCATCTTAGTTAGACACTGGGGTAAAGCATCCTATTGACTAGGCTAAATCCCATTGACTAGGGTAAATCATCCCATTGAAATGCGGGCCCAATACTTGAGGGTGTGTCTACACTGGCAACTTAGGTCAGCTTAAGGACGCTTAAGTCGACCTGCACAAAGCCGCGTCCACACTGGACTTTTATTAAGTTGACTTAAGCTCTTCCTTAAGTCAACTTAATACCAGCTTAAGTCGACTTAATAACATCACCTCTGAAGGTTGACTTCAGCCTTAAGTTGACTTCTTATGTCAACTTAAGTGAGTGTGGATGCCCTAAGTTGACCTAACACACTAGGTCGACCTAACTGGCCTCCAGGCCGAGGGACGGGCTGGGGAGAAGGGAGCCTGGCTCGGGGGAGATGGGCCCAGCTACACGGGTTTGCTGGTTCCCCATGTAGCAGAGAAGCCCCGGCTCTGGGGAACCCCCGTAGCCCTGAGGCTACAGCTGTGAGGAAACCGCTGCCACACCAGGGCTCATGGGGGTTCCCCATGGCTGGGGCTCCTCTTCCGCACGGGGAGCTGGCAACCCCATGCAGCTGGAGCCCCAGGGCTGCAGGGGTTTCCCTGCAGCTGGAGCCCTGGCGAGGGCTGTGTGGGAATCCCCCATGGCTGCACCCCAGCCCCGGCTGCTGGAGCACCAAGGCTACAGGGGTTTTCCTGAAGCTGGAGCCCCGGTGCCACAGAGGTTCCCCCGCAGCTGGGGCTCCTCTGTGGTTGGGGAGGCTGCGGCTCTTCTCCGTCCACCTAGCATCTGCTAGTGTAGATGCAGGCAGTCAACTTAATTTCCTAATGTAGATGCTCTAAGTCGACTTATCAAGGTCGACTTTAAGTCGACTTAAGTCAACCTTGTTAAGTTGACTTAACAGAGTTGACTTAGCTTAACAAGTGTAGACATACCCTGACTGAGGTTGGGGCTGCAAGGAAGCAATACATGGTTAAGGATGAGACAAGCAAGTCAAAAGATGTAGGATAGTTCACGATATCACCTCGGATTGAGTGTTGTTCGGCTTTACAACTGGGGTGCAGGGAGGATGGTGTCTTGCCTGTTCTTGGTTTCTCAAGTAGCAGCTGTGGCCAAGAGCACATTTTATTTCCATCAACATGTGGCAAGAAGAGTGCAACCTTCTACAGGTATGGACCTTGCACCTACTATCCATGAACCTTGAGATCAGATTTCTGTAATAAGGCTGTTACATGGGGCTACGCCCATTAGTGGTTTGAGGGGCTGCAGAATGTAGCTGAATGCTTGCTAAGCACATTACACCACCGTTCTGCCATGTGCGCTGGCTTGCAATTAGCTTCCAAGTGAAATTTAAAATGTCAGCTTTGACAAAAAACCTTCAGTAGGACCTGGCAAACTAAGAGCCTGCTTCTCTCCTCTGTGAGGTCCCCCTCACAATTGTAATCCATCAGGCACTTTAGCTGGGTCCCGGACTTATAATTTCAAGTGAAAGGGCTTCTGAGCAGATGTTTTCCATGAACAGTCTGGAATTCACTCTGCACTAGCTTTGAAAGTGCCTGGAATTGTTAATGGATGGGACACTCTTCTCTGTCCTCTTGGGATTTTAGTGCTGTGACAAGTTGAGGGCTACAGGATATTCAGAGGTGGCAGGGAATTTAGAGTTTTTCAGGTTTTTCGCCTGGGTTTGTTGCACATTGATTTCTAAGCTTGACTTTTGTGTACTTGGAATTGTTTGTATAAATCCTAGACTCTTTGGAAAAGCACTTTAAAGGAACCAAATCTACAAATGAAAACCTAAAGAAATCCAGGGAAGGACTAAAACCAAATGGGATTTGAAGAAGACATCCAAGTTTCACTTCAGAGCAATTTCATCGCCGAGATAATCTTCTTCCCAGCTCCCCAGGATAGACTCTTGTCTCCTTCTCGCTTCTGAGCCCTCGATCTTCTTACCAAGTGAAGCAGCACAGCCCAGACCACATCAGGAGGCAGCTGCTGGCACACACAACTGTACACTGCATCACTATCTGGTGCTCTACCTCTGACTCACTGTGATGTCTAGGCCTTACGAATTGTGAGGTCTGGATCCTAAGGATCTTGTTCTAATCTAGCCCTAAAGATTGTCCTTTGTTTCTCTCCCCTTCACTATATTTTAGTGACAACTAAAACCTTGTACTTTCCTGGGTGATGTCATCCCACATATGCTCTCCATATATGTTGTTAGCCAGAATAGGGCAAATATGATATAGATTGATTTAGATACGCTTTAGGCAACCACAAGTTATTGGGCTCGATACAGGAGTATTTGGATGAAATTCTATGGCCTGTGTTCTGTAGGAGGTGATTCTAGATGACCTAATGGTCCCTTTGGGCATTAAAATCAATGGATACAGGAAAAAAAAAAAGCACACAAATATTCACTCATCATTTGTTTTCTTTTCAGTAGTGCTGGTATCCCTCTTGTTTGCTTGCCAAAAAGATCAGAATGATTAAGTCTGAATGACATGAACGTTTGTAGAAAGAGAATTTCAGACTCTCATGATTATGGAAACCAAATTTTACATTGCTGTATGCACAAGTATTCACACCGCACAGACTTGTTTGCACGCTTTTCCAGTCAGGGACTGGAAACATCATCATGTAATTGAGCTGGCTAGTCAGAACTGGGCCAGAACCCAGCTCCATTTTCTAACTCAAGGAATTCACAATCGAGCAAAAGAAATCTGAAGAGAGTTAAAAAAAAACAAAGAAAAGTCAACCCCAAACCTGTGGAATAAATCCAAATAATGAAGAAGTGTGTGGAAATGGTGATCCGTTCATGGTATAAGCATGAGCAAGAAAAATCAAGTTAAATTAGTCAGATGGTTTATGCATTGTGAATGAGTCACTCTGCTCCATTGATAACTGCCTCCTTCATGAGCAATCCAACCTAATATATGCCAGCATGGTAGAGTGGAATCAATATATGGAAAAAAATCTTCCTCTTCTCCAGGAAAGTAAGTCATCTACCCCTATCATCTTCACTTCTGAATATGGGGCCTCTCTTGCCAGACTCGGCATTCATTTGCAGGGTATGGAGTTCATTGTTCATAAAGGCCAGATTTTGATGAAACAATCAGGAAAATGGCCAACAAAATTTTCACAAATGTTTTTTTCTTTTGGCTTTGATGGGTTCTAAACAAGTGTTTGTGATTCCCCATCCCCGTTGGCTGACCATCTCTCATTGTTGACATCTGATGTCTGCCTATATGAAATGATTGTTGACATCTGATGTCTGTAATGGCCTATATGAAATGATTTCATGGTCTAAATTCAGCATCCAGTGTCTACATCACAACTGGTGAGCTTCTCTGCATCTTCAGCAGAGAGGCCATGGTCTGAACAGGAATATAACTCATGGAACTAATCAAAGTAAGAGAGAGTGCTTGCAAAGCAGGATTAAAATCTTTGGCAGGGATTTGTGGGAATGAAATTCCCAGCTTGAGGAAACATACCTGCACTAGCTCTAATCAAGTTAGCTGTCTAAAACCAGAATGTAGCAGTCCTGACATGACTTTGATGATGGCACTAGCCATCCTGAATATTTACACATCTGAGACACAACACACCATACTTGGCACAGCTAGCCCCGTCCAATGCTTGCTCTGCAATGGATGCACCCCATTTTCAGTGTACCAGCTTGATCAGTGCTGGCATAGGTATATCTCCTCAAAGAGAATTACACCCCCCTCTTGAGGTGTAGACATACCCTGTGACACAGCTGTTCTGTGAATAAAGAGAGCATTTCATTCTTCTGGGCTGTCAAGCAATCAGATAGGCTGGAACCTTTCAGAGAAATGTCCATAAACTGTTTCTGATGTTCTAAGATCTCTAACGGTCATGAGATACCTATTTTCCACTAGAAATCTCACACATCTCATATGAAATTCATGTTGCCATATCTATTTGTTCTCATTGCAGTATTATTGTTCCTCAGACTCTTAATCCACACAGAGGGTCACATATATAAAGCTCATGTTCCCTGAATTTGCACGTTAAACATTTGTAGAAGGTTAATGGGTTGGGAACAATTCCAAGATTTCTTTTAGCTCACAATAAACAACAATCATATATTCTGCAATGAAGTTTCTCATCTTAATTTCTTTCACACAAAACAAATATTCCCTAACAATTCCCAACTATTTATAAACTGCTGCTAAAGACTAGTCAAGTAGCTTTTGCTCATCACACAAATTAATTGAAGTTGAACAGCTGGAAATGTGTGTTTCCTAGATGAACTATGCTGAAAGAAAGCGGCACAAATATTTTATGAATGTTATTATTATCTCTCATATAGTTTTTCTGACAGAAATGTAGTGAACTGCAAAATTCATATCTAGATCTGGATTCTGAACTCCAGAAAATTTAAGAGTGTTTGAATCTGGGGCTTTCTTGCTGTTCTTTCCTATTGCAAAGGGAAAGAAAAGTAGAAAGAGGCTGTCTGTTCGACTGGATGACTCAAAGAATAGTTAATCAGATAATGGAACTGTTTTGCTTCTGGGTTGCTGGTTTGAATCTATTCCAGGTCCATCATTCTGTTTCTATATGATGACTGTTCTGCATCTCATGTGAAATCAGCAGTCTGTCTGGTGTTCTGTGTCCAATTCTTAGCAGACAGGTTTCCAGGTTACAAAATCACAAACAAATTAGACACTGGCAGCATCAGCCAAAAGGCTAAGGAGTGAATGGGACTGGAGAAAATACTACCCACTTATCCCTGGGGGTAACTCCTTCAGACTCCCTTATGCATAGCAGGGAGAGCTGCAATACTGTTGCTAGTGGTAAATCTGTTTCAGGAGACAATGTCCTTCCCTCTGTCTGGCAATGTTCATGAGCAGTAAATGTATTCGCAAAACTTTTCTTTCTTATATAAAAATAGCTGGTTAGGACTGAGAACTCTTGTTTCAGATTTTTTCACTGCTTGAGATAAGAAAAGAATTCAGAATATTTTTGGGCTGGGGGTGGTGGTGGTGGTGGTGGTGGGGAATTAATGGGGAGGGGGAGTGAGGGGAAACGGAAAAAATGTTAAAAGAATTTCCATGAAAAAATTTCAGTTTTCCAGCCAGCACTGCTTGACTCTGTGTTGGTGTATATTATATATAATACGACTCTATTTAATACTAAGACAAATACACACACACATATTAAATAGTCATATTATATATATGGTAAAAATCTTAATTAATATATACATATTTGGTAAAAATTGTAATTCTTCTCCACTCTTAGAGGAAGGATAGGTAATGCATTGTGTATGACCTAGTTTCTCAGTTTTGAAGATCCAAGTTTGAATCTAGCTCTAAAGTGAAAATGAGTAAGATGGCCTTAGCTTATTTTTAGTGGACATATTTCATTACTAAATCTTCAATTTGTCACACACACTTCAGGATAACTGCTTCAGGAGAAGTGTAGTACAGGAATATTAAAGATGTTGAAAGTCAAAAGAAAGAACAGGTTGTTTACTGAAACCTGAATCATGTCTATCTTTAACAAGAGATGGACCCAAATCAAATCCTATCTCCTAGCTCTCCTGACTTTGGGAGATATTTGGGTTCAGATCCATGTCTGCAATTTGCCGCTACAGTTTCTTTTTAGTTTTAATCAGCACCGTCAGTCCCTCCAAATAGCCATTTGTCACATTATATCTGCTTCCATAGAAGTTTTGTTCAAATTTTAAAAAATGTCCTGCATGAGTATCAGTCTTTCTGGTTTATCCAGCCCTTTGACAATTTAAATGTTGATGAATTTACCAGGCACACTGTGCTGCTGCGGCCATTGTTTCCTGTTGAACATACCTGGTACAGATTCTTGATACTACTTGGCTGTTAGTGGAATATCCCTGTCTGGAGGTCAATTTATAATCCATACTGCCATTCCGGAGACCTTGGGTGGGTTTCCATCTTGGTCTCTAAGATCTGAATCTATGAAAGAAAATAAGGAGGTAGGGAAATGGTTAAAACACAAGATTGTCTTCTCCCTATCACTTTCTTTTCTTCCCTTTAAAACCCTAATGATATTAGAACAAGTTGCATGTACAGAGAAAGTAATATTTGACAAAGCAACGAAATCCTTGACTACATCGATTTCTAGGCTACCATATATTTTTATTGTATTCCTTTGGGAAAAACCTGTATTTTGAGTAAGAAATCAGTTGGATAACAAAGCCGTATGGAGAACATCCAATGCCTGAAGACACTCCTTTTCAGTGAATGGTATACAAAGTGATATGGAAAACAGTATGAAATAGAGGCAGTTTCCTGGTCTAACTGGTTGCGTTGTGCTCCTCGATGAACTCTCTCTCTAACGGAACCTACTCTAGACACTAGTCAGTCATTCCCAGAAATAATTTGTTATACGTAAAACTATTGCAGAACATAGTTGTCGCTGTTTAGAGTAATCATGCTCTGAAGGTGCAGAAAAATATCTGACAGCAACAAACTTAAATAGCTCAAAGCCTGATGTCACAGTGGTCTGTGGAAGAAGGCATATTGCCAGACTCCAGTTCAAATAGCTTATTCTCTGTTTAGTGTTATGAAAGCTCCCTGCAATGTTTGCTGAACAGAAAGCTGGATGACTTTATGCTCTCAAGACCCAAAACTAGTTTTTACATCCATCGATGAGGTTAACCTGTTGATCTAATGCCCATCTATTTTTGTCATTGCCTTTGTATTGCAGAGAAAAGGGGGTAACTTTATTTAATCCTACCTACTGGTTCTGAGATAAACAACTTAAATAAAAGATAGTAAACAAGGTGGCTACATAATAGCACTAAATAGAGAGGCATGATCTAGTGTTCTGTGCACAGGCCTTGGTTGCAAGAACTTGGGCTTCACAGATGATTCTTGCACCGATTCCTTCTGTGGACCAGGGCATGTTATTTCACCTCTCTGCCTCAATTTCTTCATCTGAAGAATGTGGATAATACCTGATTCACAAGCATGTTGTGAAGAATAGTTAGTCTCTGAGGCTATGTCTACACTTGTAATTTTAAGTCGACTTTAACTGTGTCGACTTAGTGAGTCTACACTTAAAATTAAAGTCGACTTAAAGGGGAATTTACAAAGTCGACCTAGAGCATCCACACTGGATGCCTAGGTCGACTTCTAGGGGCTAGGGGGACCTAGGGCAGGACCATGGTGGCGGGGGGGCACCCCTTGTGTACAAGGGGGCAAAGGGGGAAAGGGACCCTGGCAGGGCACAGGGGCAGAGTGTGACACTGTCCGGATTTAGGGAACCATTTATGATATTATTTTCTATTAATATCTCATAAATGCTATAATCCATAGGAACTATGTTATGTTTGGTATCAATAGAAAGGTAGTAATTTGCTGGGAATTATTATATAGTTTATATATAGGAATTGTATTTGTATTAAAAGTTAGGAATATGGTTGTTATATCTATACTTTAACTTGTATGATTCTGGGGAAACGCCCCAGACAGGATGATGTCTATAACCATTGTCTCCTTAATGGCTCATCAGGTTTCTCCCTGGGCCCATTGTACCTGGGAGCTTCCTTAACATTACAGCCATTGTCTCCTTAATAAATAATATCATAAATGGTTCCCTAAATCTGGACAGTGTCACACAGGGCTCTGCCCTGCCCTTTAGGGGGGGCATGCCAGGCTCCCCTTGTGCCCCCCTGCCGGCAGGGAGGGCATTGGTGTAGTCCTGGGGTAGCCCTAAGTCGACTTAGGGCTACCCCATGTCTACACTGGCTTAATTCGACTTTAAAATGTCGAATTAAGCCTTAAGTCAAAGTAATTCTAGGTTTAATAAAGTCGACTTAATTTTAATTAAGTTGACTTTATTTTCCTTAAGTCGACTTAAGCAGCTTGCTTAAGTCGACTTAAGGAAACTGTAGTGTAGACGCAGGGTAAATTAAGTAGACTTAATTTACAAGTGTAGACACAGCCTGAAATGCTAAATATTATTACTGACACAGAATTGCAATCTTTTTTAAAAAGTTGGCGTAGCTGAATAAACACCTTTGTCATATGAATGTATTAAGCTGTCTTGTGATCCTACATGATAGAGGAAAATCAAGTATTTCCCTCAAGCCAGTTATTACAAGAGGTTCCACAGTAAGAAACATTATCCTTATGTACACACCAGAATACATTTTAAATACCTAGGTAGCAGAGTTGGGTACCCGTATCTATCTGGAATTTAGGTTCTTTAACCACTTTTGTTATTGTGGTACCTGAACTTTAAACTCGTGGCATATATAAGTTTGTGCATGGCACTCTCAGAGGTTCACCAGCACCTGACTAAGAAATCATTGGCCAGCTTCCAGTGAGCTGTCCTCATTTTCTTGCAGTTGGTCTTTCTCAGATGCCAGAAGAGCCATAAACTACTGTACCTGTTCTGTCGTGTCCCCCAAGAAGCATTACTTATACAAGCTCCTCCTCTGAAGGCCACTGAGGACTAGTTGAAAGATTCTGGGACACATCTGAAAGGGACCCATTGTGAGTGACTGGATGGGGCGTCAGAGTATAAAACCCTTTTACGCAGACACAATCTACATCGCACATCCCCATGCTCAGCTGCATCTCATTTATTTAAAAAAGGAAACAGGGAGTGTCCCCCTGAGCCACAAAGTTCAGAACAGTTTGAGGGTGGTAGGATCTGGGATTGGAAGATGAATTTTGTTGGTAGAAATTTTTCTTTCAAAAACTTTTCCCAACGGACAACTGGGGTTTTCACAAAACTTTCCCTCCCAAAAAGTATCTCATTGCCAAGAAAAATTCTGACTTATCAATCAAAAATCAAAGACCCCCAAACTGAAATATTTCCATTTGGGAATGCTGCCATGGTGCCTCATGGAAATTATAGCTCAGTTGCCTTGAAAAACTCATTTTCCAACCAGCTTTAACTTATAGAGACAAGAGCTAATCACTGTGTTTGTAGCTGGATCAAAAATTTCCACAAGTTCAAGGATGTCAGGATTGAAGGTTTTAGTTTGGGCAGATGAAACTCTTTCCTGTGCTGACCTAACTAGGAAGGACTTCACAAGCTCCCATAATGCTTTTAATCTCTCCATACCTTTGCATCTTTATTTTCATCACCTCCACACTTATTGTAACATTTCCATTGTTATAACTTGCATGTATAAAGGGTGAGTTATACAGTTAAATTAATTGTATAGCATGGCATATACAAGTTCATTAAGTGTAGCTATTCCAAACTTTAATGTACAGCTTCATATACAACATGTCATTTACTTTAGTCTTAATATATTTCTTGGCTGGTTCCACATATTATTAATGATGGATAAAATTAATGTATTACGCAGGCAGCAAATTAAATAATATTTGAAAAAGATGCTGTGCTTTATCTTAAAATAACCACAAATCCCAATGCAAATTGTACATTTTCATGTTTAGACATGTAGCCAAATGATTCTGTCTAAAAATGCACTGTATCTTTTAGTCTTATATTTATACAGAAGTTCTATCTGGTTTCAAAAAGCCATTTAACTAATGGTAAGAGATAACTTACACAGCACATTTTCCAACTCTATTCTTCTGCTAAACTAAAAATTCTCATTTAAGTATGAAAAAAGTGCCTCCCATTTTTTTTTTTTTTTGGTCAATTTCCTGAAGAGGCACAAAGGTAAATGTTTGGTTTTGAAGTGATATATTCATAAGTTTTGCTAGGACAGTATAAACATATTTTCAGTAAATACTTATGATCTATTGAGAAAAAAGATGTTTACAGATCTTATGGTTCAAGATATAACTCACAGCTTGGAAACTATATAGACTTCTATACATTAAATGTATTCATACTAGCTCAAAATATGATGTTGGCACTATTATCAGAAAGTTTAAGATTAATTTAAAGTGTGTATCTTCCTATCAGTATATTTAAACAGATTTCCTGAGAGAAATCATACTCTCTTTCTTTCTATTCTGCTTTAGGATATAATATCTATACTGTTATATATTGCATATTACTTCATTTTTTTGTGTTACCATTTCAAACTCTCATCTGACTTTGTGTTACAGATCAGTAGCAATAAAAGAGAACTAAATGTTTTTTTTAGAGTCAGATTTTGAAAAAATAGGTGCCTAATTCACAGATATTCAAGTAGAGGTGGAAAAAAAGGTAATTGTTTGTGCACCATGGAAGAAATTCATCCTGATGCAAAGGCTCAGCTCCAGGCCCTGAAAACTAATTAGGCTCGTGCCTGACTGTGTCTCACCCCTTGTGCACTGCGGAGGCGGTCTACATGTGGGATTGGGGCACAGTGAGACTGGAATTCACCACTATGCACTGGCCTTTGCAGTTTACCAACATAAAGCCCAATGACTCCAATGACTCCATCTAAACGTTATTTTCTAACTTCTAGGTATGTTCAGCCTAAATTCTGAAAAGGAGAATTTCACCAAAAATGAAGCAGTTTGTGTGAAAAGCAGCTTGTTGTCTATGCAGAAATATCTGTCTGTGCCCTTTTTCATGTACATCCTAGATGCCTGTTGCCTAAAATTCTACTTGAAAAATAAATACATAGTTATTTATTTACCCTTCTTCTAAAAGAGGACATTTGCCAAAATAGGATGTGAAATAAAATAAAAACCAGTCCTTTCATCTTTGGTTTACCCAAGTTATACCTTGGATGCATAACAACATGTTACGCATATGTGTTATGGACCAAATTACCGCATATGATACATCTAAGATGAATGTCTTTGAATAATTCAATAAAAAGTTCAAACTATTCCAAATATTAAGTTGTTAACTGAATAGCTATCCCAGAATCATACAAAACAGCTGCTGTCCAATATATGACCACAGAAAGAAAAAAATGTTGCAGTATTCTGAGGTATAGCTTTCAATCTTTAGAGTTATAAAGAAAATTTAACATGACCAGCATAACAGTATTTAGGCAAGTCTCAGCCATGTGAACAGGTTCTTACACAAAGTATATTTGGACAAGCGCAAACATCTCACTGAGGATGTAAAAAGACACCCTCTCCTCCCCCAATCTGTATATCTTTGTATGAAAGTAAAATGCATGTAGGAGCTGGTTTCCAAACCCAGAAATTCCCTTTTGCTCAGAGGTGGAGCTGATAAATCTGCAAAGACAGAAATCACATAGTACTGTGACTTCAAATTCTGTTCTATCTAGGTTGTAATACCCTGCACCCATCACTGGGGTATATGAACACTTAACATGGTTAATATGTTCTAATTATGATTATAGTGGTAGCTCTTCCTTTACTTAGCATAGTCCCATAATGGTATATGCTTAGGGTTTTAGATATACAAAAAGGACAAATTGCATGATTTTACCTGTGCAATTCATTGTAAGTACTTTAATTCCTTAATCTGAGAAGAAAGGGTATATTGGATATGCTCTTCTAAGACTGTTTGTACCTTGGTGTCCCATGGGAATTTAGCTAGACATGAACCGGGCCCAATCATGAGACTACGGGTACAGGAAAAGAGAAGAAACAAGATGCATTTTACAACCAGGTTAACTAAAATTTTGAAATGTACTCTACATAACAAACCAATGAATACCATACATAATGTTATTGCGCAGTTAAAACAACATGGGGACAAAGAAGGACCAAATTCTTTTCTGATGTAACTATTGACTTGGGTGGAGTTATGCCAGCAGGGAATTTGGCTTGTTGTCTCACAGGCAATATACTGGAGTTTCACTGCAAGGAATGTATTAATAAAGATCTAACATATTTTATACATGAAAAGAATTTAATTATATTAATTTCTTATTATACATATAATGGATGGCTTTCAAATACCACATAAGGATTACAGTCTAAAGTTCTTGAAATTCCTTTGGAAATTGTTTTAAAAGGCACATAAAAAAAATGTAGTGCTGTTTTTTGTTAAAACAAAAATGATACAAAATAGTCTAAAGTTAATGTAGCTAATTCCAAATTCAGCCTTCAGTTGTTTTTTTTTTAAAAACCTGTGCAAATACAAAGCTAAGATATCGTATGTTGCACAATCTTAATTTTTTACCACTGCTTTTAGACACAGCACTCAAATGTCATTTCAGACTGTTGAAAAGTGAAAAAAAAATGTACTGATTATTTTGAGTAAGTTAATTTTCTTAGAGCAAACTATTGAATTTTTACAAAAATAGGCAAATTTACAGGTTAAGTGGTGGTGGAGGTTTAATAATTTGAATTTCATTGAAAAACCTTATATGGATTTAGTTCAAAAGTGGATTGTGTTTTTAAAATTTTGGTTTTTGTTGGGGAAAACAATAATTAACTGGCAAAGAAAAAGAAACCCTAAAAACAGTTCCAGGCATTAGCAGAGTTAATGGTCATTAAAAGAGTAAATGAAGGTGTTGGGTTTTTTTTGAAAAAAGCTACCAATATAAAGCTGTAAAGTTAGCAAGAAGTCTACACTTCAAAATACATTTTAGTACATTTCAACTCAGAAGCATTTCATCATAATAACATAAAGGAAAAGTACCTTAATTTCAAACAATCAACAAACATTCTACAAGTCCAATCAAATGTTAAGAATAATTAAGTTTCTTCAGAAGATTGTGATAGTAAATGAATAATTTAAATCACAATCGGCCACTGAAATAATACCGCCACAGGAGAAATACATACAACATTCTTTTTTAGAACAGAGGATAAGGAATTAAAAGGTTTCCTTTAACACATTTTTCGGTTTTGCATTTCCCCCCTCTTAGTATTCCAATAACCTACTTCAATCATAGCCATTTAAAACTTTGAGTAATAGCAAAAAATATCAACCAAAGGACACTGGAAAATCTGCACCAAGTTGTAATAGAATAGTAATACTATAAGGAATAATATGTGTAAAAATTCTAGTGTCTAAAAATGTTGTGTAATTTTATATGATGAATAGCCAGAACAAATGCTCATCATAATTACATTTTTGTTCTACCTTAGTCTGCAAAACTAATTTGTGAATTACCTTAAAGATAGATGGTTTGTTAATTTGCAGATGTCTTCCCACTTTTCTCGCTCCGTCTCTTTGAGGAGATATACATTTACAAGCTGTATGTGTATGCACAAAATTTATCTATCTTACATATTTCGTAATCACTCATCATCATAGTATCTAAGAGTTAAATAGATGTATTAAGCACACATGCCCACACACAAATGCCAAATATACATGCATATCTACTAGACATCCAATAAAATATGTATTGTAAAAAGCAAAAGTGATTTTAAAGATTTGAAGACAGCCATGATGACAGTATATATTACTGTTAAATTCATGAAGGCACATCTGCAAAACAGACTAGGGACATACCTGTAAATCTTCCTCAGAAGCTGAAAGTAAATATTTTTTATTTGCCAGAAATAAGTGGAAAAAACTATTGACAATTTTACAAAAAGTTATGAGAGTGATTTTTAAAAGAATGCTGCATTAGCTTTTTATTATTCTATCCTGAGTATGGAGTAGTTTAGTTGAATGGGCTAATGTTATTGGTCATTTAAAATTGATCATATGGGTGTGAATAGTCACAATACAAAACAACCTTGTTAACAAAACCAAATTTATTAGCTAATCTTTTTAATGCTGTTTGATTCTCTCATGTAAAAGTACCTTGCAATTTAAATATATGCTTGGTATCTACTTGCTTGTGTAATACCTTCTTTGCTATTGTACTTCGTATTTAGCAATGATGCAGAGTTTAGCCACATATGGATAAAGTTTTAGCCCTAGGGATTTTATTACAGCAGTATTCCCTCTTCAATCCATTGTCCACCATAACAGGTCTTAACCTTCCATAGCTAGACAGACAAGCAGAGAAGTATAAAAATGAATCAAGCTATGTTTAGCAAAATTTTAAATACCATAATCTCTTTACCATGGTCAAACAAGACTGGAATTCTCAAGATGATCTGTTATGGCACAAATCCATTCCAGAACAGAGCTGATTTATAGCTTAGCACCATTCTTCACTCTTCACTGAGAGTAAGTTAAATGACCCAAGAATAACATTAATATGTACTATAACTAGATAGAAGGGTGGTCTAAGGCATTAGTTTTCACCCAAGGAAATTCAAGCTCATACATTGCCCAGAAATACTAATAAGGGTCAAGTACCATTACTATTTTAAAAGGTCGACAATGTAATGAGTTACGGAGTATGATAGTGAAGTAGTGCTGGTATCCTTCTTTCAGTCTTGCTAATCTTCTTCTGCAGTAAGATTTTGATTGAATCTTGAAGATATTCACATTCATATCTTGCATTCTGTTTCATTGCTAATTTGGATTAAAAATAGCCATTGAATGTATTTTTGCTTATTTTGGTCAATCTGATTCAACTGCTTTAAGTCCCCCATCAAGTTTCCTTTCTTTTCTCTTTTTTTCATGAAAGTAACCATATCAGAGAGAGAGAGAGAGAGAGAGAGAGAAAGGAGAACTTAAGATGTTATTTAAAAATCACATTAATAGGGACACTAAAAGATTTTCATGGAAATGAAATGATCTTACAAAACAGGAAATAGAAAAGTAAGATATTGAAATTATTTTAAGACAGATGCCTTTTTAAACTGCATTAAGAACACCTATCACAGTTCCTGTATCCAGGAGATCCTCACCCAAGAGGTATTTTATCTTCACAACATCTGGAACTGTCAGGGAGCTACAGTTGTAGAACTTACCAGATGCAGACACTCCATACATAAAAGTACGCTTACAAATCATACCATTAATAGCAGTACAACTCAAGTGTTTCTTATACATCCATGAAGAAACTATTCTGTGGCTATAAGAAGGCTTAAAAAAAATCCTAACTCAACTTTCCCGTAATTCCTAATACATGAAAATAACTACAAGAGTTTTATTTTCAGATTTTCTATAGACGACTGACAGAAAGCCTTTTTCTTCTGGGTGAAAAACTCCTTGTCCCATAAATCTGCGTGGTTGACATATCTAGGTAAATTTGTATCCCTGCTCAAAGGGATCACTGGTTTTATTCTCTATGGATTTTTCACTCTATTGTGGAAAATGAACTGAGGCAGAAAAAAAAGTGTTGGATATGTGAAGGAAGGTTTATATTATTTTATATCATTCACACAGTTCTCTTGTCATTTTGCTTCCTTTATTAAATGTTTAAAACATAAATATTATACCGTACACGCCAGACATATTTTTGAATATGTAGTTCAGTCCTGAATGAGTGCTAGAGGACTTGGACCATATTCTCCTCTTACTCTTGATCTACACCAGTGTAAGTAACTCCACTGGTATCAATGTAAAAGCAGTAAGAGAACTAACACACACACACACACACACACACACACACACACACACACACACACA
>ML685777.1:12060161-12148945 GCA_007922175.1 Pelusios castaneus
ACACACACACACACACACACACACACACACACACACACACACACACAAACGAGTATTATATTTGTGATCAAAGTTTCCCTTTTATTTCCTCCCCAATATAAGTGAATGATTTATCAAGTATCAAGCAGTCAGATCCTCTGGTGTAAATCCATGTTTAAATGGAGCTACATTGATTTACACCAGCTGAGCATCTGGTCCATAAATATTTTTAATTTCACTCAACCCATCACCTTGATATTTCACTCGCAGCAAATATTTTAGTGATATCAGTACACTGGTTAAGTGATATATTATTTACAAGAGAGACTCAGTTTGTCTTTCTGATATCATATTTATCTATGAATAAAAAGTATTTATCAAACATTTTTATCCCAATCAAATACATTTGATTGAATACATTTTTCAAGACAAGACAGCTACTGGGTTCCTTTCACGATATGGTCACCAAGGACCAAGAACAGCCAAGCCACTGTCCCAAAGACTTCCTTTTAAACATTTATCACTCTGCCGGGTTAAAGTTGGAATAATAAAATACTCACAGGATTGTGTTTTCTATCCCTAAAACATGCTTTCAAATTTAATTTTCTACAAACTGTGTGGTACTTCTTGGAACTTAAGCGATTTTTAACCACATGTGCTGTGTTATGACGGCTGTGATGGTGATAGTGAATGCTTGGTAGAGGGATTAGATATGGGTCAACTGTTTAACCATCTGGATTTTCCATGAGCTAAACCTAATTTTTGACACCTCTCTTTAGGTTAACTGGAACACAAAGTGACTCCCATTCTGTTTTTCCTCTTGTTCTCTGTAAGCATGTCATAGCATCAATTGGAATTGCTCTGCTTCCACCACCCTGTGGTAATTTTATGGCATGACATACATTCAGTTTAACAGGGCCTTCTTGCAATACACAGTAATAATAGCTATAAAATTATTTGTCTTCTGTGATTAATTTCAAGATCATCTCATCACTCATTCTGATGCAAGTAAGATGTGGGTAAATCTCTCATATAAAAGTATTGTCTGAATATCTAACTCCAATGAAATACATTAAAGTACTACTTTTAAAAACTTAATGGCATTGTTTTTAACAACTGAGCTATTTCTAAGATAGGTGACCTTCTAGAACAGGAGTCTGCAACCTGTGGCTCTGGAGCCGCATGCGGCTTGTTGGCTGCCCCCTTGCGGCTCTGGGCTCCCCCAACCACCGGGGTACCCTGCAGGAGGCCCATGCCTGGCTCTGGGCTTCCCCCAGCCACCAGGGACCCCACGGGCAGCCCATGCCAAGCTCCAGGCTTCCCCCCCCCCCCCGCATAAGGGGACCCTGCAGCAGAAATCCTGGCTCACCTCCCTGCACCTCCCACCAGGAAGCTACACCCATTGTGGCTCTCAAAACACTTTGTTATTGAAGGAATTTTCAAAAATGGCTCTTCTTATCTTTTGGGTTGCAGACCCCTGTTCTAGAAACTACCTGAGTAATACATTGAACATGCCAGTTTTCAATATATAACACAGCCATAGGATGCTGAAAAAAGTTATCTTGATTAAGAAAATAAACAGGTTAATACAATTTAAATTTTCTCACTGCATGCACATTTCACAAATACTCTGAATTTTATATGTAGCAGATGGCACTCAAACAAATCAAGAAGCAGAAGCTGCAAAAGAGAGAAAAAAACAACAGAGAAACTCATATATTTCTTCAAACGATAAGATGAACTGCAGATGTTTGTTGAAGGGCAGCGCTGACGCAGACAACTTAAGAGTCCACTTGTGTTTAGCATTGGAGAACCGCAGTAGCTGTCACTACATGATTTATGAAGGTTGTTTTCTATATTTTATGTCAACGGAGGAATTGCAATTAAAAAGCCCTAAAATATAATCACTTGCCTGTGATAATTGGGAACATTGGAAAATGATAACCAAAATGTAACTCCTACCACCCTTTTGCAAGCTCAGCTTTTCAGGATGAACAAAGATATTTAAGCAGCATAACTCAGTTCCATCAATCTTTCAAAGTTTTGACCAACATGCTTTCATGCTTCTGTATTTTACTCACATGGTTCTCAGTAGTGCTGCTAAAATACTGTTCTTATCTGACACCTGCAGTCAGATTAATCCCCAGTTAAGCTTGACAAAGTCACTAAAAGGAAAACAGTTGTCTGTTAAAGAACTTTGAGTCATATACAAAACAGCTGCTTGATAAGTGGTTAAAAATCATTACAAAGCGCTTAGACCTCTGCCACATCTACTGACATCAGTGGAGTTCCATAGGATGCAAGTCAAGGAAGAATTTGGTTTTAAGGGATTGGAAGTGAATGTTAATTATACCAATTTAGGCGGTTAGATTCCTTGATCTAACTCCTGCTCTTATTTACACCCTTGTCAATGCAGTGTATCTCTGCTGAAGTCAATAATCTACATCTACACTGCTATAACTCAGAGCAGAATTTGACCTCCTAAGATTTCATTGTGCATCATCTCTACATTTGGCTCATATGCTGTGTATAATGCTAGATGGTGAGATAGGAAGTGGGTAGCATATTACACAACATGTGGTTTTGTTATATAAATCTTTGCTTTGGTTACATAGCGAGGCACCAGGTTGAAAGCCAATGGCATCTGGAAACTGAGTGGTCTCTGAAGTTTTGGAAATAGCCATTCAGGCTCTGTCCCAAGAACTCCAGAGATAAGCCCTTAATTTAAGAAAAATAAAATACATTTCTATTCCCTGTACAACAGAGTTTTGATATACTCCATGTAGGTCCTTCAATTTTTCTATTTCTTTAGCTCCATGCACCTCAGGGAGGACAGTGTGGCTACCAAATTCTGACTCTCATATTGTAGCTGCTGTTCTATAGCTGATTGCACTGAGTGGTAGTGTCATATATATCCAAGGATGAAAGTACGCCCCCCCCCAACATACTGTAAAATACACATATAGAGTTAACAGGGACTGGCAATTGCACTTGTAGCCTTTCACTCCTGGGTTTTTATCACTGAAAGTACAAAGATAGTACATATTTTAACTGATCAAATATCCTCAATATAACCCCATTTTCCTCCCCACACAAATAAAATGACTGTTTATCCAAGAAACCCTGGAAAAACCTAAAAAATGTTAATTGTATATAAAGGTTGGTCCACGTGGAGCAGTAATGCAGATTTCTGAAGCTCCCCAATGTGTTGTGCATTAATTGGTCAATGTAGACACTGAGAGTACACACTAAAGCTTCCTTAGTGAACTTTAATGCAGTGCTGTTTGAAACACCATAAAGAGAATATTCATTACAGTATAGAATTCTGTGTTGAGAAATGTATATAATATATCTTATTCACTATAGTGTATACCTAAATAAAGCCCTGAAAACTGGGTTTTTTCGGATGTCTGTATAAAACTCAAAAAGTGCTAAAATAAACAAAAATTGAAACTAATGGACACTGAAAAGCAGAAGCCATACACATAGATGATGCAAAAAACACAAATATCAGTTATTCAAGGGGACATGCAAGGAACATGCTTAGTCAATGATATTCTTGTGCAGTCTACAAGATCCTTTTATCATTAATACTCACCCATTTAATTCCAGCTTGAGGTGGAAGTGACCAAAAACCTATTACCATTTGCTGGCTCTTTAGTTGACCATGAGAGATTAGTTGATGGTTTTAGTCCACTTCCTAATGGATAACTTTCCATAGCAAAAACCCATATCTGTCATTAATTATGAACTTTGCTGGCAGTCTCAGAAGACAAACCAAGAAATGAAGAGCAAACAGAGTCCTGTGGCACTTTTAAAGACTAAGGCTATGTCTACACTTGTGTATTTAAGTCGACTTAGTGTGTCCACACTGAAAATTAAAGTCGACTTAAAGGGGAACTTACCAAGTCGACATAGAGTGTCCATACTGGTTGCTCTAGGTCGACTTTGTGGGGCTAGGGGGACCTAGGGCAGGTCCATGGGGGCAGGGGGTACATCCCTTGCCCAATGCCAGGGGGCTCAGCATTTGCCCCATTGTACCTAGGTACAATGGGGCAAAAGGGGACAGGGACCCTGGCAGGGCATAGGGGCAGGGTGGGCAGGGCTCTGCCCTGCCCTGTGAGGGGGGCATGCCAGGCTCACCCTGTGCCCCCCCCTCCCAGGCAGGGAGGGCATTGGTGTAGCCCTGGGGTAGCCCTAAGTCGACTTAGGGCTACCCCATGGCTACACTGGCTTAAGTCGACTCTAGGGAGTCGACTTAAGCCTTAGGTCTAGTGGAAAGGAGGTTTTATAAAGTCGACTTAATTTTAATTAAGTCGACTTTATTTTCCTTAAGTCGACTTAAGCAAGCTGCTTAAGTCGACTTAAGGAAACTGTAGTGTAGACACAGGGTAAATTAAGTCGACTTAAGCAAACTTAAGTCGACTTAATTTACCAGTGTAGATGCAGCCTAACATTATTTATCGCATGAGCTTTCGTGGGAGAAAATCTCACTTTGTCAGATGCTTTGAAGATGGGAAATCTATAGAATGGGAGGAAATTAAATGCAGGGAAGTGTATGACATAGGATCAGGTCAGGCTGTAACAGCAAATCAAAATAGATGTTAGGATTCAAACACTGGGGAACAGCACATAGAGGAAGGTGAGGTCAAATCACTTGTTGTAATGAGAGAAAAATCCGTAGTCCCTGTTTAACCTCAAGGCAACTGAAGGGCATTAGAGGTAGAATTTGTTCTGAATCCAAGGGTTGAGAAGCAGCAGGGAGGGGTGGGGAAGCTTCTACTATTACTGCTCATACTGTGCCTGTTTTAAATAGGTGTAAATGTTCATTCCCTAGTAATAACAGTTGACATTTTCATGTAATAAAAATTCTCTCTTTCTTTACTACACTTGGCTATGTCTACACTTATTAAAATTGGTTTGAATTAGTTAGTTCGAACTAACTAATTTGAACTAAATTCGAATTAGCGATCTCCATTGATTTCAATGGGTCGGTTAGTTTGAACTAAGAAATTAGTTCGAATTAACATGGCCACATTGGTTTATTTGAACTAGTTAGTTTGAATTAACCCTTACTTCTAATACCCTATTTGAAGTTATTAGTTCGAATTAAGGAAGCCCTTAATTCGAACTAATTAAAGCCTAGTGTAGCCATAGCTACATTAAGCTTCCTTAATTCGAACTATCTTGCCAGTGTGGACATAGCCCATGGGTGTCAAATGCAGAAATAGGATCTAGATTCCGATTTCAGCTACACACAAAGCTTGGATCTGGGATTTGCTGCATCCCATAATATAAATAGGGGCCAGCTACAAAGTTTGGATCCAGATTAAGTTTGGATTCTGAATATCTGAGAAGTTTTTGAATTTATCTATCTATATATCCATCTCCAATCACAGCAGTTTGCCATCAGAACCCTGAGAGAGATTTACAGAATAGTTGTGACTATTCTAGGGCTGTGTGAAATATTTGCAATCAAGTTTGAAGACCTCAATGAAGAGTTGGACAGCCCAGTGTAGCCAGCATCCACCAGCTCCTTGATTGTCTCCTGGCAGGACAAATCCTGTGAGAACTGATAGTTTGGACATACTGGCTTGAGAATGACCTTTAATGCATGTTCTGTGCCACAAGACCATCTTTTACTATCCTTTTTTTAAATGTGAATGTCTGGGTAGTTAAAAGCCACATTGCTGGGTATGTCAGTACCAAAGGGTATGTCTACACTTGCAAGTTAGGTCAACTTAAGGAGGCTTAAGTTGACATAACTTAGTCCCGGTCCACACCAGGCTTTCATTAAGTCGATTTAAGAAATTCCTTAAGTCAACTTAATGAAAGCTTAGGTGAACTTAATAAGAACCATCGGTTAGGTCGCCCTAACCCTTTGATTGACTCCTTAGTTTGACCTAAGCACAGTGTGGACGCTTAAGTCCACTTTATTATGTTGACCTAAGAGCAGTTAGGTCAATTTACTAAGTCCCCGGTCGGGGAAATCACTTTGTTAAGTTGACCTTATTTGGTCATCTTAACAAAGTCGACCTAACTTTTTGTAGTGTAGACATAGCCAAAGAGCTCAGTCACAGAATTTGTAGAGCACTCCTTGTTACCCCAAGGTCTAGGAACTTGGAAAGCAGACATCACTGCTTTGGAGTCTGAATAGATGGAACTAGTAACCGTGGTACCATTTCCTTCCTCTTGAATGTTTTATGCAGAAGAAATGACTTGAGGTAAACCTATTTGACGCTTGCTTGTTATTTCCCCCCTTATATTTATTCTTCTAGATGGACAACCCAAACCTCTAATGTTCAGATTTTGTCTTTGGATATGTGAGCAACACAACTCTCAAGTATTTCTATGGGAGATGTGTGTGTACCAATGTGAATTTTGCTCTAAATATTGCAATTCTTTCTCCTTTTGTCACACTCTTGATGAGTTGCTTGGTTAGCTCTAGCTTGTAATTCACAGTTCATTGAAATATTTTAGTAAGGAGACTCACAAACCCAAATAAGTCACGGTCCTCTCTCAGATAGTTGCACATGTGCAGTCCCTGAAAATGTTCACATAAACTTTGTTCTAACACCATTATTGATAGGGCTTGCTGTTCTCCTGCTCTTGATGAATGTGCTATTGAAATAAACTAGCTCTCCTAGCAGTAATGATCCATTGATTAAAGAAAACTTTCTAGTTAACAATTTGTAACAATGTAATAAGTAACTTTCAATTAAATTTTTCTCTATGTGGAGAAAAAGTGAAATGAATAAATCAGTAAAGACTACATAATGGAAGCCTATTAGCAGAGTGAATATATTCTTGTAACTCAAATTCCTATACCACGTTAGCATTATCTTCCATCAGAAGAGAATGTACAATTACCAATTTTTATCTTATCTTGGACTTGTTATTAAAGAGTAGTAAAGGAAACTTCATTCCAGAAGCTATAATGTGATTTTTGATTAATAGTGGGATTTTTATGTGACAAGAATATTTCTTCTAGGCAAAGTATGCACATGTATCTTTGCCTGAACTGACTTGTTTCTGACAGGCTTTTCATGGACAGAAAGTTGTGTTACTGTATAATATATGTCTACATCTATATGTATATCAAATTTATGCTCATAGCAACTAAAATGTTTGGAGTTAAAATACATACTGTATAAATGGACCTTAAAATTAAATTGATTATACGCTGTAGTAATACTAAACTGAAGTTACCCAACAATAAATACCAAGCAAGCCACTGTCTCAACTGTCATGGCTGCAAAGAGAAATGTTAAAAAAATATTAATCATGACTTGAAATGTTCTAAGGGGGTCTACAGTAATATATGTCCTGGTAACTTATTACTGTCATTTGGAGTTATGGGCATATAATGATGGCAGATGTGACTTCTAAGAGAGTATTTAAAATACATTTTAATCTTTAAAATGTGGTCTTAATGAATTTCTGATTGGCAGGAAAAATAATTAGCTATTTAATTCTTGCTAAAATTTGAGCAATATTGTAATATTTCACAATATTTGAAACAAGTTTTAAAATATTTATATTTTTCTAATTAGAAACTGATACAACTTTCAGGGAAGTAAACAGAAAAAAGTTGAATCAGGACTTTAGTGTGCTAAAGTTCAAGATTTTAGCATTTTTCCACAAACAAATCCAGGGCAATAGGACAGCAAAAAGTCCAAATGAATACACAGGAGCATACGGAAGCAGGAGTTTTAGTCCCCAAGTAGGTTAAAATTATTAAATTTTAATACCAGATAATTAATCATTTAACCATACACAAGTCTGTTGTGATAAATCCACACCTGCAAAGAAGTATAGAATTAAGATGAGAAATCTGGTCCTCTCACCACCCAAGCTTGGCTATGCCGTGTAAGTCTCTACAAACAGTAGATGATCATAGTAGTCTTGTCCATCATGCACTCTAATGCCACCTGGATTCTTTTGGTTTGAAATGAAAGGGAAGCAATCAGATTTTATAAAAATCAGGTGTGGAGCAGAGAGTAAAAATCCAGATTAGTTAAACATATTCTGAATTGTACCTGTTCTCACAAAGAGGGATGCTATCTGATCTTAGGCACATGCTGTACTTTTCATAATCCAGGAGCATGGGCAGCAAAGGACTAATGGTAAGACATCAAGACCATCCCTCTGCTTTTTTATTTTCAAGACTAATATTTTTACGGTATACCCTCTCCAAAGACTGCTTGTCATGCTGTGTCTTGTGCCCGTAATTTTGCTTTTACCACCTTTTTTTTTAGAAGCATTCCCTCCTGGAGCTCAGTGTGTCTGCACTAAATTCTGCTCTCAGTCAAAGTATGTGGAGTTGTTCTGGATTTACACTCCTATAAGAAAGCAAAATTTGGTGTAAGGTTCTTTTTCTTCTCTGCTATTTCAGTTTCTTTTCTTTCTTTTTATTCTGTCATTTTAAATCCATTGGGTGAATTCATTTCAATTCTCTCCTTTCTTCTGTTGAACCACTTTGTGTAGGAGATTCTTACTTCCTAACACCCCTTAAGTTCTACATGTACATGTTAGTTTGCTTAACCTTTTCCCAGGGTACATCCACACCGGAGCCTTAGGTCAACTTAAGGATGGTGAAGTCGATCTAAAGACGGCTGCGTCCACATTGGGTGCTTATTAAGTCAACTTAAGCACTTCCTTAGGTTGACTTAATAACACCACCTCTGAAGGTCAACTTAATGCTTAAATCGACCTTATTAAATCAACTTAAGCCAGTGTGGACAGGGAGTGCCCTTAAGTCGACCTAATTGGCCTTCAGGCCCCGGTGCAATGTGGGACAGCTACCCACAATGCACCACTCCTCCGTCGACCTAGCACCTGCCAGTATGGATGCTGGCAGTCGACTGGAGTGTTCTGTGTGGACTCTGTAAGTTGACTTAACAAGGTCGACTTTAAGTTAAGTCAACTTAACATAGCTTCCATTGTAGATGTACCTCCATAGTCTATTCTCACTGTGCCTCCAAGGACTATTTTTTCCCCCTTCTCTCCTCTTATGTTCTGTTTTTTTCTGCAGTATGGTGCAGCAAGTTACATGTAATATATCTGATCTGGTCTAACCAGCACTGTGTACATGCAATGACTTACCTGTCTAACCCTTATTCTATTTCGGCACCTACTTGCACAGACTCCTGTACCAATTCAGATTCCTACAGAAGTGCACCTGACTGTGGCAGGCACAGGGTTCTGATGGGTACTACCCCTCTATACCACATATGCAATACAAATTGCAGACTAGATCCAAAGCCTAATGAAGACAAAGGAAAGACTCCCAGGGTGCGTCTACACTTGTAAATTAAGTTTACTTAAGCTTGTTTAAGTCGACTTAATTTACTCTGTGTCTACACTACACTTTTCCTAAGTCGATGTAAGCAGCTGCTTATGTCAACTTAAGGAAAAATTAAGTCAACTTTATAAAACCTCATTTTAAGTCAACTTTTGGCTTAAGTCAACTTTCTAAAGTCAACTTAAGCCAGTGTAGATGTGGAATAGCCCTAAATCGACTTAGGGCTCTCCAGGACTTCCCCACTGCCCTCCTTGCCAGGGTGGCTGGCACAGGGAGAGCCTGGCATGCCCCCCCACAGGGCAGGGCAGGGCAGAGCCCTGCTCATCCTGCCCCTATGCCCTGCCAGGGTCCCTGTCCTCCTTTGCCCCATTGTACCCAGGTACAATGGGGCAAAGGCTGAGCCCCCTGGCACTTGGCAAGGGGTGCCCCCCCTGCCACCGTGGACAAGTCCCAGGTCCACCTAGCCCCTAGAAGTTGACCTAGGTGTCCAGTGTGGATGCTCTAGGTCGACTTTGTAGGGGCCCCCCTAAGTCGACTTAAAATTTAGGTATGGACATGCTAAGTTGACCTAAATTTACAAGTGTAGACATAGCCCCTGTGCCTTAATGGAATTTGGATCTAGCCCAAGAAGTGTTCAAAAAGTGTTTGAAATTCCTGATGTTTGAACTGTTCCAAACTTGCACATTTTTATTGATTATTTCACAATGGATCTCTTTAGAGTCAGAATTCTGTAACATTTTAATGCTTCAGATGGCCTTATTGTCTGTGTGAAATTGTATTTGTCTGAATTCCTTTTACCTGCCAATTAATAATGATAATCAAATTATTAATCATTACTTTCAAAATGCCATAATTTCATGTTGTTTTCACTGTCGTATTTCTGTTTTTATAATATTTTACTGACGCATGACATTTTGGGTGGGGCAAAATAGACAAAACAACGCTGCAAACACTTCCCTCACATTTTTTAATACCCTTAGCTCAGGTTCTGGGCACATAAACAAATACGTAGATTGACTGTCCTTTGGCCAATACTCACTTGATGTTCTTTACAATTAACAATATCTTAAAGAACACACAATATACAAGACCCATTGAACTTCTGATCTGACTTTCCCATCTTTAGATTCCACTACTGATAAATAAAGACCCATTTATAATTCATTTGTTGCACCCTCGGATTCCTGGCTGTAATAAGGTAGCCCTATTTTCCAAGCAAACCACAAGGGTCAAGAACCTCTAAAAATGGAACCTTCCAGGTTACATTCCCTGAAACTATGTGAATTCCAAACCAGAGCTTTTCAAAGCTCTGTTTTAAATATAAGATATAGAACCTTCAATAAACCACACGTTATCTAACCATGAGTAAGACGATGGCATCATAATTTTATAAACCTTGAAATGAAATGTCTGCGCAGAACTATACCCAGCTTTCTGATGTAGTGGTAGCTTTAATTTACTGATTTCTCTTCTGCTCAAATATTTTTAGGTCATGTATTTATCTGTAAATTTTGTTTTAAATCAGAAAATGTCTTGAGATCTGGCATCTTGCTTTCAAGAAGATCCCTGGGGAGACAAGGATGGCAGCAGTAGCAGCACAAAAAACTAAAATGAAATAGGAAATGCCATCTTAAGTTATTGTTGTATGTTCATCTACAGACATAGAGATACACTAATTTCTCCTAAAAAAAAATCATGATTTATATTCAGTCTTAATCATCAGTGTTTGCTACTTTGTACTAGCTGTTTTCTATTCCAATTTCTTTCATGTCTCTTTGGGTGCTTCTACACTGGCAACTTAGGTCGACTTAAGGACGCTTAAGTCGACCTACACAAAGCCGCATCCACACTGGATTTTTATTAAGTCAACTTAAGCGCTTCCTTAAGTCGACTTAATAACAGCTTAAGTCGACTTAATAACACCACCTCTGAAGGTCGACTTAAGCCTTAAATCGACTTCTTAAGTCAACTTCAAGCCAGTGTGGACGGGGAATAGCGCTAAGTCGACCTTATTAAGTTGACTTAAAGCCAGCGTGGATGGCTATGTCTACTGTTAAGTCGACTTAACAAGGTCAACTTAAGTCAACTTAAAGTGTAGCCACTCTGTTAAGTCAACTTAACAAGGTCGACTTTAAGTTGACTTAAAGTTGACCTTGTTAAGTCGACTTAACAGAGTCGACTTAACTTTATAAGTGTAGACATAGCCTTTGTTAGAATTTGTTCATTCTCCCTATTATTCTAGAGCATTGCCACATACTAGAAAATAGACTTTGCAGTTATCTAACCTAGTTACTCAATCAGATGAACTGTGATTCTGAGCAATTTACATGAAAAAGACACATTCCCTAATTTTTGGTGTGAATTTCACAAGAGGCAGGAGAGATAAGGTAATATCTTTTACTGGACCAATTTCTTTGGTGAGAGAGACAAGTGAAACTTATATGGAGCTCTTCTTCAGGTCTAAAACAGTGCAACAAAAGGCAGGCACAGATGGCTCTTCACTAAGAATCCTACAGAAAAAGTGGAGCAATGATGATCATGGAACTTTTAATTAACATTGTATTTAACTCAGCCTGCAATAAAAGTGTTTATTTTATGGTCGACAAAACGGACTTTAAAGGAAGAGAATCTGTATTGATTACAGAATCACAGATTTACAACTAGAATGGAAGGATCATCCATTGGGTCATTTTGTTCAATTCCATTGCATGATGGTTTGCAAGCGGAGAAAAATTTAGACATGATCAGAAATGTTACTGTGTTTCACTATCCAGCTTGTGAATCAGCAACTGGACCCTTGTAGCCATCTGTAAATTCACAGAAAATTCCTGCTAACTGAGTCATCCACAAACTAAATGAGAAGCGATGACCCCCTGAATCATTTCAGCATTCTTTCAATATTTTAATCTGTTGCCTTTAGCCCCATGAATGTTCATTTTTCAGCTAATTACAGAAGAGATAAAAATACTCTAGTTTATGTTCCTCTCTGAGGTGTAACTAAACTGAATCAATGAATCTGTTAATAAATGGAGCTTGTCTTGAGTCTGTAGTCATACAGAGCAGTTTCGTTTAAGTTAGTGTTAAGATAAACACTTTCATACTGAGTGAAATGCAAAAGCAGTTCACTTCAGTGGGAGTACTCACATAAGTGAGGTTTGGGGATGAGGACTGATAACATTTTCCTCCTCTAAGTTGGACCCTGATCTCTTTAAGACTTTTGCATCGATCCTGCGGACTTCAGCTTTGTGAGTGAGGTTATGTAAATGTGAAAATCTTGGCAGGATCCTAAACCAAAAGGAGGGCAAAAATAGTGCTCACCTCAAAAAAACCAAAGTGCTTTTACTGAGATACAGAAAATAAAAACTGTAGTAGACTGTAAGCTTTTCAGGTATGAGAGATATCTTTTCCCCTTTATTGGACTATACAAACAGTCATAAAGAATGAAATAACGCTAAAAATGAGATTTTAACATGACAAACAAAAATAGGTGTGAAAATAGATAATTAGGACCTGGAACAGAAATTGTCCATAAACTTCATATTTTATTTATGTCACTTGAGGAACAATTCTCCTCTCACTTGCAACTGACATAGATCAGGAGTAATCCCATGGATGTCAATAGAGTTATACTGATGTAAAACTGATATGAGGGAAAGGAAAACAAGCTTATTATCTCAAGGCTACAGAAAGATAAATTATTTCAGAATTGATATGTTTGCTTAGTGGCTTCTCTTGGCTGATGTACAAAACACTAACTTACATTGACCACGCATCTTTAACATTTTAAAGATTATTGTAAAGCACTCAATACGGCTAGGATTCTTAATTGTGATGACTATTTAGTCTGGTGGTGCTTTTGCTTATTTTTGGAAGAGCAAAAGAGTTTGCTGCCAGGCAAGAAGGAATCTTTTTTTGCTTCCTTATAATTTGTGGCTATGTTACTGATTAGTGAAGTTATCGGACTAGTTGCTGTTCCTGTTTCTTCCTGGAAATGCATAGGGTATTTGGTTGTCAAGGTATTTTTTCCTCCCGGGGTATGGGCATCTGTGGCTGTCACTGACAGATAATTTATATTACAACCCACTTGACCCTAGTTCATCGGTCTTCAAAGTCTATATGGAAGGGTTTCTTCTCTGCTATTGTTGCACAAGGGATTTACATTGGCAACTCCTGGTAAATCCCCCATGCATCACTGAGAAAACGGTGGTATAAATTGCAATCATATTTGCTTATGAATACTACTAGGAGTACTACTAGGTGGATAACTAGGTCCAAATTAGCATGATAAAGTGAAACACTTGAAGAATAATATCATGTTAAACATAACACAGACCTGATTTTGCCATTATTTATAGATCTGAGTAGCACACAGTTACTCAGAGGTAAGTGCTTTCAGGATCATGCCTTATAATTGTAAAGCTACATGACATCTTACTAATTAATTGATGATTAACTAAATTTGTATTGCAATAGCACCCAGAAGCCCCATTACAAGTATGCTTGAAAATACATTCCCTGAGCAGTTATTCATAGTAGCGGTCTTATTGAAGTCAAAGAGACTATTATAAGTAATTGCTCATCAGTAGGATTAAAGGAGTTCACAGTATGGCCCTAAAAAAGATAAGCAGGGGCAGAAAGCCAAAAATGAAATAATATATTAATTTTGAGATCTACATACTTGTTTGTAAAACATTTTCCACAATTATAAATGGATAGTCTTCTTCTCTAATCGTGACCACAGGCTACTTATTTCAAATGTAATAGAAATTTATATTCTTATTCTTTCTCCTGGACTTTAACACTTGGGCTGCTTTCCTGGCACAAAAGGGAATAATGTCTAATAAAGGTTCCAGAGATTAAAAAATAGAGTGGGACTGGCAAGAATCTGTAAAATGGAGGTCTTCTCTTCTGAGGTTATTGTTATTCCCAGAGACACAGTCTTCTGGCTGGCTGACTAGCTTTTGCAGGATTTGGTTTATCAATTCTCTACTCTCTCCTCAAAGATCCCTTTCTTTTTCTGTAATGCTCTTTCCATTGTTCCAAATTCCTGGTAAAGACCAAGCTACTTCTTATCACTTGTGGGTGCAATTTACAGTGAGCCGGTGGCACCAAAATGTCATGTAGCAGTGAGAAGAAAAAATGAATGGGAACATGGGAGTGGAGGAGAAAAGAATGGCTATCTGGCACAATCCTCCCTTCTCTGCCAGTCCTTAACAACTTCTCTGCCTGAACACCCGATTTTAGGGCCTCCTCCACAACACTTATGAAAATGGGGTAAGCACAACCATATGTTCATTCCCATATATATCTGTAGGAACTGATGTTACACTGGCCCCTGAGCAGGCTATGCTGCCCTTGGGGAAGGAGAGACTAGGAACAGTGATGGTGGGCTGGATCTTCATGGAAAATGTCTTAGTAGCCCAACACCCATGAGTTTGAATGATTCTCCTTCCTTGTGGATCTTTAAGTAATGCAGGATTTGAAGACCATACCCTTTGTCACCTCCTTATGGAAACAAACAATCATTCAACTTGGAGGGTTTATGAAATATTTTTTCCTTCTCCAAATTCAGGCGTTTCCACAGCAGATGTTAGTTCACCCACTTGTTCCTAACACCATTAGTGTCTGGCAGTGTTATAAACAGTAGTGTGGCCATAACTGACAGCTGTCAGTTACAGTACTGTTTCTTCATAATGCCAGGCAATTCACTCATTAGTTTAGCTGTGAGGTAACACCAGAAAAAGCCTTTCCTCATCTCAACCAGAGCTAGCAAAATAAACATGCCTAGGACTTAACAGGGCACCTGTTGGAAGACTGGACATTTCCTAGGCGGGTTCTTGCTAATGAAATATTATTAATCTTATGCCCAGATAGAGAGTCATATTCTGTCTTCAGACAAATTCATTCACTTGTAGCAGCACATGTATACTTGCTGACTCAAATGGAACAAATCCTGAAATCCTCACTTAGCTTTTACTCACTTCTCACATCGGCAAGATTCTTATCAACTTTGCAGAGAACAAGTTTGGACTGAGAAAGGACTTCAGGATTTAGGCCACAAGAGTAACTGCAACACAAAAATTTTGATGATAGACAAAGGAACAATCCCTGTCTTCCCCCTTCCAAAAATCAAACCTAAGCCATTTTGACTAATTTTGAAGATTGTTATATGCATTTATCTTCCATTTTTTTAAGTGTCAAAGTCAAGGACAGCCAAGTCAGTTAACCTGTAATTAAAACCAGAATACATATAATCAACTCTTACTATGATAAAATTAAGATATCTAATGTCTACACAAATCAGAGCAGAACTCATAATTTTATCTCTGGCTTTACCTTGTCATAGTTATTTACTGCTTTTTCATCCTGAAAGAGCACACCTGCACATACTTTATATTTCTCTGACTGGACTATGAAGAAATTGGGACATTCTCCCTGGGTTACTAAACTAAGGCATTAAGGCCTGATTCAGCTATTCTGCCTCATGTTAGCAGTCCAATTTACTCATTTAATTAAGGTCTGCCAGATCAAACTTTTCTATATCACTGTATGTTACATCTACAAAAGTTCAAGTTTAAGAACCAAACAAATGCAACTAAGTGATTTTTCCTACAAGTATCATTTACTATTAAGAGAAAAATCTCTTTTGAAATGCTCTCTAATACCAACATTGCAAATACTTATGAATTATAGTAGAAAAAGGACTATTTCTTAGCTAAAGCTTCACAGAAGTTTGTTGAAATATTTTAACAGTACTTATTTCTGTAATATATCTGAAGTATTTGCAGGTCAGAGGGAAAATCTTAACTTATTGGAGGTATCAACCTATTAGGGGCAAAGACAGAAGAAATCATGGATTTTATCTACTCATCTGCTTGTGTGGTTCTAATCACTGACAAAGCTGTTACTGCAAAACAGGAAGTGCACTTGGGGAAAGTAAGACTTTACCCATGTTGTGTCCGTCTTGCTCACCCTTTTTATTTTCAAGTTAAAATGCTAAAATAATGGAACTATGGAAAAAATAAGAACTGTGAATCCAAATAAAGCAACTGGGCAATCTAGATAAGCAGAACACATTTGGACACAAGGGCTATGTCTACACTTACTAAAGTTAGTTCAAATTAGTTAATTCGAACTAACTAATCTGAACTAATTTTAGTTAGTTTGAATTAACTTAATTCAAACTAGCAAAATTTAGTTCGAACTAAGCAAGTGCCATTCAATTCAATTAGCAAATTGCATTGAGTTCAATGGGCCGGTTAGTTCGAACTAAGCAATTAGTTCGAACTAATATGGCCACATTGGTTAATTCGAGCTAACTAGTTCGAATTAACCCTCAGTTCGAATAGCCTATTCGAATTTATTAGTTCAAATTAAGGAAGCCCTTAATTCAAACTAATGAAAGCCTAGTGTAGCCATGGCTTTAGTTAGTTCGAATTAAGCTTCCTTAATTCGAACTAACTTGCCAGTGTAGACATAGTCAAGGGAATTTAACTAGTATACTGGGGTTACCACTTCCACTCTTAACTGAAGTACTTACTATAATATACTTCACAGTCATAAATAGTGAGAACTCTGGTTTTACATTTAATTTGAAAGATGACAACTCCAAAACCATGGTATCCTATACAGCCCCATTTTGGAGAAGTTGCTCAGTGCTGATTCGCAGGGAAGAGTGTCTCCTTTTGAATTACTACCAGCACACGCTAAGCATTTTTGGGTGTTTCTCTGAGAGCTCTCATTCTATTTCAAGACACTTTGATCTGGCTCTAGAGGTGATCTCTGTTGGTACACAACACAAGGTGTCATGATTTATCTGTACACTTGGCTAGCCTAGCTGTGTATTATGTATGGGCCAAAATCTGCCCTGATTTACACCTTATTACTCAAACTTCAAACTATACCCCAGATGGATGACCATAAAAAGCCAGCACAATAAATGTAAATGGGGATTTTAGAAGACATTCCATTATAGGCATCTAAACCCCTAAGGCTGTATATCTTCCATGCTCACGATAGATGTGACCAAAAATAGGAGTTTTAGCATTTTACATAAAAAAAATTATGAGGCCTGATCCATCCAAAGCCTACAAAGCAAAGATTCCAATTGACTTCAGGGGGCTTTGGGTCAGGCATGGTCTTTTTGCCAACATGGCTCATTATTACTGAACAAAGCTCCTCTATGAATTTTTAGACATTCATATATCCAGTGTAGTGAAATAGTGATTTTTAAATGATATTAAACTCCTAGATGAACATGAATGTTTTTCACCAACTTTTATTATCGTTCACAATTTCCCATGACAAACAACTTTCCAACTAAAATTGACTTTTCATTTTTTGCCATGACATACATCTAGCCTTGCTATTAATATATGAGACTAAGTCTAGAATATGATCTATACCAGTGGTTCTCAACCTTTTTTTAGGTGTGGCACACTTGGCACTGTATTGCGACCCTTCGTGACACACTAGCCCACCCATCCCAGGCCGAATCCAGCCATCTCCCCTACTGTCCGTGACATACTTACCATTCTATGGTGACACTGTAATGTGTCCGGACACAGTGGCTGAAAACCACTGAGCTATACAATGCTAGTCTTGAATTGTATTATAAAAACAGTGTAAGTTTCTTCAGTCTGGGGATGGGCTATCTAGTTTAAGTGTAAGGTGTGTCCTGTCAGAAAGACTGTGAAATAATTCATTGCAATAGCCCAGCCTAGATGTCCTCAAAACACAAATCCCTTTATCTGTCTCAGATGCAATTAGCATGGGCTGGAATCTTCAAGGGTTTCCAAGACAAGAAAAACAACATATTACCTTCTAAGAGACAAGGTGGGTATTATATTTTATTGGATCTTCTGTTGGTGAGAGAGACAAACTTTCAGAGCTTTTCTTCGGGTCTGGGAAAAGTACTAAAAATGTCACAGCTAACTACGAGATCGAACAGATAGTTTCGCATAAGTTAGAGCTACTTCTGCCCTCACAATGAATCTGTAAAGATCCATGAGTCCTGCACATACTTATCACAACATGTGGGGTACCTCATCCAGTGCACTAAATGTCCCAATACCAACTATGGGAGTGAACCCAGACAACCAATATGCTCTTGAATGAACATACACAGGAAAATAAGAGACAAAACCACCATGTCACCTGTGGGTGAATACTTTTCATTAAGCAATCACTCTAAATCTAAGCTATCAATCCTAAACCTCAAAGGAAGCCTGCACAACATTTCCAAGAGATGAGCCTGGGAGCTTAAATTCCCAATTTTGCTAAAAATCACTAAAAATACTCACTAAAAGACACTAAAAATCATGGTGTTAATAAAGGTATGGATTTATGGCTTATTACAACACTCTAATGCACTAACCCTCCTCGCCTTTTTGTCCGATAACTACAGACGTTAATGGGCAATTTCATTTTGAATCATCCCTTAGAACAAGGGTTCTCAACCTTTTCAGGGTCATGACACAGCTGGGAGGCACTAAGTCTCCTCTGCCCCCCTGCATCTTAGCCCCAGATCCTTGCAGCCTCGGAAGCGCTGCCGGGGTAGTGCAGAAAACCGTGTTTCGGCAGATTTTTTTACTTTGGTTGGACAGTAACAAGATCTGCTGAAACACAATTTTCAGCACTACTTGGCACTAGGACTGGATCCTCCCAGGGCTGCAGAGACCCTTGCAGCCTCAGGACTGCCCCCAGCCCCAGCTCTGCCACTGCTGGCTCCTCTCATCCTGCTTCTGAGTGGGGTGAGAGGGAACTGACGGGCATGGCGGCACTATGGCTTGGAAGCTGCAGTGTTCTAGAGACTGTCTTGGAGCATGGAAGCCTATGGACTGCTGAGCACGGCCATAGCTAGCTTGTCTCGCTTTTTTTCAGCCTGGGAGCAGGACAAGGCAACTCTGGCTGGGAGCAGGGTAGTGTGATGCTAATTTTTGGTGACACATCTCTCTGCTCTTCATGACATATTTTTGTATCGTGGCACAGTGGTTGAAAACCGCTGCCTTAGCATATGTTTTAACCATTTATGCTAAACTAGCTGTTTGACCTTGTATTTAGCAGTGACACCCCTAGCACTTTTCCCAGTCCTGATGAAGAGCTCTGTGTACACTTGAAAGCTTGTCTCTCCACCAACAGAAGTTAGTCCAGTAAAAAAAGATTATTTCATCCACTTTTCCAAAATACACTGCATGTTACCATCTGGTTATAATTTGCTATTCACAATTTAAAAGCAAAAATCATTGTAAGTTCTTGAAAATAGAAGTTGTAAGAACAAGAGTTGCTCCTAACAAAGGCGTGGATCCAATCAAGCAAAGACAAACCCTTGTCCCAGAAAACAAAGGGTCTGTGTTTTAACAATTTAACTAGAAAATAGGTTGGGACATCGAATTTTGAATAAAGCTATAAAACACAAGAGTGATTGAGGCAGTATAAGAAATGCCAGCATATCATGGGCCTGACAGTGGTAAACTTCAAGGGCACATTTTGCCCTGATTTACAACTTCTCCAAACCTATGAGCTAAAGAGTATCTATTTTTCTATTCTTTGTGCCTGATACTACACCTTTCCCATAAGCACTTCTTAACAGTAGCTGCATTACTTATAACTTCTATGATTTAAAAACTCAGGGCAACTTTGCCTTTTTCATGTGACCATCATATTGTAACCAGATGGTAAAATATTTTCTTTCCCCTCAGGAACATTGGAAGATCCCAGCTCATACTGACTTAATCTGAGGTTGATGAAGTGGTTTTGGAGCCCCCTAGACTGGATTATTGCAATATATTGGTTTACAGTCCCTGACAATATCATGCTTTACCTAATAGTTATGTATCATTTCCTCCCCACCACCCCCTTCACACATAGCATGGGCCATATCTTCTTCTGGCGTAAATCTATGTAGTCAGATCATTGAAGTAAACGATACACGTCAGCTGAGGATCTTGTTCTATCCTCTTACTGTACTTCATACTGCCGACATGTCAGCTTTTAAACCAGTTCACCAGCTTGATTCAACCTACTGTGCCAGTCCTGGCTAGTCATGCCTTGGGGAGAGCTGTAATGGTCTCCATTCAACCTGCACTTCTGGAATGAAATTGTTTAGAAATAATTCTTTCAGATGTGCACCTTGAATTTGGGAAATTTGCCAAGAGTGTTCCTGCTTTGTTTATAAATGAAGGCTCAAATCTACCCAGAGATTTTGGCTTAACACCATTAGGTGTATTATTAACCAGGTTTTGTGTTCCCTTGCCCTTCTGATTGTTGTTTCTGGTGGTTATATGCAAGGAAACACCAGAGATCATCCCCGGAGTCTAATCATTTAGTGCCAAATCCAAATCCCACTGAACTCAATTTGTCTTCTTACTGAATTCAATTATTTTCGAATCAGATCCTTAAAGTTAAGGAAAAACAATGGGAAATTTCTAAAGGGGAGGTTTCTGATTATGGCCACTCTTAGGGTTCTGATTTAGATTCTAAGAAGGAACACATGGGAGCTACAAAGTGATTGAATGGTATTCTTTCACAGCTGGGGCTGGATTTTTTTCTTCATGGAAGCACAAAGGCTATGTCTACACTACAAAAGTTAAGTTGACTTTGTTAAGTCGACTTTAATAAGGTCGACTTTAAGTCGACTTAATGTCGACCTTATTAAAGTCAACTTAACAAAGTGGACTAAGTTGACTTAGCTTTAAGTCGACTTTAAGTCAACTTAGTCCACTTTGTTAAGTCGACTTAAGCACCTTAAGTCGACGTAATAAAACCTACTTCTTGGTTACTCCACGTTCACACTGTCCTTAAGTCGACTTAAGGAGTTGACTTAAGGAGTGGTAATAACTAAGTTGACTTAAACTTTCATTAAGTCGACTTAAGGAATTTCTTAAGTCGACATAATGAAAGCCTAGTGTGGACGTGGCTTAATTTAAATTGACTTAAGCCTCCTTAAGTCGACTTAAATTGCCAGTGTAGATGTAGCCAAAGGTTTTAGGAAGGACCAAGAAGGTCCAGAGCTCTGGCTCCAGCTTGAGCCCAAACATCTATACAGCAATTTTTTCAGCCTTGCAGTCTGATCCCGGTGAGCCCAAATCAGCAGATCCGGGCAACCATGGGTTTTTTATTCCTTTGGTAGACAAGCCTAAGTAGTTTTACCCTTTTCAGTCTCTTCTCATGGAATTTCCTTCCTTCGAAATATTTCTGTTTCTCCTCGTTAGACCTTTTCTATTTCTACTATCAGTCTCTGAAACAGTGTAGCAAAAACTGAACAAGTATTCAAGACGGTGTAGATTACAACAGTTCCATTTTCAATCTCCCCGTAAATACAACTAAACAGTTTGTTTGCTTTTTTTTCCAGCAGTGTAGTTTGCGGATCAGAGCTTTTCAAAGACACCAGGCTCTTTATCCTTTATCCAATGTCTTTGACAGTATTTCTACAGTGTCTAAGGTGTCTTTTGCTGGGAACCCCAAAACAGAGGGACCCAGAAGCACAGGCCATTTTGAAAACAGGTGTTACCCATCAGTCAGTCATTGTCTCTGTTTAGTTAGGAGCCTTGTCTGTCTTGCTTGTCTGTATCTGGTTATCTTAGTGCACAGTCCTGCCACTGGACCTCTCTGTGATGTTACAATCTCACTGCTCAATAATGAGCTACCTGGGTTGCTTGTAAGCTATAACCATTCATATCAGCAAGAGTTTTTCCACTGGTTTCAGTGAGTTAGAACAAACCATAGCAGAGAGAGAAGTGGAAAAATAAAGAGAGAAGACACTGTAAAATCACAGTGCACAGAACTGAAATCGGTTGAGTAATAGCAATGATTAATAAAAATAAACAATGTTCACATTCCTTATAGGGATTTGTCAGTGTTAATTAGGCAGTGTCTGTAAAGTATTTTGAAATTCTACGATGAAGTGTGCTAAGCAAATTGTACAACGAGTCTTTCCCCTCCTCACTGACTGGGTTTGATTTTAGAGCCAGGCAAGGGGAATGGAAATTGAAACCAAGTAGGAAGTGGAGACGCACATCACTAGCTCAGATAGAAGCAGGTGTTGCAGTTTGAGGGCTCTTGCTTCCTTAAAGCCTGTTGGATAGTTGCAACAATGTGATTTAGCCTCATTCCTTTGGATACTCTGATACTATAGTTTAGATGCACATTTTTACAGCAATTTTAACTGATCTGTAATTATTATTTATTGTCTGTATTATGGCAGCGTCTAGGAGTTCCAGTCACGGACCAGGATCCCACTGTGCTAGTGCTGTACAAAGATAAAACATCAAGACAGCCCCAGCCACTAAGGGCACATCTACACTGGAGCCTTAGGTCGACTTAAGGAAGGTTAAGTCAACTTACAGACCACTGCGTCCACATTGGGCTTGTATTAAGTAGACTTAAGTACTTCCTTAACTCGACTTAATAATACCACGTATTAAGGTCGACTTAATGCTTAAGTCAACCTTATTAAGTCGACTTAAGCCAGTATAGATGGGGAAATCCCTTAAGTCGACCTAATTGGCCTCCAGGCCCCCTCCCAGTGCTACCCACAATGCACCACTCCTCCGTCGACCTAGCACCTGCCAGTGTGGACACAAGCAGTTGACAGTGGACTCTCTAAGTCAACTTAAGAAGGTCAACTTAACAGTGCCTCCAGTGTAGACATACCCTCAGAACTTAACAATCTGCGACGTGTCTCAAGCTTGGGAGGAACTCATGCTAGACGTAAAAAAAAAAAAGAATTATTAGTCAGCAAAAAAGACTATGAAGGGGAAGCCGAAGAAAGTGATTCCTTTGATCCTCTCATGGCTAAAAGGACTTTAATTCTGGTTACTAAGGTTATGTCTATACTTACAAAGTTAAGTTGACTTTGTTAAGTCGACTTAACAGCAGATATAGCCATTATATTGGCTTTTAGTCAACTTAATAAAGTCGACTTAGTGTTAATCCCCATCTACACTGGCCTTAAATCAATTTAAGGAGTTGACTTAAGGCTTAAGTCGGCCTAAAAGGAGGTGTTATTAAGTTGATTTAAGCTTTCCTTAAATTGACTTAAGGAAATGCTTAAGTCAACTTAAGAAAAGCCTAGTGTGGACGTGGCTTTGTTTAGGTCGACTTAAGCTTCCTTAAGTCGACCTAACTTGCCAGTGTAGACACACCCTAAGGGCTGATCCAAAGCCACTGAAATCAAATAGGAGTTCTTTCCATTGACTTCAGTGGGATCTAGACCTGTCCCTAATACAGATTTTAAAATATTTTTTTCAATGAAGAATCAGAAACAGCATGAGGAAAGGAGATGCATGGCACAAACAGATCTACTATAAATCTTGTCTCCTATGAAGCTGGCCTACTGATACCTGAATTTTTCAAACAACACAAAACTCTTGAATTACGGCTGAAATGTCTCAAACCTTCAACACTAAAACCATATGACAGAATATATGGGGAATTAGAATAAAATTCTTACCCCAGAGAATGACTTTCTTTGATTAGGGTTAAAAAATTATATAACATATTATATATAATGTTTATATATATACAGTTATGCAAAATAAAACAAAATCAGTGTTGTCTATGATCAATAGAAAAAATCATATGGATCATTGTAGGACACTATTTCAATCTAATTGCGTAATCCAATTTAGAATAGCTTTTTATTATTCAGAATTTTATGTCTCTGATTGGAGTATTGACAAAACTTTTATATAAAATTACTTTGCACTTCTAGAGAGCTTTCCATCAGAGGATTTCCACACACTTTACAAACATTCATTAATTCAAACTGTGAATTCTTTATGGGGTGAGTATTATTACACTTGTTTAACACAGGCTCATGTGAGTTATCCAATGTGAAACAGTGAGTCAGTGGCAAAAAAACAAAGTAGAACTGAGAAAGTAACTTCTAATCCTGTGCTTTAACCTTTAGTCACTGTCTTTCACTAGGATGCACCATCATCTATAGACAATTACTTTTGGTCACTCAGAGTTATCTGGGTACGGTACCTAGTGTAGCCAAATAATCTACATTGGCCTAGTCTACAAGATCATCAGAGCCTAGTTTTAAGCAAGAGATGGACTCACATTAAAGGAAGTTCCCAAAGCTAATAAAAGTACTATTGGCACCCAGTTTCAGTACATTTTTTCTCACTTTCTTCAGGTTATATATTCCATGTAATAAAAACGATATTGTAAAGATCTAAATCTGTGAAGAATGACATTAAGCAATTCTTTATTATCACTGCAAGCCTATTAAATTAGAGCTGTCCCTTCTGCAACTATTTCAAGAATTGCAAGGACTTTGATATATTTTGGAATAACTGCTTCAGTGTCTACGGCTAATTCTGTAACTACTGTTTTGCAAATAGTAAAATCTTTGTAAAATCTGTCAGCTGGAAGTTTTTGTATAATCACCATCACCGTAGAATCCAAGTGCTCTCTAGGTTTGGAGTTAAAGATCATCTTCTGTCTGCATAATCTGGATAAAGTATTTTTCATCAGTTTTATTGACGCCTTTATAATGAAGACAGATGACTGATTGCATCCAGTTTATCCAGGTAGTAACTTGACTTCCTCATTTATTAACATTGGTGATTCATTACAATGACAACTGAGAAAAACAGATTACTTAAAATTTATGATGAGGTAATTCTGCTTCTCTGAGCCATTGTAATGAATCACCATTTCCCCCCCTTTAGTTGACCTAATTTTCAAAATCATCTACCTGTAGAAAATATTGTGATGAGGATAGTTCTAATCATTTGCTAATTTTCTCCTAATTTCTAGAAAGATGTCCATTCTTGAATAGGGGGAGGGATTAAGAGCAGACTATGAAAATATTCTTGAAATCCAGATTAATTATTAGTTGTATGAACTTCAGAAAGTTTTTGATGTCTTTGTTTGCATTCATTTTTTAAGTAAATGTTTACTTTTATACCGATGAGCCTTTCGTAGTTCTTCCTATACATGTAAACAGTGTAAAAAATGGCAGTAGCCTCTATTCTCTTGTACTACTTTCCCCAAATAATGCCTACATGGTAAATAAGTGTTTGTGGTTCTGGGCCACAGTAATATAAATTTAAAGAACAAAAAGCTCAGTCTCTAGAATTGGCAAAACTCTTGATTATTTTTAAAAAATAATTACAAAGGAAATTCACTTCACAGAAATAGAAAATGACATAGGACATTCACTTCACAGACCTTGCTTAGAAGGGGATGCATATACATTGGCAGATATTATTCACTGGGTTTTTGTTTTGTTTTGTTTTTTTACTGTGTTTAAGGACAAAACTCAGCCTTGGTGTAATCATGCCAAAACTTCCATTGAATTCAAACTTACGCAGGGGCTGAATTTAGCCTGTTAACTCATTTTGTCTAAATTAGATTAGTTCTTTAACAGTGAAGTTCTTTGGTTTTGTGTCATAAAATTACAGACATGTAGATGCAATTTTTATGCACACGATTCATTGCATGTATACGTGTGCTGTTAAAACCCCCCTCTGAAATATTTAAATCACTAAATGCTCTTAAAACACTTGCCTCAATAATATCTTGAGGTGGTGAGAGTCACAGGTTGATTATGAAATATGCAAAAATAATAGTTCCTTCTGTGTATTAGAAACTGCATGTTTTTAATGTCACACAAGTCCCTTCTGTATAAGTGCGAAATGGAAATATAAGAGTGCTCAATATTCCTCTGATTCTTTCTAACATTGTGGGCTTCTATCTTTCCTGAAAACTTCCGTTTTTTCTAAATAAAAGTCTTGCAGGGACTCAGTGTTTGAAATCTCTCTTCATATGAATGCCATTTCAGAGCTCCAACAATTGTAGTTGCCTTCTCTGCATCTTTACTATATATGCTACATTTTATTGCGATTAGGTAAGTAAATAGAATGCAGTATTCAAAGAGAGTATGTCTCACTGATTTGGATGTCATCACATTTTTTGTATTATGTCTATCCTCTTCTTAATGCTGCCTAACACCTAATTTACAATTTTGACTGCCACTGTGTATTGAATTTGAACAAATGTCTTAATTGAGCTGTCCACAGCAATGCTTAGATCATTTTCCTCAGAAGTTTACAACTAGTTCACATCCCAACAGAGAGTATTAAATGAATTTGCACCTTTCAACATGAGTTATAAGTGTAAATAGATCTGCTACAGTATTGCCCAAATTCCTCATTTTCCTACATCCTTCTGGAGTTTCTCACAAAACTCCTTACTAATTTTGGTTCCCAGCTAATGAAAAATAGCAGGCTCTACTACAGGACCTGGGGAACCCTACTACAATGTAGTTGCATGCTCAGAACTGCCCATTTATTCCTCTTCTTTGCTCCTATCACTTGAACTGCTACCAGTGACAGAACTTTAACCAGTAAGTACAAAGTTTCCTTAATTGCCTCTTGTGAAGAACTTTATCCAAGAGCCTCTTGAAAATTAAATAAATTATATCGATTGGTCCTTTCTCATTTACAACTGTGATAACTCTGACAGAGAGTCATAACTTTTCATTACAATAATAATATTGCTGCTTTGTCCTCAGGAACAGCCCAAGGGTTTTTGGTGCCCTAGGCGAACAATGATTTTGGCATTCCCCCCCCCCCCCCAACATGTTATAAGAGATAACATATGTAAAAAATTATCTTCCATCTAATTTGGTGCCCCTTACAGACTGCCTAGTTGACCTATATGGTTGGGTCGGCCCTGTTTGTCTTTATCATATGCTTATAAGGGGTTTTAAAAATAGTTGAGTACTTGATAATTTCCTCCACATTTTTTTCCTGATGTGGATGCAATCTTCACTTATTCAGAATGTGGGGCATCACCAGAGCAATTTGTTTGCTTATTTTTAAGTTGAGTGTAATGCTAACAAGGCTCCACACATGACATAGTAGCAGATTTCAATTTAACATTATATATTCTTGTTAGTAACACAGTTACCTCATCTTCAGTTCCTATCTGTCAATGACTTTGATTACAGAATCCTCATAGAACCTGCTTCAGGGACTCAGTAAGGAATTCATTGAATAAGTGCAGCTTGTCTCCAGTGATCATTTGTGTGACATCCATGGCATCTTTGATACACTGTGGTTTCTTAGTTACATGCTCTTAGCTGATGGATTCTTTAGCTTGAGCTTCCAGCTGACTCCTTAATTAAGCTTTGTTTGTTCTTCTCATTGTTCCATCAGCATAGAAGAGGGACATGGGCAGAGGTCCAATTGGGTGAGTAAGACCATTTGCCATAGAAACATCATCACTGCAACTTGCTAAGCCTTAGCAGCTAAGATTAGGGCTCTGTAGAAAACAATTTCTGGTCTTATAGTTGCTGTGATTGTTCCTCTTTTGCCAGAATTAAATATGGGCTACATAAACACTGGGGCTTAAGGTGGTGTAAATTATATCACTCAGAAGTGTGAATAAGCCACTCCCTTGGGTGGCATAAATTACACCAATCTAATCTCTAGTGTCGACAGTCCTATTTCAGTGGGATAGCTTCTCTTGCTGACATAGCTATCACCACTAAGAAGGATGGAGAAATTAAATTGACGGGTACATTGGTGAAGCTTTGCAACTGTAAACCCCGTAGTGTAGACATAACATTAGTCTTCTTGACCATTTCAGTAAGTGCTTTTGTAACCCATATGCCTGAAAAGGCTATCTCTTGAGAGACCTGCTGAGGGTGGGTTACTGTTGTTGGGCAGATTAGTGACCCACAACTGGAAACTTCCAGAGGCAGGGTGTGGTAGCAATTTGAGCATGCTCCACAGTGTACCCTGCTGCTGTGATGTGATGTCAGTCAGATGACTGGAGAGCAGCAGCCTGAGCAGAGAGCAGGCAGGAGCTGCCTTGAGGGGAGACCATGTGCTCAGTGTTCTGGAGAGGAGCTGAGCCAGGAGTGAACAAGATGTTTTCTCCATGTAAAGGAGTCATTTGCAACAGACCCTGCAGACATGCATATGGGACTGAGGGCTGGTTGCAGAGGAGAAGAGAAAGCCTGCATGTAATGCTACAGAGGATCCCAGCAAAGAAAGAAGAGGACAGCTATTTCCTGCCACTCCAGCTTCCACACTGGAACAGAGACTGTAGCTGAGAGTTGGGTGAACTCCACACAGGGGTTGGGACTGATTTCTGTGAGGCACTGGAGAAGGGCAATTTAATTAATTTTAGCCCACCTGAAGGTTACACTTTGATGCCAAATTAATTGATTGGACTGAAAAAGTTATATGTCTGATCAAAAGCAAGTTCATCTCTCACAAATCTTTCTATTTGTTCTTCACCAGCATCTGCTTTTTTTCAGTAAAGACTCTTTTACATCTGATGGTATATGCAGTTCGGTTGATCTGTACCTCTGGATGCATCGAATGTCATGTTGATGCCACAGCTGGTAAGATTTGGATCATGTTCTAAAGTCCTCTTCATTGCAGAGGCAAGGACTTGAAGACTTTGTCCTCACTAGGTCTTGCTAGACCTCTTCTTTCTTTCAAAACATTTGCATATTTATAATATGTCATCTCTAATACTGATCTGTGCATAAGTGTTACTGAATTAAAAAGTTAGTTTCTAGAATATTTCAAAAAGGTAAGCATTTGTATGCACAATTACAAATTAAAACCTTCTACCAGCCAGAGTAGAGATGCTACACTGCATGTACAAAAAGTTTACAAATGGAGACGCATCATCGTATGAATACATCAAATTTATATCAACGCATTAAGCAGTACAAACTATGGGCACACAATTTACTGATACTTTAGTGTGAGACTGAGCTGGTCAGGAAATGTCAAGTGAAAATATAGGAAACTATTGAAATCACTTGTGAGATACTTTGACAATTAAGAATAAGCATTGTGAAAATATTTCATGTTAGTATATTGCAAAATGTTGATAGTCATCATTTTTTCCACATGCTAAACAGCTTCATTATTTCTGGTGGAAGAAATTGTCCTTGCAAAACCAATAATTTTTTTAATGTATTGTAATTTGGAAGCTGTGACTAATAAACACCTCATTAAGGTTTTGAAATTAACTTAAACAGTAAAAACTCTAGTCAGAGTCATATTGTGATGTATCTGGAAATATGCAAGCTATGACACTCATTTTGGGTACCATTGTTTCACCTCCTCTATAGACTAATAGCACCAGTTGTCAGCTCCACCTTATCTAAATGAACATAAAGTTAGCTTACAAATGATACATGATGTGGCTGCATGTAGAAGGCATACATTAAATTCCAAAAATATGTCCTTTATTTTTTTTTAGAGAGAAATGCCTCTTGCCTATTTTGGGTATTTCTAAACGATTTCATAATTTAAAAATCCACCTTTCCTGATTTTTTGTATCACTGTTTTATGTCTAGCTATAGACCACTTCATAAGGAAGTCAAGCTGATTTATATTATGGTCACTGTAGTTTAGTGGCTCAGCTACCATACTTTGTGAATCTCTGATGGATTTTCTATATCTTGAAGTCCTTAAACCATTATTTGAGGACTTTAGTAATTCAGTTATTGGTTAGGGCTCTGTTACAGGAGTGGATGGATAAGGTTCTGTGGCCTGTGTTGTACAGGAGGTCAGACTAGGTGATCATGATGGTCCCTTCTGACCTTAAAGCCTTTGTTAAGTTGAGTTAATAAGGTCGACTTTAAGTCGACTTAAAGTTGACCTTATTAAGTCGACTTAACAAAGTGGCAACACTTTAAGTCAACTTAAGTCAACTTAATAAGGATGACTTAAGGTCTACTCCCTGTCCACACTGTCTTTAAGTCGACTTAAGGAGTCGACTTAAGGCTTAAGTCGACCTAATGAGCAGTTGTTATTAAGTCGACTTAAGCTTTCATTAAGTCGACTTAAGGAATTTCTTAAGTTGACTTAATGAAAGTCCAGTGTGGACATGGAGTAATTTAGGCCGACTTAAGGGTCCTTAAGTCGACCTAAATATACCCATATATGAGTCTGTGGGTAATCCTCTGGTGGCGCACAGCACCACAAGAGTAGCTTCTTTTCCAGAACAAGTTGCTGCAGGAAGCAGTAATCTGTGGTACCAATAAATTATTTCTCCAGATCATGTCCTAGTGTTCAACTAGCTTATAATAGACTACTTGCAACTACTCATTACTGTTCTAGTACATTGAGTTGCCTTCCATGTTTTCTTTCAATGATCTGCATTCACCATTGCAGATCTAAAGCCACACTACTCCTCTTTGTATTTCCATGAACTGGGAATTTTATCCATGCAAATTGTATCTCATGGTCTGCTCAATCTAAAAGGTGTATTTTGACGGTCTGTGAAATCCTCTACATATAACATAACTCTCCCCCCTCTACAGCCTTACCCCTCTTTCCTGCACAGTTTATAGCCATTAATCATGGTTCCTTATTCACTATTCTTATTTCCTCTTGTTTCTGAAATACCAAGTTTAACAAGACCTCTTCCTTATATCAGACGTTCCAACACACTCTGTTTTGCTTTTAAGCTTCCTGTATTGGTGAACAGGCATTACGTTTTGGGGCCACATTCACTCCATGATAGAAGAATCCTGGCCAGGGGGCTCCAAATGCTATAGTGATAACCTGCCAGAGGACTTTGATGTTGACTGGTGCAGTCAACATAGTCAGCCTCTCTCCTGACCAGAATTAAATGCTTCTTCCTTCAACAGACACCCCGAAGGAAAAGGATGGGAGTAATGACCTCTTCTGTGCTGACTTCACAGCTCTGGTGTATCTCCTCCCCCAGGCAGAGGAGATACAAATTGCTTGTCAGTCTTATTTGGCCCTTGAGTTGTAAAGGTCTGTGAATATTTTTAGAAGGCATTTTTGATTGTTCTCCTCTTCCACCTCCTGATTTTAACCAAATGCAGTCTTAAATACAGTTTCATCATATATTACCAGATCCACTGTAGTAAAGCTACTTAGAGTTCCTACCATGGGTCTCCAGTCCTGCAAGCCACATGCTTGTGCTGAATTTTATGCACACGAGTAATCCCAAGGGACTAAATTAAGCATATGTATAAATCTTTGCAGGATCAGGGCCTTAAGTAGGACCCTGGTAGGCATTTGTAATCCCCTATAAAGACCTGCATTAGTAGGAAACAAAATATTCATTACCCTGAATCTCACACAGGCTTTTTTTCCTCACAACCTTCACCCACATAACACGAAGCAGGACAGGTTCTTAGCTACTCAGCCCATTTATCAAAAGCAGAATTAGTACTTTACACTCAGAAAGCCAATGAAGTTGCATGGTTATAATCAATGGCATATTTTGATTCCCCCAGTCTGTTTAGTCCAGTGCAGATTGAATCCATTTTGGTACCTGGCTATCAAAGGTCCTTTCTTGAACTTCCATTTCATCTCAGTAATCCATTCTATTTATCCTTCCATGAATTAATACATTCCACACTTTAAGATTCCACACTTTAACCTTGTTAATTTGACTTAACTGTAGACATAGCCGTCCACACTGGCTTTAAGTCGACTTAAGGCTTAAGTCGACCTTCAGAGGTGGTGTTATTAAGTCGACTTAAGCTGTTATTAAGTCTACTTAAGGAAGCGCTTAAGTCAACTTAATAAAAGCCCAGTGTGGACGCGGCTTTGTGTAGGTCGAGTTAAGCGTCCTTATGTTGCTCTAAGTTGCCAGTGTCGACGCACCCTTTGATTCTTATTTCAGACACTTGTGCCTCCCCCACAGAGTCTCTTATAAACTTTAAAATCAGCCAGCACACACATGCAAGCCAGCACACTAACCATTTTTACAAGATCGGAGGATGTGGGTGTCTCAGAATTTGACACAAGGATCTGGACCCATATGGAGCCAATGAGCCTGATTCTTCAATGCCTCATGCCAGTAATAAATGATGGCATGAACAGTGAATCAGTATAGGATCAGGTCCAACATGTTTCCATGTTTGCAATAGCACCTATAAGGAGGAAAATAAAATCACATTAAAAAAGGTCTAGCTTGTCTGATTTATGTTCAGAATCTGGATTCTATTGCGATATGTGTTCAACAAACATAGAGGGAGATGTGGTCTGGTCCCCAAAGACCTAACAATCATAACGAAAGATGGAAACAGAGGAAGGATGGGGGAAAAAGGTGTACAATATACCAGAAAAGTAAGCACGGCAATGTTGGGCACATGGCACAATGCATATTATTTTATTTATGTTACATAAACTTAGTTTGGAGGGTAAGGTAGGGAGGTGATGTGCATTATGACCCCGTGGAGTTGGGGTGTAGCCAGAATTGATTTTTTTGGCACGGCTGATGGTTGACACAGGTGGGCTGCCCAAAAAACAAGCACTTCACAAACTTCTGGCTTCTGGCTACATGACTGGAAGCAGGAAGTTTCGGAAGCAACCAACTGAGAAACTAAGCTGCCTGATGCTCTGGTTGCCAAGGTAGCTTAAGCAGCAGAACTTTGCAACTGAGTGGGTGGGCCATGGCTCACCCATACTTATGCCACTGCTGTGGACATACAAGTTTGTGTCTTGTGAGTGAAATTATTGGTGGGTATTATTTAGAGCCTTAGTACCTCCTCTCACTCATTTTTGAGTAATTTTAGTTCCTTCTTGAATAGTTTAAACCAGATCTGGGGACTCTACTATAGAAATACTGGACTATAACAACCCCTGATTTAAAACTATTGATTTCAAGTTAGAGTAGGGACAAATTTCAACCACAGTAGGTATCTATCTATTAACTAGATGAAATATTTCATATGTACTACATGCTGTCCAGCTACTTATTTTTTTAAAGGGAAAAAAGAGAGTGATTGCTCCTTTCCATAAGTTTTTTTTCCTCTCTCCAGATTTGCTCTCTTTATATTGTTAACTCCATCCTTTACCCCAGTATCTTTTTTTCTGTATCTTCCAAAAGATATTACACTTAATCTAGCGCTTCTAAAAGGGCCATAAATCAGCATAAGACTCCTTTTTTTTTACTCTTGTGTCCCTGAGTCCAACTCTGAACAAGCCATTGCACTGATAGCACACAGGGTGCCCTCTCTGCTGTCATTGATAGCTGCTCGATATTATCCCAGCTCTTTTGTCCACAGTGCTGGTGTACTCAACGTTCTTGGCACTCAGCATGCTGGGAATCCCCTACAGCCCTCCTCTATCAGAAAGCACCATACTCTCCACTCTTTGTTGCTGCAATTCCTTCTCAAAAGCTCATACTTATCCCCCTCAAGCACATTTGCCACTTCAAATCTATTTTCCCATGGGACATTTTGCTTTATTGTAACAACCTGTTTGCTTTTCCTGGACTGCAGTCCATTGTTCAGGCTTTTTATACTGCTGGCATAACCACTTTCTGCTTCAGAGTCTCTTATTTCTCTATCTGGTACTTTTGTAAAAAATCCCTGTGAGCACTTCTTTATTCCTGCTGTGTATTTTTATCCCTCTGTCTTATATAACCTAACTAATGTAGATCCAGTGTGCTTCCTGTTCTCACCTGCAGCCAACATTTCTTTATGCTTTAATCATTGTGTTATGGCCCGGAGGCAGAATCACTGACCCTAGCAAAATGAGCTGCCAGCCTGCTCTTCTCTCAGACAGTGAAATCCTGGTCCCATTGAAGCCCAAGGCAAACCTGTTATCGACTTCACTGGGACCAGGAGAGTAAGCATATATATTTTTTACTTCTGTTGACATCATTAGGGAAGTGTTGGTCATTTAAAGTAGTCTGTTACTTATACGTTCCCATTTCCTAGAAATCTGCAGGCAAAAGTTTTCTACTGGGATAAAACAACAGGCTCTGAAGCTAATTCAGGTCAGCATTTGGTCTGGATTCAACTTCATAGATTCCAAAGCTAAAAGGGACCATTGTGATAATCTAATCCAATTTCCTGTATAACACGGGCCATAGTGGGATTTTCTTCCACAAAAGCTCATGCGATAAATACATTTGTTAGTCTTTAAAAGTGCCATCAGCAGAGGTGGCTTTTGGGGTAGGCGAAGCAGGTGCCTAGGGCCCCAACTATTAAGGGGCCCCATCTCCGCCTGCCCCAAAAGCTGAGTCTGCCTTAAAGGGGTCAGTCCTTAGGGGAGAAGGGGCTGCGGGGGGGAGGGGACTGGGCACAGGGCGGGGGTGGGGGTGGGGCAGGCAGCAGGGCACCAGGGCCACGGGGGAGGTGGAGGGGGGCAGCCGCAGGGGGGCCGGAACCTCGGGCAGGGAACCGGAGCCACGGGGAGGCCAGCCATGGGGAGCAGGGATCATGGGAGGCCCTGGGACCCCTGGCAGGGAGCCAAAACTAGTGGGGGAGGGGGGAGCTGGGGTCACGGGGATGGTGCCCAGGCCCTGGGGACAGAGGGCAGGGCCAGTGGCTGGGCACCAGGCTATGGAGGGGGTGACTGCGGGGGAACAGCGGCCCCAGGTGAGGAGGCTATAGGGGGCCCTGCAATGGGCCTTTGCCTAGGGCCCTTGATTGCCTAAGGCTGCCTCTGGCCACCAGACTTCTTGTTTGTTTTATGGGCCATAGAACTTTCCCTAAATAATTCCTGGAGCAAGTCTTTTAGAACAACCACCAATCACAATTAAAAAATTGTCAGTGATGAAGAATCCACCACCACCCTTGGTAAATTGTTCCAATGGCTAATTACTCTAATTATTAAAAATTTAGATCTTATTTTCAATCTGAATTTATCTAACTTGAAGCTTCATCTTCCAGCAATTGTATCATGCTATACCTTTCTTTGATAGACTGAAGAATCCATTATTAAGTATTTGCTACATGGGCATATACTTATAGACTATAATCAAGTCATTCCTTAATTGTCTCTTTGAATTTAACAGTTAGACCTCGAGACATTTTATTTTTTTTAAATGTCCTACTTGCTTTGCAAATAAGTTTAGAATTTACTAGCTTAAATTCAGAGATTGACTTGCAAGAACTCGCTTGGAATCAATTTTTTGGCTGAAAATACCCAATGCTGAAAAAATATTTTCTAAATAAAAAACAGCAAGAAAACTAAACAGGAAAAAAAACCAAGGGTCGATCCTCTTGGCAGGAATAATTAACTATACTCTTTAGCCAGCCAACCAGCTTCAATCTCTCTGGGATTTCTCTGCCTGATCTGCTACCAAGCACTACAGAAATCTCTCTCTCTCAATGTTTTCAGGTCATTTGCCAAACTCTAGTATTGGTAGTTGCCAAGGCTTATCATAGTTCTCAATTGCCAGGTCTTCTCCTTTCAGCCAGACAAATTCCATCTTTATACAACCTCACTTTGCTACCCCTGCCACCACCCAATATCCCCCTCCCTTCCTCTGATTCCATTTCAAGTAAGGGATTTTTATCTGAAGTCTTTCCATTGATTTAATAACTGTGGATCAGGCCCAAGATCTTCTCCAAGCTACTTCAGTTGCACCTATGTTAGCAAGGTCTCTTTTTACCCTCAATTTTCCCCAGTAGGTAACACACTCTGCCACTAAACTTCCCTTCCCGTCCAGTTTATTTCCTGACCCTGTGGCTCACCAGTCCTACCACAGTAAAAGAACAGCAGCCTAAAGAGTCAAGCATTTCAGTGTAGCCAGATAGGAGCAGTGAATGGCTCAGAACACAGAAGCAACAATAATATTTTTGAAAGGTTAAAAATATTTCAGTTTGAATAGCAAAAATTTTCTTTTACAGTCACCTACAGAGCACAGTTTGCAATGATCAGACAAAATGTTTAAGTGGCAAGCTGGTTTTCTGAAAAACTTAGTTCTTATTGGGATTCAAGAAATGCAAAAGAATTGTTGGCAGTACCAGATCTGCTTCAGTTTCATAGATTTGACAGACACTAATGTCAAGATGCTCAAAGGATCCCCGTGGGGTCCTTTTTAGGCTTCTAAAAACTGCTGAGGTTCTGAGCACTCGGTTCCTGTATACCCTGACTGCTGGTGGCGTACTTGGATGAAGTGTAGCAATACAATACCTGCGTAAGGATGTGGGGGGGAGGGGGGCGGACAGGAAGAGAAGATAGTTATCAGCTGCAGCATGACTGAAATTTCATAGGAGCACTTTATAAAATAACGACCACACCCTTAGATGATGTAAATCCTCACTAAGGGTCAATGGAACTATGTACATTTACGTAAACTGATGACCTGGCCCTGAAAAGTCAAAGAACAAATGGATACAAACTGTCCACCAGGCAATTTAGGCTTGAAATTAGATGCAGGTTTCTAACCCTCAGAGGCGTAAAGTTCTGGAATAGCCATCCAAGGGGAGCTGTGGGGGCAAAAAAACATAACTGCTTTCAAAACTGAGCTTGACAAATTTATGGAGGGGATGGTGTGATGGGGCTGCCTCGTTTGGCAATTGAGTGATCTTTGATTACTGGTGGTGGGTATGCCAGTGGCCTAAGAAGGAGGGTAGATGGGTGGATTCTGAGTTATTACAGATAATTCTTTTTCAGATGACTGGCTAGTGAGATTTGCCCACATGCTCAGGGTTTTAACTGATCTCCATATTTGGGGTGGGGAAGGAATTTTCCCCCAAGGCAGATTGGCTAGAGTTCTGGAGTTCTTTTCATCTTTCTCTGTAGCATGGGACATGGCTCACTTGCTGGTGGATTCTCTGTATCTTAAAATTTTAAACTTATGATTTGAGGACTTTAATAACTCAGTCATAGGCTAGAGGTTTATTGCAGGATTGGATAGGTGAGGTTTTGTGACCTGAATTGTGCAGGAGGTCAGACTAGATGATTATATTGGTCCATTCTGATCTTAGAGTCTACAGATATGTCTACACTAGCAATTTAGGTCGACTTAAGTAGCCTTCAGTCTACCTAAATTACTTCCCGTACACTCTGGGCTTTCATTAAGTTGACTTAAAAAATTCCTTAAGTCAACTTAATGAAAGCTTAAGTCGACTTAGTAAGAACAGCCAGTTAGGTCGATATAACCCTTAAGTCGACTTCTTAGGTCGACTTAAGCACAATGTGGACATGGATTAACACTTAAGTCAACTTTATTAAGTCAATTTAAGGGCAGTTAGGTCAACTTACTACGTCCCCGTTCAGGGTAACCACTTTGTTAAGTCGACTTAATAAGGTCGACTTTAAGTCAACTTAAAGTCGACCTTATTAAGTCGACTCAACAAAGTTGACCTAACTTTTTCTAGTGTAGATATAGCCACTGAGTCTATGAAATAATTTCAGTTATGGGCTTGAGAAACCCCAGAATCCCATATTTGGGGCTGTACACATTCTTTTAATCAGATTCAATGTCACAAGTGACTCCTGACTGTACAATGGGCCAAAGTAACACTCCATATGGAGGACTCTGACTTGGCCCAATCTCCATAAAGATATCTTTAAAGACTATCCTCTCCTATTGGTCTTTCTTCCACTAGGAGTCATTTTTTTATATATAGCTCTCAAATATTCTATTTTTATGTTTTGGGTTTCTTTAAAGGAGTAATTTTATAATCACAATAAAAAAGCCTGGGTGTTAAATTCCCATGTAATACCTTTCATTTAGGAGTTATCATGACAGCTCTGCTTGCGGTAGACTCTTCTTTCAGTGTTGCTGTGGCTGTGGAGGTCCCAGGATATGAGAGATTCAAGGTGGACTGCTGGTGAAAGGGACAAGCTTACATGGAACTGGGTCCAGTAAAGATATCTCCTCACCTACCATGTCTCTCTCACCTGCTCTTATGGCACATTAATAAAATGCATACCATATCAAAGGGCAAACATGAGTATATAGTCTGTCTTCTGGATTCTTTTATAATGTCTTTTCAATTGTCTGAATGGCAGAGTCAGTGTCTTAATATTCCGAGGTGGCAAATTGTCAGCACTGCTAATGTGAAGTATGACTATAATTGTCACTAGAAACACATGGGTAATTTGTCACCCAGAAAACGCCATCTATCATGGCTGGGTTGTGGGCAACCAGATCTAGTAGTCAGAGCCAGAGTCTGCAGTGATGAGACAAGGATCAGGCGAGGTCAGGATACCAGGATGTCAGAGGCAGGAAACAAACTGGTCAGGAACCAAAAGCCAGATTCTAGGAGTCAAGCTTGGTTGGGATGCCAGGAGACCAGACAGTGGGAGCAGGAAGCTCAGCTATTTGATCAGTTTCCTGTTCCTGCTGCTGGCTTAAGAAAGGCTCCAGGGCTCTGCCAATTGGACAACAATGGCAGAGCCTCACATTGGAGCTGGGCTTCATGGGTCCCTGAATGGTTGCTGCCAGCAAGCTTTGAAGTGGACGGCAGGTGTGGGGATACTACCATCAATGCTTCAGACCTGTAGGTTGTGGACAGCATTTGATCTAACCCTCTCCCCCATGACATCATTGGGAGCCTTTGGTGGAGTTCACTGGGCTCTGGATCACACCTCCATTGAATTACAGCTGCGTACGAACCCCTAGATTCTCTTCTACAGTACCCCAGCTCCTCTGGGATAGCACACACAATGGGCCATTCAATCAAGGACACTAAAATACAGATTCAGCAACTGAAAACTAATGACTGGGCTCATGTTTTACCCTAACATTTGCCAGTCTAGGGCCTGAACATGATCTCCTAGACGTGACTAGCAAAACTCCTGTAAAGGTCAATAGAAGCAGGATGCAATTCTTATTCTTTAAAAAGTGACCAACACCCCCAATAGCTCAAACATGAATTTTCTTAACCTCCTCTTCTTCTCCACCTCCTATGCCTTGCTAAGAAAATGAATATGGAAAAGGGTTTTTTTTTGTTTTTTGTTGTTTTTTTTTTTAAATCACAGCTTGGTTGAAAACAGCGAGAATAATCTTGTTCCAGAAAAAGAAAAGAACTGAAGCCAGAGATTTAAGCACCTGCAAAATCCCCAGCTGCAGGGTAGACACTTTAAAGCACATGCATCTCCAGCTGTGACAAACATAAGGATGTTTTTAAAAAGCAGTGAGGGCTCTTTTCAGATGACAGAATCCAGCATTTCTCATTTACCAGCACAAGCACTTTCCTTGGCATTTCCTGGGGAATATCACACATGTCCTCTGTTGTGGAGAAATTCAAGGTCCTGCTTTAAATTGAAAAATTGTTTGGGTTTTTTTTGACTCATTGCGAAGATGCAAAGAAAGCAAACCAAACCAAACCGATGCAAAACAAAACTCCAGCAAACCCTCTCAGGCTGACTCAGTTCTGTGGGGCCCCCAATTGCCACGGCCAGCTGTAACAAATAAGCTTCCGTTACGGGACAAAAACATCTGTTGGAAAACTGATGTCACTCATAATTCATAGCTTCCATACTGTATTTACTGACATTCATCGTCTATTTGTGATTTTTCCCCCATCAAAGGGCCGCAATCATCAAAGTGCCATTTCAGTTGCATGCCTGTCAAAACAGTCATGTCTGTAAAACTAAAACATGACCATTAACAGACACATTGTCCAAGTGGCTTAATGCAGCATATGTTAATACAAGAAAAACGGGAGAAGGTGCAAGAATTACTTTCTCACTAACTAGTCCTTGAGTGACACACTTGGATTCTTCCTGCCATCATGTATCCTTGCTCAAAGACAGTGACATGATGAAGTGTGATATGACAGGGTTATAAGACGGCTATCAGGATAAAGGCTACTTTTTTGCTGGTATTATAGAGTCTGATATTCAGACAGCTGAATGGATGTCAGTGAGATGTGGGTGGTGGGAATTTCTGAGAATTAAATTTAACTGACAGTATCCAGCTATTCCCATTCAGCATTTCTTGGTCTCTGGTCAGGAGTAAATAGGGATTGCACAATGTTATGTATTAGGACAAGAAGCAAACTATTGGAACATATCAGAGAATTGATATATAATAAAGCAAAATGCAAGATATCACACAGTGGTTTAAAACGCCTAGCGTGTTATAGTTTCATATAATATTTCCAGTGTGTCCATACAAAGATATTCTACTTTTCTATATGAGTAAATTAACTTATACTTCACTAATTGGATATGAAAATTAATGATACCACTTCATAACAATATCTCAACAACAATGTGCAAGTGATATTACTGTCTGTGTGAGGAAAAGTTTTAGAATTAGTTTGAATCTTCTTCTGCAGCTCACATCAATATTTTTAAGTACTTTCATCACTCAAGTGAAAATAATAAAATATGGAAAAATATTTGTAAATTGCCCATTGTACACCCACATGTTGTGGGAACGACAGCTAAAATTAAGATCTTTAAAACATGACCTCAACAATAGTACAACAATGTAACACATTCCTCTACGTGAGACGACAGCAACATGTGGGAAATCTTGCTGCAGTTTTTAATATATTAAAAAAAGTTTATCTGGGAGGAGGGTGTGTGTGGAAGAAGAAGAAAAATGACAAACTGAATTGCATTCATTCTACTTAGTCTGTTCATTCTGCTCAAAACCACTTCATAATCTACACTGGGCATGGAAAAAGAGGTGCTGATGAGTAAAGGCGTGAGATGGACAAGTGAGAAAATATCTAAGATCCAGGCCCAGCATGGAACCACCAGTAAAAGGATAAAGTAACTCTGTGAGGGTGTGCGCATGTACTTTGGTGGGGGAGAGGGGAGGCAAGTGTAGAACAAAAACAAGCTTATTGCAGTCATTTCAGTTGCTACTTTTAGCAAAAGAAGTTGAAAGCAATCAAGCTAGTTCATCAATTACTTGATTTTCAAAACACACACACACACACACACACACACACACACACACACACACACACACACACACATATATATATATAAAATTGCCCTAAACAATATTAAACAATATATATATATATTGCCCTAAACAATATTAAGAGAGTTGGGGGAGAGAATGAATTTTTGAAATATATATATATATATATATCTAAACTATTTCAAAAATTCATTCTCTCCCCCAGTTCTCTTAATATTGTTAGGGCAATTATGCATATAATAGAAAACTAAGCGTAAGAGCATTAAGTAGCTTCCAACCAATCAATCAAATGAGAAAAGTAGGCTATATCAAGGTAACTGGTGTGCGGAAGGTTTTTATTTATTTATTTAATGTTATTGAAGACCATGTAGGGTGACAGCCATGCTTTAACCTATTTGGATGAAGATTCACAGCAGGTTGCTCTAGTCTGCTGGTGCCCTCTGCAAATCATCTGGACAGCTGGGACCATGAAATTCACCCAGATCCAATACCAGGTGACCCTCCCCAAACCTTTGGCCCTCTAAGGCCATGCATGCAGACCACTTGAAATCTTGCACTTGTTTTGCCTCTGTGGAATGACAAAAATGCTCTTGTCAAATGGACATGAGGTTTTCAGGTGCTCTTACGCAGAAAGCAAGACTTGGTGGTTGCATTTAATGATGCTATAACATATTTTCCTCTGCTTTCAACTTTCATCTACCATTCTGCAAAAGGAAAAAGCAAAAGCAGATTTGACCCAAACTTGTGTTTCAAAAGCGAAAATAAGAACAGCCATTCGTTGCCATCATTTAAAGTAAACTGCTTTGCTAATCTAAGACAGGTGTTGTTAGGTGTTAATATTAAGTCTTCCAATGGAAAAGTGGGTGCAAAGTTAAACCACATGTACTACTTATAAATAAGTGAGGTGTGATTAGGCAAGCTTAAAAACACAATTTGAAGAGAAAGGCACTGATGCTTACAGGCTGTGTTGTACAGTGTGGTCTGGATTTAACCCTTTGCCAGGTGGATCACTCTGTGGAAATCTAAAGGGCAAAAGGTTATGTTAAGTTCATTTACTGTGGACAGCTTTTAAATCAAAGTGATAATATGGACATTCCATAAGGTGATGTGTTCCACTGATATTTCCCTGTTCATGAGATTTGCTAACAACCTTATTCAAGACAAAGAGCTTGCTGTGTTTAGGGTGATATTTGTAAGGCACGCTAATAAACTATTAATGGCTGGACAGCTCTAGTTAAAATAAGAATTCACATAAATAATATTTGACCATCGTAACTTTAGGGATCAGATTCTTTAGATTTTCACTGGTGTAAATGAGAAAGAGTCGCTTCATTGACTTCACAACAATTATTCTGGCCCTTTTTCCTTTCAAGCTGCTGGATAAAATCTTCAAAGCAAGAGGCTGCTGAACACTTAAAGAATGCTTAAATACAGATTGAAGTACATAATGCACACAGCCATGAACCTAACACAGCTATTCACAGTCCTGGATTTGGCTGCTTTTCATCTTGGATGGTCATCTATGTTTATCTAATGTGATAAAATGTTAACTGTTTAGAATGGCAGCATTTCACACACTTTAAACAGGGGTAAAGACTGCCCATATTGCAAGGCAAAGAAGAAACACACCTTACATGTCACTAAAGTCAACTTAAGAAATTCCTTAAGTCAACTTAATGAAAGCTTAAGTTGACTTAGTAAGAACCTCCGGTTAGATCGACCTAACTCTTAAGTCAACTCCTTAGGTTCTTAGGACCGTATTCAGTCGACTTAACAAAGTCGACCTAACTTTTTCTAGTGTACACATAGCTTATGATTCTATGCTCCTTCTCTTCCTTCCTTTGTCTTTGCCCCGCCCCCCTTTTTTTTAAGTTCTTGGTCCTTCATTTATGAGTGTGTAACTTTAATTATATTGACTTCAGTTGGACTACTCATTTGAGTAGATAGGAACACATAAGCATTTGATTTATATCTGCCCTAATGAACTTTGCCTTGCAATTAAACTGGTCCAAAGGGGGTCATATGACAGGTGTAATCATCTCACCAGGAAAAGAAAAATCTTGCATGAGGTGCATCTCTGACATCTCTGCAACAGCTCCTGGAGTAAAGTTTTATCAGAGGTAGGGTGGGATAAAAGTGGAAGAGACATGTCAGGGGTGCAAAGAGATATGGCCAGCCTAGTTTTAAACTCCCATGTTTCTATGCCTCAGCAGTGGTCCATATGGGACAATGTAGTGGTAATGTAAGTTAGACAACTCTGAAGACCAGGGACTTTCCTCTGATGCATTCTGTAACATCAGCAAGGGGAGACCATGCAGGGTATCTTAAGGGATGTAGTACAGCTAGAGAGGCTGGTCCATGGAGAATGGCTGCATGAGGCACATAACATGATAACTCTTATAAAGCACCACAAAAGCATTTCCAACTCAAAACTTTTCAGTTTTGTATTTTTTGTCCCCTCCCATCAAAATTTTCTGCAGAAAAATAAGTTTGTTTGTTTTGTTTTTGATGTGATCTAATCAGTATATTTATCAATGTTCTGGAAGAAAATATAGACTAAATATCTGTAAGGTTTGTAGATGACAAAAATTTGTAGAATGGTAAATAACATAGACAAAGCAGTTAGCTGGGCTGATATGGACTGTTTAGAGAGGAAGGTGTGACAGATATGGCAAAATTTCCTGCAATATTCTTGGGGAACTTTACTAAATTAAGTTTAAGTATCTTTGGTGTCCATTGTATTAATGGAATGATTTGAGAATTACAATGGGTTTAGGAACTGGGAACTAGAGGGGGACCATGAAGGGGGAATCCAGGTGCCCTAACCTGTGTCCAGGGGCTTATTTGAATGACAAGTTTTAAATACAGCAAAATGCAAGACCTTACATCTAGAAACAAAGAAATGGATCAGACTGATAAGACTGGAGACAGCACCCCAGAATTCAGCGACACTGACAAAGGCTTGGGATAATGGAATGAAACCAACTGAACTTGAGCTCGCAGTACGAAAGTGTAGTGGAGAGGGAGAATGTGATCCTTGGATGTAAAGGCAGGGGAATATCAAGTAGGAGTAGGGAAACAGTGTTACCTCTGTGTATGATATTAATGAGGACCATTACTGACACAGTGTCCCGATCTGGTGTCCACTCTTAAAAAATGTTGAAAAATTGGAATGGGTTCAGAAACGAGAAGGATTCAAGGTCTGAAAAACATGCCTGATAGTGAGAAATTAAAGAAGTTCAATCTATTTAGCTGATCCAAAAGACAGTTTAGAGGTGACTAGATCAGTGGTTCCCAACCTTTTTGGCTCAAGGGCCACAGATATTTTTACAACCCTCAAGGGTGACCAGCAGCCCTCCTCTCCCTGCAGCCAAACAAAGGAGTTCAGCAAGGAGGCTACCTCCTTCCTGTTCTCCCATCCTTCTAGCTGCAACAGGGGAACTGCAAGCCTCCTGTAGTCCAGTGTACTCTACTTGGGTCCCTCGGCAGTAGCTTTCTTCTGCAGCCAGGGGGATGGAAGATCAGTGGTCCCCTTCTTCTGGCTCCAGCAGAGGCCCCAGTGGCTATGGAGTCAGGTGTATCACTTTGCTGGGCTCCCTGCTACAGCCAGGGGAAGAGGAGTGCTGATTTCCTGTCCCCTTGGCTGGAGCACAGAGCTTGCACCAGTCTTTTAGACCTGCAGCAATGCACTCTGTCTTGTCCTTAGGCAGTGACACCCTTCTGCAGCCAGCAGAATGGGTGCTGTCAGCCACTTTGAAAGCCCCCGCAGCCACAGGTTGGGAACCACTGGACTAGATGATCTCTGGAAATCCAAGCTACATTCCTATGATTCTATGGAGCTCAATAGACTTCTCTGGCTATGTCTACACTTGTTAATTTAAGCCGACTTAGCATGTCCACACTTCAATTTTAAGTCGACTTTGAGGGGACCCTACAAAGTCGACCTAGAGCGTCCACACTGAATGCCTAGGTTGACTTTGAAGAGGCTAGGTGGACCTGGGACAGGTCCACGGTGGCAGGGGGGGCACCCCTTTCCAAGTGCCAAGGGACTCAGCCTTTTCCTCATTGTACCTGGGTACAATGGGGCAAAGGGGGACAGGGACCCTGGCAGGACATAGGGGCAGGGTGGGCAGGGCTCTGCCCTGCCCTTTGGGGGGACATACCAGGCTCTCCTTGTGCCAGCCACCCTGGCAGGGAGGGCAGTGGGGAAGCCCTGGAGGCCCTAAGTCGACTTAGAGTCGATTTAGGGCTACTCCATGTCTCCACTGGCTTAAGTTGACTTTAGAAAGTTGACTTAAGCAGAAAGTCGACTTAAAAGGAGGTTTTAGAAAGTTGACTTAATTTTTCCTTATGTCGACTTAAGCAGCTGCTTAAGTCGACTTAAGGAAAGTGTAGTGTAGATGCGGAGTAAATCAAGTCGATTTAAGCAAGCTTATGTCAACTTAATTTACAAGTGTAGACGCACCCACTGAGAGCTGGATCAAGTCCATTCAGCTGAAGATCTGAACAAAACAGAAGTGAAGAAACATCCTGTGGCCATGTGGAACAACAGAGAGGAAGAATTCAAAGAAAAAAGCACAACCATGAACTTATTTTTCAGGAAGATGCAGAATCATTTCTTGAATCTGGAAGAAAGAGAACTGAAAGTTGGAAGTGGCACCATTGTCTACCTAGGAACATTCTAGTGAAATTTTATCAATGTGATTAAAAATAGAAAAATACTCAAGAAAACACCTGATATGTTAAACAGAGGGCAAATTTCTGGTATCATCACTGAACCAGCACTGACTTCTTTTCATTATGTCTACTGCTGTTGTGGAATAATGTATATTTTAAGCTGTGATAAGCTGTGATTTTACAAGGACAGCCCCAGTTTTTTTAATACCTTGAACCAGATTACTTAAGAGCTTCTTCTGATTTCCTAAAAACGTCCCAGTTTCATTTCATCAATCAAAACATTAGGCTTTTTAATAGTGGAAAAATGCCTGTTCAGAATGTATTGCCAACAACTGTATAAAGTAATTTGTGAGGCCCTTGTTTCACTCATTACCACATTAGCTTTTTTGTAGCCATTGTTCAAGACCAAAGCTTGCCAGAAAATGTCAAGTATCAGTACAGCAATGCGTCAATGACACAGTGTAGGGCAATGAAAATGATTAGGGGGCTGAGGTACATGACTTATGAGGAGAGACTGAAGGAAGTAGGCTTATTTAGTCTACAGAAGAGAAGACTGAGGGGGAATTTGATAGCAACCTTCAACTACTTGAAGTGGTGCTCCAAAGAGGAGGGAGCTAGGCTGTTCTCGGTAGTAACAGAGGACAGAACAAGGAGCAATGGTTTCAAGTTGTGGGTGGGGAGGTTGAGGTTGGATATTAGGAAAAACTTTCTCACTAGGAGGGTGGTGAAGCATTGGAATGGGTTACCTAGGGAGGTGGTGGAATCTCCGTCTTTGGAGATATTTAAGGTACGATTAGACAAAACCCTGGCTGGGATGATTTAGTGGGAGTGGTCCTGCTTTTAGCAGGGGGTTGGACTAGATGACCTCATGAGGTCCCTTCCAGCCCTAAGGCTATGTCTACACTTGTTAAGGCCCTTCCTCAGGCCCAGGCGCCAAGGGAGGCCACAACTCTTCTCTACACAGGGTTGCACACTTGTGTCTTGATCTTCCTGAAGACTTTGCAGACTGAGGTTCCCCCAGCGTTGTGTCCTCTGATATTCCAACCCCCTTACATGGGGGGAGGCAGGAGGGAAAAATTTTCACACCTGAATTGGATCTATGGGGTTGACCACGGAGAGTCTACTATGAGTTATCATGTGGTTTGTGGTAAAAACTCTGCAACCTACACTGTAATCAGTTAAATGCTAAATATATGAGATGGGGTGGGCAATGCAGTACTCCTTCCTAAAGTATAATCAATATATCTGCAGCCTGCCTTTAAACTCATCCCACATCTGTCATTTGCCCAATTGTCCTACTCAAGGGAGACTGTGACAACCTCTGCAGTGGCACATTTCCTGCCTCCAGGGATGAAACCAGCATAAACAAAGAGCAAATCTGACTGAGACTGTAATGGAATTAGTCTGGATCTAGACAAATATAATTAAAAAGAAAATTCTGGTCTCACTTTAGTGCTTTAGAATTTCCTCAATAATTTTACTTGGACTCAGATTAAGCCATGAGAGCAGAATTTAGCCCCAAATGACTGTGGAATGGAGAGGAACCAAAATTAAAATATTCTGATGTTCAAAGTGAACAGTCCAGAAAAAGTAGAAACAATTAGTACTTATATATATATATATATGGTGGGTGGGAAGGGGGACAGTAACTCATGAGATAATTCAAAATGCTGTCCTAATCAAAATAGTAGGAAGTGAAGCCAATAAGGTGAAAGATTCTGAAGAAATGAGCATTTTTAAAACAGTATGTTATGCTCCCTTTATAATTGAGGATTACTCTGTTGATGCTTAAGTCATCCAAAGAGCAGGATCTATTCCTTTTTTCAAGCTGCACAACAGACATCATACTTGGCTGAATGGCAGCAACAAGTTTATAGAGAATATAATGAAAATCTTATCAGGTTCAAGGGAAAAGGTGCAAGAGAAGTAACATTGTGTTTGCGGTGTGCAACTATACTTACTTGGAAGTCAGGCATAAAACCACATAATTAACTACAGGGTTTTTTGAACTATTTAATTTTTAAAACATTTGGCTTTTTTTTTTAACTTCTTTTTTTGCACAAGAATGTGCTTGCTTTCTTTGAATCAAAAGGACCCCATAACATTGAATCACATATCAGTGACTACTGCAGGGGATATTAAGGTCCATTTTTTCAGCAATGTCATTCTTAGATAAAGGATTTGACCAGTTGGATTCAAAATTAGATTGAGGGTAAAATTTCAAAAGCAATTAAGTGACTTAGGCGCTTAAATCACATATTTAAATTGACTTAGGCACTTAGGAGTCCAAGTCTTACTGAAAGTGAAGGGAACTAAGGATATATAGACACAGCAAAATTTGTGTGCTAGCTACCTTAGCTAGGATGAATCTGGCTAACAATAACAGTGAAGAATACATGGGTTCCAGGGCAGGCTAGTGAGCCAAATGCATACCCAGGGCTATGTCTACACTGCAAAATGTTAGGTCGACTTTGTTCTTGTCCTAATGCATAACATAAAGAATAAGAATTGCACCCTGCTTTTATTGACCTTTACAGGAGTTTTGCTAGTCATGTCTAGGAGATCATGTTCAGGCTCCGAGGGAGGCCACAGGTCTTCTCTACAGGTAGAATGTCCTTTTTCCTCCCTCTGCCACCACCATTGATCAAGGAAACAATGGCCTGAAATGTGTCCTTTCCTCCCACCCTATGTATCAAAGGACTGATAGACTTTAGCTTTGTCTGCATCACAAGGGTGGTATGAATTTTAAAGCTATTTATACTGTTGAAGAAAATACAACTTAACCCTATGTAATCAAGTTTTAGCAAAACATTTATTCCGGCATGCAGGAAGAGAGTCTGTTAACAACACAGAGTCTGTGCAGTTAAGTGAGCTCTGCTCGCAGGCAGATTTTGCAGGTATTTATATGATAGACAGTTAACAATTTTTGCCTTTTAGGTGCAAGTGAAAGGTTACAAACTGGTTAAAACAGAAAAACAGTTCAGAGACAGCTTATCTTATTTAGAGTACTATAACCTTGAGAGGCCAGTTGTTTTTCTTTCCCTTCTCAGACTATACCATTCTTATCTTTACACTTTCCCCCATTCTTCTATAAGTCATGCTGTTGCTGAGCAAATTTGAGGCCTGCAAGATTCTTTCTACAATACCAACATTTTAAAAACTGGTCAATTGAGTGCCTAATTTTATATGCTGACACCCAATTTACATATTTGCCATGAACACAAAGCTTCCACTGACTTCAAAGCAACATCAAAGTTTGGGTTAGAAGGAATGATGAGTCAATATGAGGCTCAGAATACAGATGCCCAGACTAAGAACACTAGACCACAGTAACAGCTAGGGGTGAAGATTGGGTTCATCTAACCCGGTCCTTTTCTTGACTCCACCACTGACTCACCATAACTTTGGAATACACTCTTAGGCCGATGTTTTCATAGGTGTCCACTAATTCTGGACACTAATAGATGTCCACTAATTCTCCAGTTTTGATTTCCAAATTGGAACACCTGGATGCTGATTTCCAGGGAGCCCGTGCAATTCATTGACCTTAGCACTTCTGAAAAAAACAGTCCAGTCCATTGGCACTTGAAGTTGGATGACCAACTGTGGCATAGCAAATGAGTGGACATTTTTGAAAACTTGAGACATAGTGGTATCGAAATAGAAAGCACTGTTAATTGAAATCATGGCATTGGTCAAAAGAACTGGAAAAAAAATCCAAACAGTTAAAATGCTGTGCATTATTTAGATATATTAGAAATGTAATGTCACTGGATTGATCTTCCAGAAAGTATAAGTAACAGCATACGTGATTCTGCATAGTTTTAGAGTGCTATTGTCATAATTTATGGTATTACCAAGATAAAATGTTATTCATTTGTCTGCAGCAAAACATCTCAGAAAGATAGAAAGAAATTAGTGAACAAATTACGAATTGAGGTGAATGGATGGCTCTGCCACACAGAAGATGTTTCCCAGTGAAGATGGTCCCTGGAGCATTCAGATAAATTATTCACCATGAATAGTCTTAGGCAGGTTCTTGCAATTATGTTAGAAGTGGGGCTTCTACACTATTGGTTTGTTTAGATTAGATGCAGGGGTGCTTTGGTGACTTACAGGAGATACAAAGCTTTGGCATAAATAAATGTCTCTAGTGGTAGAACAATATTTATCTGGTGTATATCTTAATTAGTTCAGTTCATTGGATGATGAAATAAGACATTCTTCTATAATTCATTACAGGTTAGACAAGAAGGCTCAGCAATCAGGCTGCCAATAGTCATACAAATCATAACCACATTTTGGCCAAAAAATTGAAATGGAGATGAACATGAGTTTCCATGCTCAGCTCGCTCAGTAGGTTCTAAAAAGCAAAACAAAAAGAGAATTTCATATTATACAGCCAAACAATTATTTCAGATCCTGTCTTGTGAAAATACTCTATTTTTGCTTTCTGGAACCATTTTAGAGTTTTCCCAATGCAGAGTTTTAATCTGTGCAAAGGAAAATACAAGCTATTTAGCAGTGAGGAAACTGAATTCTAACAGCAAGCAGCAGTGGTGATATTAGAGTATTCTACAACATATTCATCTGGATGTTGTACAGCCAATTCACTGCTTTTTGACAATCTATGTTGCCTTTAACACAACTACCCATTTTTTTCCTCAACGCAGCAGCATTAGGTCATGCAAGACACTGCATACTGTATAGCAAATAAAATAAAGTAACATAAAATATCCCAAACTGGGCAACCCTTTTATAGGTGAGGTGGTGAGCTCTTACTCATGTAAGCAGCCCCACTGAAGTCCCTGCTAAATTGGCTAGATCTACTGAGGACCCCTTTGGAGCTTGCAGAGTGGAAATCAAATGGTAGTAGTAATCAAGTTGAATATGCATTTCAGACTGCTGGCAAATTCAGAAGCAGTACAGTGGCTGATAAACAGACTTGTAAATGTGTGCACAAAGTTAAAAAATATTAGTTACATCAATTCATTCCTTGCATATGCAATCCTTATGTTTGTGTTAAAACCAAACTGCAGGATGGAAGATGAGCATGAAAGGAAATAATTATCAGTTATCTGCATAAAATCTGCAACAAATTACCTATAAAACTCTAACTATCCAAACAGGATGGCATTTACTTTATAGGTTCATGACTTCCTCTCTTTAAAGTTTGCTAAGAAGAAAGTAAAGTAATTACAGTTCTCTTTTGATTGATTAAACATGACATATATGCTAATATGAAAGTAACTTCTGTCCTTTGTTACCCAAGCTTCTGGTTAAAAGCAATTTTGAAGATAACAGATATAATCTCATCAGTGCTGCCATTTCTAATTTATATGCCAAGAATTTAATTTCTGTGTCTTTTTTCTCCAATGGAGAAAGCATATTCTACATTCCATGTTTTAAATTTTAGGTACAGAAGTCAGATGATATTACAACCATAAATCTCCTATTATTTTACCGTTATATGTCTGGAAATGTATGTATCCCCAGGGGAAAAATACTGCTGTTTTATACACAGAAGGAGTTGCAGAGATTTCAGTGGAGCTCTTGAATGGGTTAGAAGCACAGGATTTGGCCCAATGTGGGGCAGAGAAACAACTATTAAGTTTAGTTTGAAATACTGCATACTGTACTCCTAGTGGCCATATCTTGCGTCCACTGAAATTTATGAGGTTTTTTGTCACTAGCAAAATAAGTGACAAAATGCTTGGGGTCAAATTTTCTGTGGCGTTGCAAATCCAGAAAATTACTATTGACATCAGTCAAGTTATTCTGGATTCACACCAGTTCAAAAGAGAGGAGAATTTGTACTTTCTGTTGCCTGATCCTGGGGTTTAATGAGTTTAATAATTTAATGAGTCGGTTTCCAGCATAAGATAAGAGCAACCTGAAGACTACTGTAAATTGCTTTGACAGCTTATGGCTTCAACAGACCATTACAACAGTCAAGAAATGCTGGGGCAAAAGGATCTCTGCCTCCTAATCCTTCCATGGCCATTCTTCTACCAGGGCTACAGGGGGTTCAGTACTGCCCAAGAACTTTTCTACACAAGGAAGATCCTCCTGTGGCCAGATCTTCGACTTTTGGCACAATTTTGTACCAGTGGAACTCTGGAAATTTGCTTTAGTGCAGCAGAGGACCAAAGCCATAGACTTAAAGGCTGAGAGGAGCCTTGCTGGTTCCCCTGAAAAAACCAGAAGTGATGTCCTTAGGACTAGATCCTTGGGTGCAGCTGATTTACTGAGAGTGGCCTGTATGTGCAATGAAAATGTACAGTTCACCTCTGGACACCTCTTACCATTGTGTAGCCTCTGTAGAGGTTGCTTGTGCTGATTGCAAAGACCCACAATAGGATGATTTAGCAACCAATGACTGTTATGACAGGCCCCCTTCTCCTCAGGATATGTCCTCTTCTCCCTGCTTTTCTGGTAGCAGAAGAAAAGGAGGATGAGTCAGTATATCATAGAACAATTAAGGGCTGCATCTACACTTGTACATTAAGTCAACTTAAGCTTGCTTAAGTCGACTTAATTTACCCTGCATCTAAACTACAGTTTCCTTCGGTCGACTTAAGCAACTTGCTTAAGTCGACTTAAGGAAAATAAAGTCGACTTAATGGAAATTAAGTCGACTTTATTAAATCTAGTTTTACTTCAACTTAAGGCTTAAGTCGACTCCCTAGAGTCAACTTAAGCCCGTGTAGACATGGGGTAGCCCTAAATCGACTTAGGGCTACCACAGGACTGCACCAATTCCCTCCCTGCTGGGGAGGGCACAGGGGGAGCCTGGTATGCCCCCCCAAAGGGCAGGGCTCACCCTGCACCTATGACCTGAAAGGGTCCCTGTCTCCCTTTGCCCCATTGTACCCATGTACAATGGGGCAAAGGCTGAGCCCCCTGGCACTGGGCGCTCCCGTGGACCTACCCTAGGTCCCCCTAGCCTGTAGAAGTCGACCTAGGCGTCCAGTGTGGATGCTCTAGGTCAACTTTGTAAATTCCCCCCAAAGTCCACTTAAAATTTAAGTGTAGACTCACTAAGTCGACTTAGATAAAGTCGACTTAAATTTCCAAGTGTAGACATAGCCAAGGAGGCTTACAATCGCCATATTATGCCACACAAGTTTCATTCTGACACTGAGGCGACTTTCCCAAGCTGCTTAGGTAGTGTTTACAGTCAGATTATTCTGGCAGTGGGGTACAAAGTAGCCACTCTGAAAAATTTAGCCCTTAAGTATTAAGTCCCATTTCCTCTGAGCTGAAGTAGTGAAGGTTCCTTGTTATTTTTAGGTAGACAGTTCTAAAACCCAATGGACCTCTAGTATTTTTCCCTCTCTGTGTCATACTGTAACTCCTTGTGTTGATGTCTTTAAGCATTCAAACAATTCCTTACTTATTATATAATCACCATTATGGTCATGTCCCCTCTTTGCCAATTCTTGTAAGAGATACTTTTCCAGTTTCATAAATTCTTTAAGACACTTCTCCCAGGATGGCCCCTCAACTCTTTTGTGTCCCTCATTTTGGGTCCCCTCTAACTTCATTAATGCCTTTTCTGTATTGTAATGACCAAAACAGAGCATGACATACTGAGGCTGGATAAAGATGAACTGCAACCTTTCTAGTCTTGTAATAGTCTGAAAAATACTTCCCAAAATAGATTTTTCTTTCCTCCACACTGCATTATATTGCATGTTATTATAACTCTGCTGAGTAACTTGTGGTAACTTCAGTGACATGTACGGAGTTTGACTAGGGAGAATTTGACTCCTGAGGTGTTAACACCATCAGTTCCCTTCTGACATTACAACTCTTCCTTCAATTGCCTATCACTGAATATGAATATTTCCCCATAGTTACAGATCCATGCTGACTCCAATCTTAATATTCAATTCCCTAAAGTCTTTATGGCCTTCTCTGTTCTTTAAGGGTGCGTCTACACTTATAAATTAAGTCGACTTAAGGAGGCTTAAATTGACTTAAACTACTCAATTTCCACACTGGGCTTTCCTTAAGTCGACTTAAGCATTTCCTTAAATTGACTTAGGGAAAAGTTATGTCAACTTAATAACACCTCAATTTAGGTCGTCTTAATGCTTATGTCTACCTTATTAGGTTGATTTAAGCCAGTGTGGACGGGGATTAGCACCTAAATTCACTTTATTAAGTCGACTTAAAGTGTTAAGTCAACTTAATAGGGTCGAAAAGGGGCTATGTCTACACTTGAAAAGTTAAGTCAACTTTTGTTAAGTCGACTTAATAAGGTTGACTTTAAGTTGACTTAATAAAGTCAACTTAACTTTTCAAGTGTAGACATAGCCTAACAGCCTAACTCTTTCTAAACTGGCATAACTAAATTTGTCAGGGAAATATTTTCTTTACCTTCTAATGATTTCAACACCACTGTTCAAAATTAGACAAACATTATTCCCAAAAAAGCATTCAACAATTTGTAAACCAGGTCAAGTCTGAACACAGGGAACAAGACAAATTCCATTTTATAATTTTATAGGGAGGGGTGGAGAACAAATGAGCTAAAGCATTACTTGTGAAATTCACTGAGTTGCTAGGCCCAGAGATTGAAGCGCTTTCTCCAGGGAATAGATAGTAGTAGTTCAAGCTTCCCCAAACGGCATTATCAAAATGCATCAAACTTGTTCTTCAGAGCCTGGTTTAAATTCTGCTCTTCTGTGGATTTGGGACAGCACCATAACAGTGTTTCTACAAATCAGAACAGTGCTACTAACAAATGAAGCTGAGTAAATCAGTCTTCAAAATCTGTACATTCTGTTGCCACAACCTCAACTTCCTTCAACTCCATATACCCAAACCTTTTATCTTAAGGCCTGTTCCAAAGTCCAATGTAGTTAATGGAAAGACTTGCATTGACTTCAAAAGCTCTGAATTGGGTTCCTATTATCTGTTAAAAAGAGAACTCTTGGGCAAAAATCTACAATTTCTAAGTCCCTCTTTTTTTAATTCTCATGTTTCCTCCTATCATGAGAGAATCTGGCATTCAGATAGACTTTGAACTTTATAATCCTGATCATCATTAACATATAAGCCCAAAGGAAAAACTGGACCTTTTCCAAAGTATGAATCCAGGAGAAGATGATAATCTTCAAACAAAAAAAGATGTAGATTCTTAATCTCTGGTTTAGAACCATTTACGACCTTGATATATACCTGTGCAACCCCACTGAAATCCATGACTATGTCTACACTTGGCCAAATAAGTCAACTTTGCTAAGTCGACTTAACAAAGTCAACATTAAGTCGACTTTGTTAAATTGATTTAGCATGCTCACACTATAAAATTAGGTTGACTTAAAGTAAACCTTGCCAAATTGACTTAGGGCATCCATACTGGATGCCTAAATCAACTTGTAGGGGCTAGGTGGACCTGGGACTGGTCCATGGTGGCAGGGGGGGCACCCCTTTCAAAGTGCCAGGGGGCTCAGCATTTGCCCCATAGTACCAAGGTACAATGGGGGCTGAGCAGGACAGGGACAGTGGCAGGGCATAGGAGTGGGGTGGGCAGGGCTGTATCCTGTCCTGTGAGTGGGCATGCCAGGCTCTGGCTGTGCCAGCCACCCTGGCAGGGAGGTCAGTGGGGGAGCCCTGGAAGCCCTTTGAGTCAAGCATATATCTTGCCGAACATACCATCCCGGAGGTCATCAGCGCCTGCTGTGTGCTCCACAATCTTTGTGAACTGCGGGGGGAAAGGGTCCCCCACTTCTGGGAGGCCGAAGCCCAGTGCCTCACCGGCCAGTTTGAGCAGCCTGACGCTGTGCCCCAGACACAGCGAGCCCAGCGGCGAGCGGTCCTCATCCGGGAGGCGCTGAAGGACCAGTTCTTCACAGGGGAACACTGAGCGGTGGCCCTGTTACCAGGTATTCTCACCTCCCCCACCCGCTCATGCCTGACCCCCACCCAGGAATGGCTCTTGGCAAGGGCTCTGGAGCTGCTGGAGAGAAGCAGAGAAGAGAGTTCCTCCCAGTAGCTAGCTCGCTAGTGCAGTGTGCAGCCTGACAGCAGCTGCTGTGCCCTGACCATCCCCCTGCTTCCCAATCCCTGTCCTTTGGGACAGGGTCCCCTACGGACACACCGCCACGCTGTGCTGGCCAGATTGGGTGCTGCGCCCATGGTGGGGAGCTGCAGGCAGCCCTGCCCCAGGGGTGTCTCCTGAGGCCACGTGCCAGTGGTGTTGGGCACATGCTGTCTGGACTTGATGCGCCCACCTATGGTCCCCCCACTCCATCTCCGGACATGCTGCTGCACCGCTCAGGTCTGGATCCCTCCTGCCACCCAGCCTCTGGCCCCTCTGCCCCATGGGAGGGCCTCCATGCCTCTCTCCATCCCCAAGACCCTGCCTGTCCCTGGGCCATGTCCCCCCACAGTGCCTGTCCCAGAGGTATGCCCAGCCCTGCCTGCAGGGAGGGAGGAAGGGAGGGAGAGAGGAAGGGAGTACTCACCGTCAGGTGCCGCAGGTGTCTGGCGCTCTGTCCCCTTGCCCTGGTGATGCTCAGAGAGGGGACCCTGCTCCTCCTCCTGCTCCTGCGAGGCCTGGCCCTCTGCCAAGGCAGGGATCAGCTTTGGGCTGGATCCAGGATCCAGGGCTGGTGGGGTGCCCTCCTACTGGATGGCGTTGCTGCCTCCAGCACCACATCCTCATCCACCAAGCCCTCCTCCTGGTCTTTGCCCAGGGACACGGGCTTGGTGGAATTGATGGTGTGGGCTGGGAGCCTGGTGCTTTCCCTCCCCAGGAAGGCATGCAGCTCCTGGAAGTAGGGGCAGCTGGTGGTGGTGGCTGCCCCCATCCACAGCCTGTCCTCCTGGACCTTGTGGTACGGCTGCTGGAGGTCCTTAGCCTTCACCCAGACCAGCTGGGTGTCACGGGTGTGCCTCTTGGCAGCCTGGGCCTGGGAGAGAGCGGCATATACCTCCCAGTTGTGGTGGCTGTCCAGCAACAGGGAGAGCATTGCCTCGTCCCCCCAGATGGCAAGGAGGGCGAGGAGCTCCTCATGGGTCCAAGATGGGGCTCTCCTCCTTTGCTGGCTGCTACTACTGCCCTGAGACATCTTGCCAATATGGCAATCCTGGCCAGCTCTGAGGATCAGGGTGGGCAGGGCTTTGTCCTGCCTTGTGGGAGCCCAGGGTAGGCTCTTCCTGGAGCCAAGAACCCTGGGAAGAAGGTCAGGATGCCAGTTAGGTCGACCTAGCCAATTAGGTTGACCTAAGGCATTTACACTGGATTTAGGTCGACCTAATAAGATCGACTTAAGCATTAGGTCGATCTAACAGGTGGGAGTTATTAAGTTGACTTAAGGATGCCCTTAAGTTGACTTAATGAAAAGCTAGTGTGGACAGGGACTAAGTTAGGTTGACATAAGCCTCCTTAAATTGACCTAACTTGCAATTGTAGACATAGCCTAGGATTGGATACCCAAAATAGAGGTAGCCAAAATCATTAGGCCCTCAGTTACATAAGTGATTTTGAAAATTTTACCTTAGGTCAGAAATTCCACAAGGAGAGCTTTTGCCACTGGTCCTGGAGCCAGGACTCAAGAGAAGATTTAGAAGTGAGTCTCTTCTGGTTTTCTATCTCCATGGGCCAAATTCCCTTGGCTATTTTTGTTTTCTAGCTTCTTAGCCTCACTTTGATGGGCGTGCTATTGTTCTATCAATAATCTGATGAGGTGGCCAAGAGTTGGGCAGGCTTTACCATTTGAAGGACCAAAAGCTGATTGAAAAGGAGGGATGTAAATCAATCCATGAATTGCTTCTCTCTTCAGTAATGCTTCCAGAGGATGACAAGGAGTCTGAATTAAAGATTCTTTCTTCTAGGCTCACAACTAGAAAGGGAGTTGAAGGCTGGCCATAGAGCTACAGAAACACATGGTTATATCTGTTTAATACTACAAGTCAATTCCATTTCTATCAGGTCTTTCCTAGTTAAAAGTTTCCTACAACATAAACACAAGCCTATTAAAATCATTACATCTCTTAATCCAGCTGCATTATTCACAAGGTACTGCCTCAATTTAATGTAGCAATATACTGACAAAAAGGAAAACAGGATGTTTAAATGCCTTCAACCAAAGGAATCATTTTGATGTATCTTCTTTCTGCTGATCTACTTACATGTCCTTTAATCTTCCATGACTGTAAAAGAGAATTTGCTATATTGACAGTGTAAGAGAAAAATAGGACCAAATCCTTTGCTTCCACAGATTGGTGTAGTTATGTTGTTTTCAGTGGTACTACATACATTTTCAGCAGGTGAGGATTAGATCCAGAATAGTTAACAGTAGTAGATGACTGATGAAATGCTTCTGTTGATGAAGTCTGGTTACAGAATGGAACAGTAAATAATTAGCTTCCATGAGAGTGTGAGAGAGAACGAGAGTGTGATGATTGCAAAGTACTGCGCTTCTGGGGTAAACAAACAAACACACGGGATAAAGACAGTAATTTAAAAAAAAGTTGCTGATTTGCCCTGAATAATAGCTTTGCAACTTATTTTTTAGCATCAAATATCTAAGAAGAATTTCTCTGAAAAAAGAAAAAAAATCAAGTACTGTTGAAATTCTAAGTTGGGCATCTTTGACTATGTCTACACTAGAAAAATTATGTCAACTTTGTTAAGTTGACTTAATAAGGTTGCCTTTAAGTCGACTTAAAGTCAACCTTATTAAGTCGACTTAACAAAGTTGACTTAACTTTTCTAGTGTAGACATAGCCCTTTGTCAACCTTATTAAGTTGACTTAATGCTTTAAGTCGATTTAATAAGGTTGACTTAGGCGCTAATCTCTGTCCACACTGGCTTTAAGTAAACTTAAGGAGTCGACTTAAGGCTTAAGTCGACCTAAAACGAGGTGTTATTAAGTCGATTTAAGATTTCCTTAAGTCAACTTAAAGGAATGCTTAAGTCGACTTAATAAAAGCCCAATGTGGACGTGGCTTTGTTTAGGTTGACTTAAGCCTCCTTAAGTTGACCTAAGTTGTCAGTGTAGATGCACCCTTTGATTTCTCAGGAAACAAATTCTATACCAGAGTTAACTTTGCTTATATGCAGAAGTGGTGATGGTCAAACTGTCCAGTTCATTCTCTGTATCTCGTACAGTGCCTTCCAGCCGTGGCTCCAATTCCCTATGACACAAAGTCGTAATTATTTCTTAAGTAGATGTGGGCCTTGTCTATAGCCAGTTCATGTAACTTAGGTAGTTGCATCAATATAAAACCCAGCCATAACTAAGGAAAAGTGTGATTTGTACCAACTGAGCTTATGTCGGTTTCAAGGAGGGTTAAAAAAAAAAGTGAGAGAAAAAGCAGCTTCTCCATCTATACTTCCCATTGGAGCTGCTGCACTAATTGCTTGTCACCAGAGGTTGAATCCCAAGTATAGACCAGGCCACAATCAATCATTGTATAAATTTCCTTCTGTCTAGATCAGTAAGTAAAAGGTATAGTGCTGATTTTAATGCTACTAAACAGAAACTTTAATTCTATGGTAAATATACAACTTGTCCTCCTCATCATATCTCTACATCACGCTAAGCAAGTTGCATGGAAGTCCAAGTTCCTACACTGCAGGTTAGCATAGGCCAACTTATTTGGAAATATTTTCGCTGTCATTTGCCTTTGCATTTTGCTTCTTTTGATCATCTAAAAGATATTTTTTTCCTGAACTGATACTTTGTATCTTTTATATAGTGAGTTGTTTAAATATTTGTGGTTACTCTGTTTTATAGACGTGTAGAGGTTGTCATGCCAGATAAACCAATGGTCTGTTTTGTGTAGCGTCCTGTTTCTCACAATAGCAGCACCAAACACTTTGTTGGAAAGTGTCTCTACTTAAGTGGTCAAATATGAAACAATAAAAGTAGGTGAAGAGTTTTCCTAATGCAGTCAGTTTTTTATTGGTTTATTCCATGGACTGTTAGAGTACTGTATATCTCTTCTGAAGAATTACCTATATTAACGGATCTATAGACATTTCCATATCCTTTTATGTGCCCAATTCTTTTTGACCAGTATGAAGATCTGGATCTCTATGATCTTTTTTGACGGTGAGTTGTATGTATTTTACGAATACTATTTTTACATATGTGTTGATTTTTAGTTTAATTAAATGTCTCTGGGTTTTTATGGGAAAGGCTATTGTAAGAGCTTGTGATTTACCTGAATGATGCCATGCATTATGACTTTAGTATTCAAATTTTTTTGTCAAAGTCCAAAGTTCTTGGTCAAAGTCCAGAAAAATGATTTTAAAAAAATACAAATGTAATGATAATAAGTAAATAAAAAGATTTTGGGGTCCATTAAAAGGCTCCAGCAGTCTGGATTTGGCCTGCAGTCTGCCTGTCGACTATGACTGCATTATGAAATATACCTCTGCCACATCCATTAGGATATTTTATTTCTCTACACTAAACAGACCCAGTCTTTCCTCATGTGCCTCTAATCATTTTTGTTGCTGCTATATTTTTGAGATACAGTGAAAGGAACTGAACACAGTATTCTATTTGAGGGTGCACCACTGATTGTACAGTGTGATTTTTTTCTTTATACAGTCAAATATTTTGTTTGTTGTTTTGACCACCACTGAACAGTGTACAGAGGTTTTCACTGTGCTGTTCACGTATTGTGTGGTTACAGTTAATTTAGAGTCCAGCAATGCATCTTAGCAGTTCAAATTATTTATTTCTGTGTGCAATAATTTTCACTTTCAACATTTAATTGCATGAGCCATAAGCTGACTATTCCTTTATATTGGTTTAGTCTCTCACAGTTTCCTGTAGTATAGACTAAAACTTTTTGATATCTGTAGATTATGCCACCAAATTTTCCAGACTGTTGATAAATTTAATCAGCATATTTCTTAGTATGGGACCTTGGGATAGTCCACTAACAAAACTGAAAATTAACAAATTACTACTACTACTTTTAGTTTACTTTCTCATAGACAGTTTGTAATCCATGACAGAACTTTGCCTCTCATTCCATGAGTACTTTTCTTAATAGCCTCTTGTAACAGTCCCTCCTGAGGAACTTCAACAAAGGTGTTTTGAAAGTTCAAATAAAAGATGCCAACAAGTTTTACTTAATCCACCAATTAGTTAAAGTGCTCTAAAAATTCTAACAGATTAGTGAGGCATGATTTCCTTTGCACAAGCAGTGCTGACTATATTATATCCTTATGATAGATAAACATATATAATTTTAATTTTCATTTCAATCACACTACCTAGGGCACTGAGAAAAGGCTTATTGGATCATCTGGAGTTCATCAGGTACAGCAGAAGATTTTAATGAGACATTGCATATTTGTGTTAGCAACTCAACCATGTCATTCTTAAACTTCAGTCTCTGAGGGTATCTCATCTTTATTACTAGAAAAGAATAAGTATCTACACCAGTAAGAAAGACTGTTTAACTTCTCTGCATTGTCTTCATCCTCCTTTATTGCCCCCCATTATTGCCCGGTAGTCCAGCAGACGCACCAATTTTTTCACTTGCTTCCTCTGCAATTTATCAAATCATGGTAAAATTATTGCTTTAGGTAATATACACAATTATTTTGTAGATATATTTTCATGTGTTTCATGAACAGCACACTGTGATCTGGGAGACCTGTTTTTCATTGGTGGTCCATATATGATGTTCAACCCATTTCTGAAGCAGAATCACCAAGTTGAAAGTAATTATCATGTATACTACTACAGAACTATTGAGAAAGGTGAGAAGTCTTTATACAGATGGGGAAACTGAAACATGTTTTGTTAGGTGACTTACACAAGATCACCAAGCAAGTTAATGATATAGTTGGGAACAAACATTTGGTGACATTCTTGCCTTCAATGACATCTATGGCAATATCCCCATTGACTTCAACAGGACCAAGATTTCTTCCCTGTCTTCTGACTCCTTGTTCTGTCTATGGGACAGCACTTTCTTAAATTGTTAGCTATGTTGTCAGATTATGCTATGTAATTCTCAAAGAGAACTCTTTTGATAAAAATGAAAAGAGCTATTTAATAAGTGGTAGAGACTATTCCCAGCCCAGACCATTATTAAGCATTCTTAGACAGTAAAGGTGAGGTGGGGGTAGAGACGGAGAAAAAGAAACTACTCTGACTATGTACTGCATGTAATTTATGACTACATTTCATTATAAAGCATTACATTTTTTAACCCTTTATGAATTCTCTCTGTTCACCCCCAGGGGGTTGTAATGTAAGCTGACATCTTACTCTCTTCTAAGAAATATTCACTAGTATTCTCTATGTATGTTGCCTAAGAATATAAAACAAGCACATAAAAACAACACATTGTATGAAGCAAAAGACCCTTTCCCTTTCTTTCAAGTAAAATCTAATATAGTGAATATATGCCAAAAAGATCAAGCATCATATGCAAAAGAGTAATGGGAGGTATCTAGATTCCAGATTTGATGCATAATTATGCAGTGTGGTCAGAACAATCGGTAGGTAACACACATAGGCATTGTTATGTACTTCTTAGGAACAATATTCAATATTATCACCACTTGTACTGTCTTCTTAAGGAACTGAACTTTTATTTTCTAAGCAGAAATATTTAATACCTTTCATCTTTCCTCCTTACTGAAATCAGTCAAACAGCTTAAAGGCAAGCCTGTTCCATGTTCAGTTTTCTCCTTGAAAAACACAGAAAACTGACTTTGCACCCTTTGGTTGTTTGGATTTAACACCAAATTCTTACCTTGCGCAAGGTCATAACAGAAAAACGAAATCTTACACAACTGGATGCATACGAAGAAATAGTTTGTCTTTTAACTACCATACAATCTGCAAATTATTTAAATGAAGACAGTCAGTGCTCAAACATCTGTGAGCAAAACGCTTAAATGCCAAGTGCAACTTTACTGGCATAAGAAAATAATAAGTGGAGTTCAATTTGTGTCAGCGTAGCTCAGGAAAATAAGATATCATGTCGTGCTGCCTGCTTGATGTCAGCTTCTCAGATTCAAACACTAATGCCTCATCTTAGGCTGTCCTTACTGGAGACTGCCAAATAGCGAGGTTCAGCCAAAGTTCATGTAGCTACTACAAAATAGCTCCCCCCCCACACTTTTCAATCATTATGAACCTTCTGCTTTATATTGTACACACTTGATTATTCTAGCCTTGAAATGTATATAACTCTATTAGCTTCTTCTCCTATTCTTTTAACATACTGTAAATTCCTTTCTGTGCTTAGTTTGTTTTATAGCTTACAGCATTAGGCTTTTAAACTTTCACTACATAAAGGAGATTAAGTCATGCGAGTGGCTGGAAGATGAAAATAAAGTAACTGGGACTTGCATTAGTATTAAGAAGCAGAAAAAAAAGTGAATAAATTCACCTCCTCTTAAACCCTACCACCTTTCCATTTAAATATTTAGACATAGTAGTAATCAAATCCTAAAGATGTAAGATAGGCCTCTCTTCAGAGACAGGGAACAGCATTTTTGTAATGATCCCTTCCCTTTCCAACTTAAAGAGCTGAAATCCCTAAATTGTGCCTAAATTCTAATCTTCCCAAGAAAGCTCAATGATACTATTTTACCAGCTGAGGCATTAGGATAGCTTAAAATGAGCCATTTCAATTATTTCATTTTCTTGAATTGTTTTAAAATGACTGCATGTATAATTATGCTGACCCGAAGCAGGGGGAAAAGGATTTACTTTAATACACATAGGACAAGTATATTATGATAATACGTACATTTGGAATTCTGAAATTTCCAGTCATTTAGTAGTAAAACCTATTTTAATTGGTTTCCATTAAAGAAACTTCATGTGGAATGGTGCATTAAAGCCATAGCACACATACCAACCTGCGGAATTGGAAGAAGATATGTCCCTTTTCCACAGCAGTAAGGAAAGGTATTTTTGGAAACTTTGACCATAATAGCAGATATAGATGCACACATCTACGTGCTATGTATATATGCACCCTCATAATAAGAAACCTGTTTAATTTCAGGTGATCAGCAACAATTATAGCTTCTATAATTTGAAGCAAGATAACGGATAAGATGTTATGAAAAACTAATGCTTAATAGTGTCAGAATTATGATAAAGGCTAGATATTGTATCTATGTTTTTCCATTTTATGATTCAATATTATATTTTAGCAGAAGCAAGTTTTTTTTTTAGTTTCTTAGGCAGATTCATTTTTAACTTGTCTGGTATCAATTACTGAGACACATTTGCAATATTCAGTGTCTGTTCAGATGAAACACTTTAATACCTTAGATGGCTCATTTCTGGAATCAGCCAGAGTGGCACGATCCACAAACTTTAAACCTTTTTACAAAATTCAAAGATGATCAAGATTAAAATTCCCAACTGTGTATTCTGGATCACCTCCAAAAATATTCAGTCTTTATTCATTATTGGATACTGTCCTGATTAAAATTCCTTTTGGTTAGTTCTATGGTTAAGGAGTAATCTTGTATTTTAGCTTTTGGAATGTATTAGTATCATGTGACATCTATGAAGTCCAAATTAATATATAGAGATCTCTCTCACTAGGCAGCATGAAAAAAAGATTTAGAATGTTTAGTTTTCAGCAAAGCAGTTCAGAAAAAATTATCTTTCACTAACCTTATGACAAAGCTACTTTAAATTCTAAGTCAGAAATAGCAGAACATTTATTTTACTCTTCTAGAGAGTTCGAAGTTTATATATAAGTTTTCTGTATCAGAAAGATACTGAATATCCGCAATGCATAAAAATAATCCATTTCATTTTTCTAGTCCCAAATGAAGAGTTATACTTTCTACTAAACCAGCTATTTTTATAAAGAGGCCAAATTTATTAATGATATAACTTTACTGAGTAATTTTGACTTATTATGACTTTTAAAAAAAGACTAAAAGGGTCTTCTCATTCTCATCAATTATGTGCTGATTTTTCTTTGTGCTTTGGGACTTGGACTAAAAAAGTAAGTGGGAAAGACTTAAGAAAAAGGGATACAACTCAAAATTGTGTGCATTTCAGACCTGTTTTCATGCAGACCATACAAAAATGCACGTAATAGATTATAAAGACAATGGGGAAAAGAGTTTATTACTATTACTGAATCATGACTTTAATGTATACATTTTTTACTTGTTTCAGTCTCTTTTATGAGATGTTATGTTGAAACTTTTCAAGATCCAGAACATGTGGGCTTGTCTACACTTAGAACGCTAAAATGGCACATCACTGCAGAGTTTAAGTGTAGATACTACCTGCACTGATGGGAGGGAATCCCCCATCAGCATAGATCATTTCTACTGCCCGGAGAAGTGGCGGCTAGATTGATGGAAGAATTTTTCCATCTACCTAGCGCTGTTTAAGTGAGGGACTTACATTGGCTTTAATAATACCACTTGGATGTGGATTTTTCAGACCCTGACTGACATCGTTAAACCGATGTAATTTTCAAGTGTAGACCAGGCCTGATATTTTTACTGATGCTACTTAGCATCATACAAGAAGCTCTGACAGGTCTCAGGATGCCCAGGACAGTTAGTCATTTTGTTACCCCTGGATTCCAGCGGGAGCAAATCTTTTTTGTGGCAGCTCCCCAGCACCACTTTTCTGCCACTGAAGCATTGTCATCTGGGATCTGCCAGCCCTAATGTTGCTTTCCAGGTTAAACAACAACATTCTAATCCTCAGGTTCCTTTGAATCATTCCTCTGGGATTTCCAGCTCCTGTCTCTGGCCACTCACAGAAATTCCAGATTCTCTGCACCCAGTGGTGCAATGTACCCCAGTTTATCAGTTTTATCTTAAATCACTGCACCTATAAACCACCTACCACTTGTCAGCACTTATCATAACATAAATGTAGGCTTATTAAAGAAAGGGTAAGTATTTAACAAAAAAAATAAGAGAGAGTGGTAGAAACACATGGTTACAATACAACTTAATAAAAATAAAACATGAAACTGGCTCAACACTTACCAGAAATGATCTTTCCTACCCAATAAAGTAGATTTCCCACCCCGAAGTTCAGACCATTCCTGAGCTGGCTGGTTTCTCAGGAGCCAAATGTTCATGAAACCATCCCTGTCCCACAAAGGGATTTCCTCTGTTAATGGACACAGAGTGCTTCTCCCTTCCTCTCTGTTATACTGAAAAGAAGCATTTTGTTTCTAGTCACAGTTAGGGTGTAGCATTGTCTTCTTGAAAGACTCTTTTTAAAAAACCTATATCTGCTTTTGATTCTTGTTGCCTCTGAAGCCTTCTCATTTATGGTCTTAGCATTGCACAACACTAAATAATTGAACCTCACTTTACATCCCCAGCCAAACAGGGTAGGGTGACAACTTCTCCTTGCCTAAAGGGACCATTATTAATACATATTATTTCCTGGGGACTTATTTGTACTCTAAATCCCTAGTACATGCTTTCAGAATAACTATATTACTCCTTAAATATTACCCATATGTACATACATTTCACAATGATTATGAATTTTGACAAGCTTTGAGCTTTCTGTAAACACCTTATGTAACAGGCCTACACAGGCCCCCCCCCTTCCTTCTGGGTCTTCTGAGCCCACAAACCACACACAGTCTTCTGATGTGTGCTCCACCCATGCTCTTTGGCTATGTCTACACTTGTTAAGTTGACCTTGTTAAGTCAATTTAACAGAGTAGCTACACGTTAAGTCGACTTAAGTCGACCTTGTTAAGTTGACTTAACAGTAGACATAGCCGTCCACACTGGCTTTAAGTCGACTTAATAAGGTTGACTTAGTGCTATTCCCGGTCCACACTGGTTTTAAGTCGATTTAAGAAGTCGACTTAAGGCTTAAGTCGACCTTCAGAGGTGGTGTTATTAAGTTGACCTAAGCTGTTATTAAGTTGACATAAGGAAGCGCTTAAGTCGACTTAATAAAAGCCCAGTATGGACGCGGCTTTGTGTAGGTCGACTTAAGCGTCCTTAAATTGACCTAAGTTGCCAGTGTAGACGCACCCTCTGTGTACAGCAGTTTATTCCTCCCCCCACCTACGTACAGCTACAGTTCAAGCTAGGGCCACACAGCCTCAGCTCCTACTCAGGGGAGCTTGTCTTCTGTTGGCACTTTCCCTTACCAGCTGAGCCTTTTCCCCCATCCTTGCAAGCGTGCTCCCATCAGCCTTTATAGCCCCCTTCCAACCAGCTGTCCTCAGCTGGCTTCTCTCACCTCTTAATTGAGGCTACAATGACAGCAGCCAACTTAATTCCACAGCCCAGTCACTCCTTACATGTTACTCTTTATGGATAACATCCCATCAGACTTGTGTTTGGTGCAGCGAGTTTTTCAGGTCTGAGATGAGAGATGTTTGCAAAAAACAGGGGGATCCTGTGCCAAGGGACATCTGGGTCACAGTAACCAATTGACTTCACTGTGAATTCAATGTGAATTAGTGCACTAGAATCCAGGCGTAAAAAATTTTAAAGTATAACTTAATCCACAACATGAAACATGCTCGTGACCAGTCATGTTCTCATATTGCATATTCATTCCTACACAGGGCTTGGAATCACGGGTCACTATTTCTCCCCAACAATGTACTGTTGCCGCCATACAGTTTTTACTTGCACAGTCTTGTTTTTTGGTTTCTGTGTCCAGATATTATTTAGGGTTGCCATGTGTCTAGTTTTTGGGGACCTGGCAACCCTAAATGGAACCAAAAGTCCAGTTACCTATGGGAAAGGAAGGTGCTGGGTCATTAACCTGTGCCAGCGCCCACTCAGCTGGGGCCATCTCCTATCTATAGGCGGGTTTCTTGAGATGATCCAGAGAACAATGAGGGAGAGAAAGGAGCAACAGGGGCAGAGTCTGACAGAAGAGGTAGGATGGAGGTTGGGCTTCAGGTAAGAGGTGACGCAGGGCCTTGGAGATCTGGTTACTAGCAATTAAAAAGGTAGAAACTCTACTTACAACTCCTTTAAAGCTATACTAGCTCTAAGAATGTGACAACTCACTTGGTACCAACAATGTTTTGCCACAAATACCTGCTCGAACAATGGACGGCAGTTAGTTGCCTTCCTAATTTGCACTCAGAAACAGCAGGTTCAAACTGGGACACCGGTTCTAAGAAGCAGGATCTACACAACCATTTATTTTAGCTAGAAAGCCTCCTGGCAATATGTACAGCATATGGCAATCCCGGGAAGGAGGGTCGCATAGCTGAGTAATGTAATCTTACCTTCTTTCAGCTGTCCTCATAGAGAACACACACCCATTTGTCAGACTACGAATGTCAAAGTCACTCTTTGGGGCCTGGAAACCTGAAAAACAACCAGCATGCATGTCAAATCCTATGTTTTATCATCTTTTCCTCCTCCCCTTCTGGGCTGTGGTCTCAGCGTATGAGGTTGTCTCCAGTATCTTTACAGGGGACTCTCTGGTAGAGCATTTTGCAGCCTGTCAGCCTCCTTGTCTCACTAGGATGCTTTATTTTGTGCCAGCTGTCTGTTTTAGAGTGAAAATGGCATCCTCCTCATAAAGCTGCAGGCTTTGCATGTGGGACCAAGAGAGAGGACGGAATTCTTCTTTCAGGATAAAAGTGAGGCAAGATTATCCACCTAGCTAGGTTACTACAGTCCAGGAAATATAGTACTCGTTACAGACACTGCAAGGTTTCTAAAGAAAAGGCCACAGCAGCTACAGCGCACTTTTGTGTTCTGGAACTGTTTACAGAGTGCAGTCATGGTGGCATGGCTATGATCTGGGCCTTCCGCAGCTTAGACGGGACCAACAAATTTTGCCTGTGACCAGATTTCCTTCAAGCCGATGAAATGCCACCAGGGTGGAGTAGCAGACAAAAGGCCAGGTTCTGATCTGACATAAGTTTGGATTTATTCTGGAGTTACTGAGATCAGAATGTGGCCCTAATATTTAACACAGGTAGCGTTAGTATGATTGACTTCTCAAATGGTGACATTGCCAGTATCCTTTGCATTCTGGGCTTTGGTATGGTATTTGTGTTTATGCCCAACAATGTCACATGACTGGGCTCTTTACAGGTTTTCAGATCTTTGGAACTATTCAGCCATGCATGGACCTAGGTGGGATTTTGGGTCGCACCAAACACTAGATTTGGAATCCTGACTCCATTGAAGTCAAGGGGAGGGCCCCCACCAGCTTTAATGAGATCAGGATTCCACTGTCTGTGAGAGGAGTGAGATCTTGCAGCACATTTGATACTGCCGCAGTGTCATAACAACATGTAATACAATAGAGAAGTGTCCTTCACCTTCCCATACAGGCTTTGTGTGTAAAGGTGACCTGAAGAATTATATCTGCTACTTCAATGTGGCAGACAAATAAATGTGAAAGAAGCAAAAACTTTTCCTAAACGGCGATGTGGACTTCAAGAGTCAGGACTCATCCTGCATTCCAATTCCAGCTCTGCAAGTAGACCAGTGTATGATCTTGGGCAAGTTACCTCACTTCTGTGCCTCAGTTTATCCACACATTGAATGGGGATAATAATACTATCCCCACAACTAAAATACTCATTCAAGCTCTCATATCAAGTGTGAATTACTGCCACATCCTTCTCTCTGGCCTTGACCTATGCAGAATTTCCTCACTGGTATCCATTCAGAATGCTATTGCAAAAGACCATTTTGCCAACCTGTCACTTTAACCCTGCCACCACTCTCTTTGAGTCTCTCCACTGTCTCCCATTCCCCTATTGTATCGACGTAAGCTGCTTATCTTCACTTTCATGGCACTTTATGACCTGCATACATCCTACTTATTGTCTCTCATTCACTATTGAGACATGGAGTTTCATCTTCAGTCAGCCCATAACGTCACCCTCCATCACCCACTTGTTAAATTTCAAACATCTGGATGCTTTCCCCCATGCATCCCCTCATACTTGGGAAGAACTCTGCTTAAACATCTACAATAGTTACTGGCATGCTGAGACCACTGCCTATCATGCTGACCAATGCTGTTTCATTGTTTCCTTGTAGGTCCCTATTTCTCTCTCTCTCTCTCTCTCTCTCTCTCCAGCCTAGTCTACCTTGCTGTTCTGGGTCGATGGTAGATACGCAAACTATATACTGTAGAATGCGTATCTCCTATCGACTTACTTACTGTCCCTTACTGAGGCGTCTTCACTGGGCTAGGCCAATGGGAAATGTTCTCTGTTTGATGCAGCATCACTCTATTTTGGGGGGGTGGAGATACTCGGTCGAACGTAGAGCACTTCCTGGATTGACTGAGCGGGTCTCCACAGGCCACTCAATCGATCCTGCTGTGTCTATCTGTGGAAACCAATACAGGGATTTCAGTATAGACAAGCCCTATGTCTTATTTCATCTTATACATAGAGATAAGACTGTAAGCACATTGGGGTAGAGATTGTCTTTTTTTCTGTTTGAACAGATTCTAACACAGTGGGGTCCTAGTCCATGTCTAGGGCTCCTAAGCACCATGGTAATACACACAATAAAATTTGATACTTTCCCTTTCTAAGTTCTACAGATGAACATTGTTGTGCAATATTACACAGCATCCCACAGACTATGCAGCATTAGTGACATTGAATTAGATTCTGGGCTCCACCTCTAAGTGTTCACAACCCAGGGAGAAAGAGGGGTGGTGAAGCTGACTTTAAAGCCACCTCTGCACCTGACTGTTTTGAGGAATGGAACAAACCCTAATGTAAATTAGATCACCCAGGAGGACTACCAACAGGTAGAGGCACTGCCTGGAATCCCTGCAGCACTGTGTGTTTGAACTTTATGCCCCTAATATGTCTGGCTGGGGTTTGTGGTTGTCTTCATCAGCTCCTGTCCTGGGGGAATTTAGTGCTGCTCCAGCCTTTTTCCCTGGTTTGGGGCCACCATGCCGAGGTGAAAATAATATGCATTTGGCCATGTCCACCCCATTCTTATAGTGACAGTAACTAAGATTCCTTTAAATTATGGGCAACTGAGAGATGAAGGGCTCTGTCATGATGCTAGAGATGCCAATGGCTAATTTTATTGTCTACCATGGGAACTAGAGCAGCACCATGGTCCCTATACCAAATTTTCAGCTGTCAGTCCCATAGTTAGGCATTTGTGCCTGTATTTCAGCACATAAATAATTGTTCTGAGGGTTGAAATGGGAGTTAGGGGTGTTTGGCAACTCAGTAAATTAGGATAGTTATTCAGCTGATTATCTGTACGTATCCAGATTTGAAACTATAGACAGGTCAAAATTACATAAGCCCTTCCTTATTCATACAAAGTAGTGTCATTGATTCCAACAGCACTCTTCATATGAAGTATGGTCTGCAGGGTTTTTATTTTTTTAGCCTCCAAGGTTTGTCTGATAGAAACAGAAGTTTTGCATTTTGTTTTTTTGTTTCTATAACTAGTTAGTGCTCATTTTACTGCTAGGACTTTAATCAGATACTTTGTGGGTCCTGAGTGACACTGCTTTGTACGCTTAAAGGCTGTTTAAATGTATCAGAGGATGGTGGCAGCTTCTTGTAAGCATTCACTCTAGCTTTCATTGTAAGTGTTGTCACTTGCTTTTCTTGACACTTACTGTGCCTTTAATAGCATTGTTTTGATCCCGTTGCTACACTACTGAGAATATTCATACAGAAGGAGTAATTATTTCGGTAGCTAAGCCTTTGTTTTCAGTGTTATGCCTTGGGGCTTTCAGGGAAATGTAAAATAGGTTCTGATTCCAATTGCTTCGCACAGGCAGTGCTACCGTGGAGAAAGTGTGGAGCGCAGAGAGTTGGATTTGCATAGTGAGTTGGGTTGTTCCACTAAAGGGATATAAGCTTGGATATATTAAAACATAGATATTGATATGGATACACCCGCAAAATGAGGACAGACACATGCATGGAATGAAGCAGCAGGTTGCAACTTTTAGTAAACTTTAACACATAGGATCTGTATCTTAAAGTCCTTAAATCATGATTTAAGGAGGTAAATAACTCAGTCATAGGTTGGTGGCCTATTGCTGGAGTGTGTGGGTGAGGTCTTGAGGCCTGCATTTTGCAGGAGGTCAGACTAGATGATCGTACTGGTCCCTTCTGACCTTAAAGTCTATGAGAAGAGCTATCTGCCCATCACCCAAACTTGTCTAGACCAGGCATTTAATTAATTCTACTGTAGGAATGATAGGGCACCACTCACCCATAACAAAAAGAGCCACACGAGGCTCCACATGACTCCCAGCTAAATTCTGAGAGCTGGGAAATGCTGACCAATCAGCTCCTCTCTTTCCCAGCTGGCCAATGGATGTTGGAGATTCCTGCAGGGGAAGAGCTACTAATTGTCCCTTGGCAAATATCTCCCTCCCTTGCTGCTGGGACTGTCCTCCTTTCATTGCCAGCCACATAATTTCCTCCACCAATTGACGTGAGTGGGTGGCATTTTGCATCTTATAGTGAAGACTGTTGACTGTCTATTGCCTTGCATATAAACTCCATGAAAACGCCCTGCAAAGTGAAAGGGAAACTCAGGGACTATAGTTTAGAACTGGCCAAAAAGTTTCTATAAAACTGATTTTCGACAGAATATTGGGTTTTCGATTAAACAAAAAAAAAGTCAACCCTCACTGAAGACAATTTTGAAGAAAATATGTTTTCTCCATTTTCTTTGAAAATGAAATCAAACCAAGACATTTGCTGACCAGCTATTGTCTACTACATCCATTTTAGGGTAATCTTACTATGTGCTTTTTACCCAGTGTGCTCAGACATTCTTGACAGGCTCTTTGTCCCCTGTATTAGCTTCTGAGTGTTCTCCATATCTTCAAGACTTGGCAATAGTGGGAAAATATCATAATACAGGGAAAGAGACAGCTGTAGCTAATATTCAGGGTATACCCCAGCACTCTTAAGTGCCTTCCATTTACTAGACAGGATTGGTTAATGGCTAGCACAGTCTCAGTTTTTTCCTAGTGAAATGTAGTCACCGGTACAAGGCAAACTATCCACAGCATTGTATCCTCCTTTCCAGCAGGCTGAGAAAGAGACTGAAGTAACAGCCTCTCTTCACAAATGTAAAAAACAATGAATCTGTTCTTTCAAAATTTTCTATGTCAGCAATGATATTTTAGCTATTTAAAGAAACTTAGGTTGCATTATATTTTTCATTTTAATAGACAACACTGCAGTGCATTCTTACTGGTGATGATTACTACCCTTAATTAATATATTTCCAGAGTTTCCCAAACAGCCACTTATAGTATTTGCTTTATGAACCTTTATAGTGGTATTTAGAGCCCTGTGCAGACACAAATATGTGGATCCGCATCTGATCTGCATCTGCAAGAAATGGTCTGCAGATATGCATGTTGTAACCGTGGATGTGGATATAATGTGGGTATCCACAGATAGCCGCATATTTGAAGGGCTCTAGCCCTGCACAGATAAAAATATATGGATCTATATCAATCTGCATTTGCAAGCAATGGTCTGTGGATATCTACATTGTATCCATGGATGCGGATATCCATGGATAGAATGCGGATATCTGCGGATTTGCAGGGCTCTAGTGGTTTTTACCCCACAGCCCTGTTCTTCCTCAAGGAAAGACTCCTTCACCTTTCCTACATTGTCTTACATTAATCCTATTAATATATGGTATGTGGAAGAAAAACTCACCTTGAGAACATAGAGAATAAAATACCATTAGCGGATTCCACTGATTTTATAGGGATTTTGCTTAACCTTTTATTAATAATAATAAAGAGCTTTACAAAAGTGGCTATGCATTGTCATCACCGTTTAAAAGCTGGAGAAACTGAAACATGGAAATTAAGTGGCTCATCCAAGATCACCAGTCAGTTGGTGGCAGTCAATGAAATCTACTTCTTAGCTGCCACTGCGCTCTATGGCTACGTCTACACTTGGTAAGTTAAGTCGACTTTAACTAAGTCGACTTAGCATGTCCACATGTAACCCATATGCCTGAAAAGGCTATCTCTGGGAGACCTGCTGAGGGTGGGTGACTGTTGTTGGGCAGATTAGCTACCCACAACTAGAAACTTCCAGAAGCAGGGAGTGGTAACATTTTGAGCATGCTCCACAGTGTACCCTGCTGGTGTGATGTGATGTTGTCAGTCAGATGACATGAGAGCAGCAGTCTGTGCGGACAGCAGACTAGAGCTGCCTTGAAAGGAGACCATGTGCTCAGTTTTCTGGAGAGGAGCTGAGCCAGGAGTGAACAAGATGTTTTCTCCCTGTAATGGAGTCATTTGCAACAGACCTTGCAGACATGCATGTGGGACTGAGAGCTGGTTGCAAAGGAGAAGAAAAAGCCTGCATGGAATGCTACAGAGGATTCCAGCAAAGGAAGAAGAGGACAGCGATTTCTTGCCACTCAAGCCTCTACATTCCAACAAAGACTGTAGCTGAGAGTTGGGTGAACTCCACACAGACTTTGGGACTTTTGGGTATCTTTCCTGCGGGGTTTTCTAGAGGGATTGCTCTTGGTTAATTGTATTTTGTTTTCTTAGGATAAGGTTCATTTAGTTAGTAGTTAATAAAGTTCATTGTTATGTTTATTGTGGTAGTATTTTAATGTAGGAGTGTAGCTCTGAGCAATCTTCGCTGTGAGTCCTGTACAGACTGGATCCTGGGTCTCCAGCTGCTTCCTTACAGGGATTGGGATTGATTTCTGTGGGGCACTGGAGAAGGGCAATTAAATGAATTTAGCCCACCTGAAGGTTACACACACTTAAAAATAAAGTCAACTTAAAGGGGAACTTAAAAAGTCGACCTAGAGTATCCACACTGGACACCTAGGTCGACTTCTAGGGGCTTAGGGGGACCTAGGGGAGGTCCACGGGGGCAGAGGGGGCACCCCTTGCCCAATGCCAGAGGGCTCAGCCTTTCCCCCATTGTACCTAGGTACAATGGGGCAAAGGGGGACAGGGACCCTGGCAGGGCATAGGGGCAGAGTGGACAGGGCTCTGCCCTGCCAGGTGGGAGGGGCATGCCAGGCTCCCTCTGTGCCCACCCCCTGGCAGGGAGAGCATTGGTGTAGCCCTGGGGTAGCCCTAAGTCAATTTAGGGCTACCCCACATCTACACTGGCTTAAGTCGAATCTAGGGAGTCGACTTAAACCTCAGATCTACTAGGAAGATGGTTTTATAAAGTCGACTTAATTTTAATTAAGTCAACTTTATTTTCCTTAAGTCGACTTAAGCAGCTTGCTTAAGTCGACTGAAGGAAACTGTAGTGTAGACGCAGGATAAATTAAGTCGACTTAAGCAAGCTTAAGTCGACTTAATTTACCAGTGTAGACGCAGCCTATATATCTAGAGCTAGAATTTAGGAGACCAAGGTTCTATATCTGATTTGCTTTTCATTCAAAGCCAATCTTAAAACTCCGTTTCCACAGCTCCTGTACACACTTAACTAAACCTTCACACTTACAACTCTAATCCTATCAAACTGGGTGATTTTTAATCTGTGCCATTCTGAATTGTTCTTCAAAGTGCTAAAGCACAAAGGATAATGACCCACTCCTTCTGACATGGAAAGTTATTGTCATCATATTCCACAAGTTCTCAATTTGTTCAGGGTGCCAGACATTTTAATAGAGTGATTGGCTTGCACATACCACTCTCCCATTCATAAATGCGCATGGAAAGGCAGCATGTTTCTGTGGATCAGGCATAAGGCGAGTAGTCAGGAGAAGGGCAGTCCATTCTTGGTCCTGCCACTGATCCCCTGGGTGACTTTGAGCAACTCACTTAACTTCTCTGAGTTCCTGATTCCCATTCTCCCTATCCACCTTGTCTATTTAGACACATTGCTCAGGGCACAGTTTGTCTCTACGTATGTCTACCCTGGAGGCTCTGTTAAGTCAACTTAACAAGGTTGACTTTAATTCGACTTAAAGTCAACCTTGTTAAGTCAACTTACAGAGCCCGCACCGAACACTCCAGTCAACTGCCAGTGTCAACACTGGCAGGTGCTAGGTTGATGGAGGAGTGGTGCATTGTGGGTAGTTGTCCCACATTGCACTTGGGCCTGGAGGCCAATTAGGTCAACTTAAGGGCACTCCCCATCCACACTGGCTTAAGCTGACTTAATAAGGTCGATTTAAGCATTAAGTTGTTCTTCAGAGGTGGTATTAAGTCAACCTAAGGAAGCACTTAATGTGTATGCGGCGATCTGTAGGTCGACTTAACCTTCCTTAAGTTGACCTAAGGCTCCAGTGTGGACGTATATGTTTGTACAGCATCTAGTGCTAGTGAGCTTGATCTTGGGTGAGTTCTTTAGGCACCACCATATTACATATAATAATAACATAATATAATAATTTTTAGCTGTTGTAAGGATGACAAAAGTTGTCCTTTTTTGAAAGAAAAAATACTAATCACATTGGCCAGGTTTGCTCTTCATCTCCCCTGTTGGTTCCATTCCACGTTGCTAGAGACAGGTTGGGGGTCTTGTGACCAGCTTGTTCTTCAGAGGCCCCTAAAAGTGCCCTATGAATCAGTCTGGGATCTTCTGTCAGTTCACCAGCACCCTCAGAGACAGATGAGAAACATAAGACCAGAAGCTGTTATGAAATAATGCGGTTCCTATCATGAGTACTGACATATCTATCAATTTTACAAAGTTAGGCATTTCTTAGTACAGAATTAGGGCTTAGTGGTGTGAACTGGTATGTTCTGCTTATGCTTTCCAGTCATTTGTTGGCAGTGGAGGAGGTACACCTACGTCTTCTCTTTATGAGGGCTTACAATGCATAAAATGCACACTATGTGAATGAATGCTACAGAATGCAAAGTTTTATTTAGTCTTGCTAAGGGCTGCTGGATGTTCACATGGAAACCCAGAACCAAGTTCTCAAAATGGACCCAAGTAGCAGTGCAAATCACCTTGCTTTACCTTTCAGAGCCTATCTTTCATTATAAAATACAAGCCTGTAGGGCACTAGGGACAATCAAAGACTGGAGAATCTGTGGGTCTGGGGAGCTTAGCTGGTAAGCGGTAGGGCAAACCCACTTCAACAGAGTCTCTGAAGCAATGTGCCATTCTGCTGCAAGGAACACTGTCCATTTCATCACAAGCCAGTCATATCTTCTTGGAACAGAATGGGCTGAGGCATGGTCAGGTGATCAGAGCAGGTGGCTAGGAGTTAGGACTCCTGGATTGTCTTCTTCTGAAATGACTTGCTGGGTGGTCTTGGGCAAATCACATAAGCCGAAATTTTCAAAGCAGCCAGTAGCTCCGAGTGCCGGAGTTCTTGGCTGCCTAGCTTGTGATACCCTGAACCTAATTTTTAAGGAGTTGAGCACCCACGACTTCTCCGGCTTTTCTCAAGAATACAACTCACTTTCAAAAATCAGGCCCCCTTTAAGATGTCTCAAGTGCAACACCCAATATAGAGGCACTCAAAATCACTAGCCACTTTTGAACATCTTGTCTTTAACTATTCTGTCAGTTCATTCAGCCAGCAGAAAAACAGCACTTATCTATTACTCAAGCATGTCAAAAGGCCTAATTAATGTTTGTAAAGCACTTTAGTTATGAAATGGCTGTACACCGCAATTAATTCTGAATGGCGCAAGATATGCTATAGAACACAACTGTTGCACAATTGGTTGATTACTTGTCATAAGCTTGTACTTGGTAAGACTGAGGACTCATTCTTCCTGGTCAAATTTATATTACAATCTACTCTGGGGACAATCGCGTATTTTATGTGCTCAAGACAGTGGAATTCTGATATGTAGTCCCTATTGCCATAAATTCCTGTTGATTTTAATTATCATTGTTATCTGTTCAGTTAGACTGGACTCTATTTTTAGCCTTGTACCCTGCATGATCATGTTCAAACTAAACTAGAAAGAACACAATTACTTTTATTTTAAAGCATGAGTATTTGGCATTCTGATTGTTTTAAAGACTATTTTTAAAGCCATGCTTTCTACCACAAATTTAATAGTTAGTGATGCCTTTTGCTTCAGAAGTTTGTATAAGGGATATGCATGCAGTTCACCAAGCAAGTTCCTTTTCTTGGGAGCACTGTGAAATAGAAGGCAAACGGTGAAAGTCTAGAAAAACAACAGAGTCCTGTGGCACTTTTAAAGATTAACAGAAACATCTGACGAAGTGGGATTTTCTCCCACGAAAGCTCATGTGATAAATAAATCTGTTAGTCTTTAAAAGTGCCACAGGACTCTGTTGTTTTTCTACAATAGACTAACACGGCTACCCCGGTGAAAGTCTAGTAGCCGTAAACCTTAAGTTTGTTTGTGAATCTATGTGTAAAAATAACTGCACCCAATAAAAAAGATTTCTAAATACAACAGAATAAAAGGTTAAAGGCTGATAAAGGTTAAAGGCTGATAAAATTTTGTTTATATATGTGCAATATGTAAACTTATCTATACTTTATGTAAGTGCTAAATAATTTGGAATGTATATAAGCACCTATCCTTGCATTTATAAATAAAAAAAACAACTGAAAAGGTTTTAGGCAACACCAGATCTCTTTCTTATTTTATTTTTACTGCTTTGGGATTATCCAGTCCCAGAATTTAGGTGCCTCCCATCATTTAACACACACAATTAAGGCAGGATTTAAATACAATTTAAATACAATACAAATTTTTAGTTACACAGTTATTCAATTAATCAGTCATTGGGCTCGCAGGCAACAGGAACAAAACTAATATACGAGATCCTGAGACACTTCCTTGGCTACTCTAGGATCTGTAGAAGGGATGGCCAAACTGCAGCTAATGTACTACATGTGGTTCTTTTACAGTTAATGTGCAACTTGTGGACTCCCGCACATTCCTTTCATTCTCTCTCCACCTGCTGGAGGAGAGGGGGAGCTAGGGTCTTCTGCCCAGTGGAGAGGGGAGGTCTCAGGGCTTTAGCCATGTAGGAGAACGCCTGCCACATCTCAACGTTTCAGCAGGAGCATGCCCCTAGTCCCCCCACAGGACTGAGGCCCCAAACTCCAGCAGATGTGCCCTGACTTTTGATCTGCTGAAGATTGTCATATGCAGCTGGAAGAGTCAGTAAGTTTTGCCACCCCTGGGTCAATAGGCAAATTCTCAGCAGTTTTGACTGATCACAGCAGAGAAAAGGATATGGAGAGTTGTCAGGAAGTGGGTTACGGCTCCCTATTTCAGTGCTTCCCAACCTGTGGTCCATGGACCACTGGTGGTCCGCGAGGGTACTGCAGGTGGTCTGTGGAGGGAAAATGTAAATGTACTGCAGGTAAATGTACTGTGATGAGTGCAATACATCTGTGAGTGAGCATAATAAATTATTAGAAATAGTTGTGTTTTTAATACCCCCTTGATATACAAGTTCGACCCCCATCAGCCATGGGCTATATTAAAAAAGTTTAAAATGACTTGCTTACATGGTGGTCCACAAAAGCTTTCGATGATGATGTAGTGGTCCACTGAAAGGAAAAGGTTGGGAACCACTGCCCTATTTCACTACGCCCGTATGTTGCAGCATCCGGAGTAAATGCAACCTCCTGTCCTGGAGCTCAGACACACTCCCTGGCAGGCGAGCCAGTCACGTGCACTGACTGTGAGGTATGGGATCTGTAGGAGCACAGACAGGGCAACTCAGGGTGGTGTTTTAGTTTAGAGACACACAGAATCCCAAGTTCCCCCTTCCCACAGCAGTTGTGTAAGTGCATCCCAGAGCCGACCTCAGTCATTGGGATGAAACAGGTTCTGGCAAGCTGCAAGTCTACTGGGTGGGAGGGAGCATTCCTCTTACCTTGTCCCATAGTGCACCTTCCAAACATCAGGCTATATTACTGAAGTGGGGGTCGCAGAGGGGTTGTGTGAAATGAGTCCCATAGTCTTCTGCTGCCTGGTGAATTTCCCCCACATTGATTACAAGGATAGGCCTAAAACCTGATACAGCTTTGGTTTAGGGTGGTGTTTCAGGAGAAACTAACACTCGGGGAGAGAAGTCAAGGAACCTGTAATTGCCTGTATCTCAGTTCTGAACAGAAAAATGATTTAAAAAACTGCCTGTTCTTTCCTTTGAAGAGTGGTTTCAACCAAAGCCACATCAAATCCAAAAGTTGTTTACTTTATTTTTTGGGAGTGGGGGAGAGGGAGTTGGGTTTTTTTTGCACAAGCTTGGATATAAAAGACAGCAAATTGCTATCTACAACTCTAGAATTTTTGAAGTGCCTAAGATCTCCAGCCTTGTTCTATAAGAATTTCATAAAAACCAATCACTATATTTTTAAAAACATAAGGTAATTTGTGTTTTTCTGTTCCTCTTGTCAATAGATTGATACAAGACAGATACAGTGGTTGGTAGAAAACCACATCATGGATACCGCACAGTTAATTCCTACTGTAAGGTAGATGAGGGAAATCAATGCAATTTCAGATCTCTCTGTAGTAATTTGGCAAACACTGTTTTTTAATAGCAATCATGCTGCAATAAGTTCTTACTGAAGTATTATCCAGCTTGGTTTATTTCCTCATTCTTCCTTATTATGCAGCAATGACATAGATCAAAAGTAATACATGCAAATGATATTTATAGTACCTACATGCCCACAAGCGAGAAGAAAAAAAAAACCCCAGAAAACAGATAAAATATAACAAGAGTTATAACTTATTTAAGAATCAACTAAATATTCAACATGCGCAGTACAGATATGAGCTAAAAATCTCTCTCTGTGGTAGAGCTACATATTAAACAATGCAATGAAATAAAATGTAAGAATGTAACACCAATAAAGAGATCAAAGGTCATATGACTGTGTCTCTCCCAATCCACCTTTAGAATAAAAATACTTCACAGACTGATATTACTAGACTGTTGATTTTAGCACACATCCATGTGTCTTTTAGGGAGAACTCTATCTGATAGATTTATATCCTGCAGTATACTTATTAAAACAGTTGTTTTGTGAACACAATCAGCAGGAATTAAGACACGCCCACTTTAAATTGCATTTGATACCCCAGTGTGGATGGCTGGTAACTGAAATATCTATTTGTTAGATCTCCACAAAACAAATGCCAAAATATAAATGGGCCATTGGAAACCTGCAACATCTGATATTTTTAAGAGTGCAGAAAGGAAGTTTGATGCCAGAAATTCAAATGTAGTGCTTGTTAGCATTTGGGCCAAAGATTATCTCATCATTTTCATACCAAAAGAGAGAAAATATTCAAGAAGGAGACAAAAGGAAAGCAGTAAGGTGTGGCCTGAAGCCAGCGAACTGGAATCAAAGTTAGGTACAAATAAAGACCGTGCTTGGCAGATTATTTTTATTATTTTGCATTTCACTGATTAGTGTCCAAGAGTGATGTTCTCAGGGAAAGCGACAGAGAAAAAACAAAGAAAGGGTGAAATAAAAAGATAAAGTTTCCCAAAAGGCCTGGTGAAGAGACTTTACCCTTTGGGTCCAAATCTTATTGAAGAAGGAGTAAATTAAGATTCAGTCTTGCTGCACTACAAATCAACTAACGTGATTGTTAAATATCTGCTCAACAGTGGTCCTTATGGGGGACAACCGAAGTGTTGTAGACTAGGATTGAAGCACCTGAGAAGACTATGGAGGGGTGCTGGCCTAGCACCTGACTCAGCCTAGTATTATCCTGTACTGTTTATCCTTTGCTTCTATAACCAGCATTCAGTTTAAGACGTGAAAAGAACCTTCCGAAACAAATTTGACTCCTGTGAATGAAGTCCAATGAAAAAGGCTTTTGGGGGGTATGGAACACTCCATCCTGACCTGCAGGTAGGGGCAAAGGTGTGGGTCAGGTTCGCATATAGCAGCTCCTTTGGGGAAATGCAGTGCACATGGCTCATTTCTGCTGGTAACCTGGGTTCTGGGTCTGCAGATCAGCTCAAGGATTCTTTGGTTATGCTCACTGCCCACATTCTTCCTCCTTCCTCCCGCAACACCATCCAGAGCAACGATAGGAGCCTACTCCATGGAGCAAAGGGAATGTCAAATCCATCTCTAAGATGTCAGCTCAGCAGGGCCCCAACACATAGTGGACAAGCAGTGTTTATTGCATTCTGGATCTTGTATCCCTGCAAAGTGATTCTCAGGAGTTGTCCCCATGTGAACAGCTCTGCTTTTTGCAACTAGCACATTAATAGTGACATTAGCCATGCAAGCACCTTGCCTGAAATATAATTTCTATAAGGAATTAACTGTTCTTTATACAATTTCATCAGTGAAGTAAGGATAAAAAACAAGGGTTCACTTCAAGATCCCTTAGAAATTTTCTTGAACATGTTTTTGTGACCAATAAATCCTCAGTTTTGGTCCCTTCTGTCCTTTTAATACTCAGTTCATCGATGGAGCAGAGAATTGTCTTCCAGGTTTAAATATTTTATGTTAAGATTTTTCTGCTTGACTCCAGGGCCATAGAACACCGACTTGTGTTGATTGACCTTCTGCACTAGTAGATCTCTCTCTCTCTCTCTCTCTTTTGAGTCTTGGAATTAATCTTCATCATGTCAGCCTGTGAAGTTCCACTACATGCCCCTTGACCGGTGAGGTGCTTGGTGATTAGAACAACAGACCCATTAGCCCCCAGGTTTCAGCTGCACAGGTGATTTCTAATATGTCTCTGTGAAGGGAACCAGGACAAAAGATTTATTTGATGTCATCCCAGTGCTATGTGGACTGCAATGGTGGAGGTGCATGTGGAATCAGGAGTTTCAGAACAACCCCTTATTAAAGAACTGAAGAATTTAAACAGTTAAAGCTCCAAAGCTGATAAAGATTAGATCGATATGTTTTGGACCAATTTGTAATGAGTCTTGTTCGGTCTGATTTCCATTTAGTCCTGACATCCTGATTGGAATCCCTGACTAGGAGGTGGGGTGGTAGACTCTGCTTAGGTTCTTGCAGATAAAACATGTGCAAGGGCCTCTTGCAGTCCTCACCCTATTGCATGAAGCCAAAAAACCCAAAGAGTCCTGTGGAGTCAAAGCGTCTGACGAAGCGGGATTTTCTCCCATGAAAGCTCATGCAATAAATAAATTTATTAGTCTGTAAAAGTGCCACAGGACTCCTTGTTTTTTTGGCTGACCTAGACTAAAACGGCCACCCCTCTGGCACCTATTGCATAAAGGTTTCAGTTTTAACACACGGAAAGACATTACATTCTGTTCTAAATACTAAATTCCACTATGCATCACAATCTTCTGGCTTTGTACAGTGCAATATCACATGAGCGAACCACCAAATCTGGGGGGGGGGAAAGAGGTGTATATTCAGCAATAATAGATAAATTAGGCTAATTTAATTTTCATTCTGAACTGGGGCAAGCAACTCAAGGCAAAAGTTACGCTAATGTTTGTGGCATAACTCATGACTGTTTTTTCCTAGCACTCTGCGAGTTGCTGAAGCAGTCACCATTTTGTGTTAAACTCAGAGCAGATTTGTTACAAAGCAATGCACACCATGTGCCCACTTGTGGGATTTTCCATTAAGAGAATAAGAACAAATGAAAGTAAAATAAAAATAATTCAGATTTCAACTATCTGTCAGCTCTTTTTGCAAACACCAGAAAAAGAAATAAGAGCAGCCAACCTAGATTCCCTGCCCCAAAGAGTTTATAACCTAGATTACAAAAAAGAGAGCCAGTTTTTTGAGGCAGGGGTAGTTTTTTTGTTCTGTGTTTGTACAGTGCCTGGCGCAGGGCATTCTGGTCCATGGCTAGGTACTATCACAATACAAAATAACAAGTATGCACCAGCTAACAGGACACACAAGAGCACTGTAAAAGAAAAGGAGCCTCTGGACAACTGCCAGAGCAATATCTATGCAGAAGTACTGTACTCCGATTTATTACAACTGCTTGTTGCTTTTAATCACTCATCTCTTCTAATCTTGAATTGGAAGTTTTCAGGTATCCGAGAAAAAAAACATCTTAAATGGTTTACTCGATTTCAATGACACATTCAGTACTGCTTTCTGATTAGCCCTTCTCTGTGTCCCCTTTCTTCTCATTCTGCTTCATTCTCCCCAAGGTTACCCCACACTGACCTTGCGCCAACTTCCACTCCCACAGTGTGCTTCTTCTTACTCTTGTTCCTCCTCTCCAAGTCCCCACCCTGACAGTCTTGTACTGTCCCCTCTCCGAAGCTCTCCAGCCATTCCCCAATCATTCTCCTACATTGTGCCTGTCCCACCATAAATGTCCCCAACAGGCCATCCCCACTCCATCCTCCCACTGGGTCTGTCCACTACATTTACCTGGCCCTCAGGTAAGTGGAAAGAGAGGAGACTAAGAAGAAAAAATGGCATTTGCTGCACATTCTCATTCCTGCCAAGCCAGGCTCCCCTGCTCTGTGGTCAGAACCAGCTGGTGTTTGGGTGACCCAGCCAGGTGGGGTGCTATGCTGTTCCAGGAAGAAGATTCAGCTGCAGCCATCTTCTCCTTTCTACCTGCTCAGTGGGAGGTCACAGTGAGCCCCATAGGCAGAGGTTTGCAGTGCAGCTCCCCTCCTCTGCTGAGCACCCGCACCCAAAAGCTGGGGTGTGAGAACAGATGAGAGTTCAGCTGAGCATTGCTGCAAAAAGCATCCGCAGAAACCCCCCTGTGCTTCCTGTTCTGCAGCCTTGTCTTCCTCGCCACCAGTCAGATGAAAGCTGGAGGTTGAGAAATACTTGTTGTTTCTCCCCCCAGGCTAATAGGGGAACATGCCCCCTCCTTCCTCCTTTCAAATTACACCTATAAGTAGAGTCTGAACGGACGCTCCCCTGCAGAGCCGGTATTTGCATGAGCGTGCCTAGCCTGCTTAGCCCAAACGTTCCCTTTAGTTGGGGCTGGGTTACAAATCACTTTAGTATTAAATGCAGGGGGAATGAATTGTTGTGCCCCTTAGGGCAGCAGAACTGTGCTTAGCTTGTACTTTCTGAAGGGTCACTAGCATGTGAACCAAAGGGCTTGGATGGCAGAGCCCGGGTGAAGATTGAGGGGGTAAAGCCAGGCATTCCTCTTTAGGAGTGTGCCTGAGCTATAGTTTAGTCTCCCCCATTCAAAGATAGAGCTAATTAAGAGCCTATTAGGTGACTTTTGTTTTGTTAAGTGCTCAGAGAGCTAAACTCACCCACCATGGGGCAGCACTCCTGCTCAGCTTCAGCACAGAAGTTCACCCACCCAAACCTGAACTCACAGAAAGATGAGAATCAGAGGGCTGGGGGGAATCTCAAGAGACCAGCCTGTAGCACAACAGGGCAGCTGGACAGCAGAATGAGGAAGGTGCCTTCCTCCTCCCCAAGCAGAGTGCAAGGTGAACTCTGCAGCTGTGCTTGTAGACACTGGGTGGGCCCTGACTAAGACAACACCTGTGAATGGGGTGCTGTGAAGGGAGGGGCACATTAAAGGAATTTCTTGTTGCTGGATTTAAGAACCTGAAGCGAAAGGAAACTGCTTCCTGTACCCTGGGGTAGGTGTTCTATTAATGGTTTTATACATGTGAATCCTGGTTGCGGCATTTTAACAGGTTCTTGCCAGGCGACTTTTTCTCTTTTTATTTAACTGTCTCTTTTCTACACTTAGGCCATGTACACACTACAGGAATAATCGCGCAACAAGACCGTTGCGCTTTAAAAGTCATGTGGCTTTTGTAGCGAAGGCTCGTGTACACACTCTGCCGCTTGTGATGGAACAGAGCCCCCCCCCCCCCCGCAATTCGCGATTTCACAAGAAACCCAATTGAATTGTGGGAACCTATCCCACAGTTCCATCCATCCTGATTTGGCACTAAGAATCCTGGGTAGAAGGAGAGTAGCGCTGAGCACCATGGGTAAAGTCTTGGTTTCCCATGATGCATTCTGTTCCCCTTGCGTCACGAGATTTGCTACTAGCAACTCGTGCCCATTTTCAACAGTAGCACATTGCTTCCCGGAACTCCTTTTTGCAGCATCATGGATCCAGCTCTGATCTCAACTGCCACCTTCAGCATAATGAATGCATCTCAGCTGGTGGCATAGTATGCGTTCAGCTCTGAATCAGAGCAGGATTCGGATGATCCTGGGCTGGTGACTGCCATGCAGAACAACAGCACCGCATTGCTGAGCTCCTTCACAGAGCATCTGCACATGGTGCACCGCCGGTTCTGGTCACGAGAGACAAGCACCGAGTGGTGGGATCGCATCGTTTTGCAGGTGTGGGATGATGACCAGTGGCTACAGAACTTTCGAATATGGAAAGCCACATTCATGGAACTGTGTGAGGAGCTAGCTCCTGCCCTGCGATGCAAGGACACCAAAATGAGAGCCGCCCTCACCGTGGAGAAGTGTGTCGCAATCACGCTGTGGAAAATGGTGACTCCAGACTGTTACCGCTCGGTTGTGAATCAGTTTGGAGTTGGCAGGTCGACCGTCGGGTTAGCACTTTCACAAGTGTGCAGAGCCATTAATCGTGTTCTGCTCCAGAGGACAGTGACGTTGGGCAACGTGTGGGAGATCGTCGATGGATTCGCAGCCATGGGATTCCTGAACTGTGGAGGGGCAATAGACAGCACGCACATCCCTATTCTCGCTCCGGAGCATCTTGTGACTGAGTATATTAATAGGAAGGGTTACTTCTCCATGGTGCTTCAGGCACTGGTGGATCATAGGGGGCGTTTCACGGACATAATGCGGGGTGGTCGGGTAAGGTGCATGATGCTCACATTTTCCAGAACACGGGCCTGTACCAGAAGTTGCAGGCAGGGACCTTCTTCCCCGATGATAAAATTACTGTTGGGGATGTGGAAATGTCCATAGTCATCATAGGAGACCCAGCCTACCCACTGATGCCTTGGCTCATGAAGCCCTATACTGGAAATTTGGATCCCAGCAAGGAGCGCTTCAATTACCGGTTAAGCCAGTGCCAAATGACCGTAGAGTGCGCCTTTTGGCGCTTAAAAGGCCGCTGCCGCTGTTTGTACGGGAGGCTAGACTTAAATGAGGACAACATTCCAGCCGTCATTGCGGCGTGCTGTGTCCTGCATAACCTCTGTGAAAATAGGGGAGAGAAATTTCCCTCTTCATGGGACGTGGAGGCTGAGCGGGTAGAGTTTGCCTTCCAGCAGCCAGCCACTAGGAGTATCGGGGGGGCACAGCTGAGAGCTGTCCGCATAAGGGAGGCACTTAGGGTGCATTTTAGTGATGGGGACTCATAGGACGCATTGCATCACTGTGCAGTAGTGTTCCCAAGCACTATTGGGTGCTGATTGGGGGGTGGAGGGACGGTGCCGGTGGGCGTGTACTGTACTATGCTCGAATGAGTGAATACTAAACATGCAACAACTAATCTTATTGTGTATCAATAAAGACACTGTGCAAAGTTCAATTTTAGTATTATAAAACATTAAATATTGACAGTAAGCAGTGCCTGCAAAAGGGGCTATAGATGCATGTAGGTGTGTGTCTCAATGCCATAGCTTGGTGCAGGAGTGGATGTAACATTGTACCAGGAGGGTCCCTGGGCTTCAAAGAACTGTTTTGAGGGAGAATGCGGCATGGGGGACAGAAAGTGTGGCTGTGGCTGCAGGGGGGGGTGAGCCTGGAGCAGCTGGGTCTGCAGACCAACCATGGTCTTCAGCAGTTGGGTCTGCTCCTGTAGGATGCTTATGAGGGCATCCTTCTGCTTCTGCCTCTTCACATTGTTTTCTTTGCGCTCCTGCTGGCACTCCTGCCTCCATTGTCTGGTCTTGGATTGCATCAGCTCCTGGAAGATATCCTCCTTGCTCCTGCGAGGCCTCCTCCTTATCTGTCTCAGCCGGTCAGCTGGCGCAGACCACCGACCGGCGAAGGTTGTTTCTAAGGAAAAATGAAACATCATAAGTAGTGCTATTGTTCTCACTTTGGTTAAGGAGCCGGTAATATGCTCTCCCGCCACATTCCGCTGTGCCTACGGGACAGGGCATTGTTGGGGACTGAAAGTGCTTTTGCAAAGGGAGGTTTGTGTTGCCGAGACAAGACACACAGCTCCGTGAACTATTTGCAGTGCTTTGGGCGATTTGTTCACATACGGCACTGCCATGGAAGCTGATATCTCGCTGCTTAACGTGCCTCTGCAAGCCAGAATGCATATCCTGCATGTCACTGGTTTTCAGCCAGGACCGTACGCAGCAGGCTTGTGCGCAGCCATGGTTCCTACTGCTGTGCTTTGCAACTGGCGAGGGAGAGTATCCCTCTATGGGGGAGGGGAAACAGTTGCTCTCCCATCGAATTTAACTAGGATGCTGTGGAAGTACATCAAGGACACCTTCAGTGATCTCAATGGAGAGGATTTCTTGACAATTACAGCACACATTGATGCACTGCTCATGTAATGCGGGGCAGACCCTCCCATCCAAAAAAGAAAAGAAAGGATGAAACTCAAAACGCCTATTTCCTGCCCGCTCTTCATTTGCCCGCAAAGCTTATCCAGCTAGCATAGAAGCCACTTCTGATGAAACTTACCAGAGCTCCCCTCTACTGCATCCGAAGACGGTATGGAGAAGGAATCTGGGCAGTATGGGTCAGGTGGTGTGGAGAACAGCTCCTGGCTCCCTAGGTCGGCTGCACTGCTTTCACCCTCCAGGTCACCTTCCACCTCCACGTCCTCATCGACGAATTGCTCGTTACCGTCTGCTCCGGTATCTTTTTCATGGGGGGTGCTGACGTGTCCACAGGAGCTTTTGGGGAGGTTGTGGGATCCCCGCTCAGGATTGCTTCCAGCTCCTTGTAAAATCGGCATGTAGCCGGCGCTGAGCCGGAGCGCCGGTTTGCCTCTCTGGCTCTGTGGTACGTAATCCGCAACTCCTTCACCTTCGACCTGCACTGAAGAGTGTCTCTCTCGTACCCCTTCTCTGCCATGGCCCGAGAAATCTGGCCAAAAATATTGAAATTCCGCTGGCTGCCATGTAACTGTGCCTGCACAGCAGACTCTCCCCAGATGCCTATGAGATCAAGCACCTCGGCTGTGGTCCAGACTGGAGCACATTTGCTGCGTTGAGCCGCCATTGTTCTTGGCGTACACAGCTACAGCTGCACTCCACACCAAGCAAACAGGAAGAGTGAAGAATTCAAAAATTCCCGGGAATGATGGGAGGGCGGGTACAGTCACGTCACAGAGTGCAGAAGGCAGTGCAGAAGGGATGGAATTGGAATTCTGGGACATTTCTGGAGGTTTCATATTGCACGGCAACCGTACATACATGAACTATCGCGGAACAGCTGTTCCGCGGTAGCCGCTAGCACCCTCG
>ML685777.1:12148955-12178138 GCA_007922175.1 Pelusios castaneus
AAAAAAAACACTAGATCTGAGAATATTTAAGCTAAATCTTTGGTTCTCCTTGTAACACACAAACTGATGTGTGTTCATGCACCTACCCCCACCCAGGTTCCAGCATCTTTTTAGTTTGCTCCCCAAATCATTGAACTTGGCACTTCTTTCAGTACTTCTGTTTGCACTCAGTTCTCCTAAAGTAACTCTCTCCTGTGCTGCTTCACTCATGCCCAGCAAAAACCTTTGTGGATGACTTAATTATTTTCTTTTCTAAAAGAAAATTCAATCTGATCCCCAATATGCATAGGATAAAATAAAATGAATCTGCTGGGTAGCTGCATTACAAGAAAAGGGGGAGGGGGGCGGGATATATAAAACCTCATGTCACTGTCAGATTGTTTTCATAGAATTTGTGTTTGAGATTAAATTAAATCCTTAAAACTGCTTTGATATCTTCATACTTAAGGTGAAACAAAGCAGATGCATTTTATCCTGATACCATGTTTCACATCTACCCTTGCAGAGAGAGAATGAACTGCTGTGTGGAACAGTTCTATATACTTACAGTATTAAGCAATTCTTCTTTTCCCTTGGCTTTGGTGTTCTTTTATTCAATTTATCTGTACTATAGCTTGGATAATATTTACCAGATGTTAAATAAATAATTTAAGATAACCCAGTGCTGCGTGACAGTTGTAACATTTTGGGTCACCCTTTTATTATTTTTTGTTAAAAATCATTTCAACTCAAGATCTTTTTCTCTCCCCTTTTCCAGTATAGTTCAACTTAACTGTGACACTTAATACTTTTTCCTTTCTTTTAATTCGAAAATTGTGTTCCCAAAATAGTTAGTTTGCCGTACTGTTTTTATCTTTAACAAGATAAAATAGCCATTGCGGGTGTACTATTTCAGCCTGATGCTGACAAATATGAAACCAAAGAATAAGAAGAGCCATTGGAAAAAAAAAATCTGCTTTGTAAAAGCCAGTGTTATATAATGAAACCAAATGCATGGATCGGAATTTAAAAAGAAATCCTAGTGTGAAGATAAAAGGACATGAAAGATAGTAAATGCTGAAATGATACACCACATAATGGTATACTGTCAAGAAAGAAAGATAACATGATAACTTACAGAGCCATCTCAAAGCCTATATAGGTACTTGACCTATAGTTTGCAAGGAAACAATCTTTTTGTTTCATCTGGCTCATATTAAAAATAGGGAAAACAAAACCCTTATTTTTTTCCACTCTCACACATATGGTTTAAAATCCATGCAATTTTTAACTGTCTAAAATTCTTTAAAGCAATCTAAGACAGAAAGACTTATTAAATCACTTTTCCATTTCATATAATGAAAAACTGCACCACCACTGTTGGTCTATGTGCTATCAATTTTAAAACGAGTAGGGTTCCAATTGGTCCTGCGTGCAATCAATCACAAACTGGCATCAGATTTGTATCCCAAACTTGGATGCTGTTGAAAAGAGAACCTAAGGAAGACTAGCCAATAACTAAGTAAACTATGAGAGGAGCGTAAATATTTTCCAACCCAATTTCTTTCCTCTCTTGGAAACGTGACTAATTTTTTCTAATTAAGTGCATGTAAGTAATTATAACAGAACCGATGCTGTTCCTGTCATGCAAAGTTCTTCATGATTAAACCTAATCATGTGAAAACTGGGATTGTCAGAGAGGCTAAAAGGAGGGAGGTACACAACACTCATTGGAAGTCTTCACATTGGGCTACACTAAAAACTTAGGTCAACCCAGAGATGTCCACACTCCTGAGCGATGTAGTTAAGCCAATCTAACCCTCACGGGGGTGCCGGGTGGAGGGAGGGAGGGAGGGAGGGGAGGATGGGGAGGCAAGTAGAGTGACTGCCCTGGGCCCTGCAGTTCAGCAGGCTCCACGCTGCCCCCCAGTTGCCTTCGGCGGCAAGTCGGCCCAGGAGCAGGGCGGGACTACGAGCATGGGGCCTGGCCGCTAGGCTGGCCTGCCCCCGGGGGTGGGCTGGGAGCACGGAGCCCAGCCTCTGGCCCAGTGCAGCCCCACCCCACCAGCACCAAGGGGGAGATGGGAACCCCCACAGGCCGATTGGCCCTGGGCCCCACCCACCCCTAGGGATGGCCCTGCTAACCGCCCAGTGTAGATGGTGCTAGGTTGACTAAAGGAATTCATCCATCAACCCAGGGCAAGTCTACACTACAAAATTAAGTTGGCCGAAGGTACATTGATATACAGCCATGGCAGTAATTAAATTGCTTTTGCCTGTCCACATGCTGCTCCTTGTGGCAATGGTGCACATCCTTAATTCCAGCGCCTGCATTGATGCCGAGAGCTATATACTGTGGATAACTATCCCATTGTGCAACATGCCACCATCTTGTGTAGGGTATTTTGGCAAGGGTTTGCAATGCCTCATGGGAGGGGGAGAGTTGGGTAAATGAGTGGCACATGGATGACCTATGTCCTATGATACCATTTCCTCCATTCCATAATTTAGGTGCATCCCATAAGGTTTTGCACCTCTTTTCAAAAGCCCTGCAAATTTATGTGTCTGCCATCTGTGGGAGAACCCTGGATTTTGCAGAACTTGGCACTATTGTGTTAAATACTACAGGCATGAGGTGCTTGATTCTGTGGTGTTTGCAGAGCCACCAGAGGAGACACAGGAAACACGACAATTTTTTGGAGGCTACCTTGCTGTGGGACATCGAAAGAAACAATTCAAGGTTGTTTGCATTCATGGGACAGCTGCAGAGAGTCAAGCATTTGTTCTGGGCCCAAGAAATCAAACATTGACTGGTGAGATCACATCATTATGCATGTATGGGAGGACAAGCAGCTGTTGCAGAACTTTCAGCTGTACATGGCCACATTCCTGGCTGTGTTGCAGAGCGCTTGTCCCCAGTGTTTTACTGACACCAGCACAGGATGGTCTGGGAAAGTGCATGAAGCATGCATCTTTGAGGACCTAGGCCTGTTCAGAAAGCTGTAAGCAGGGGGTCATTGAAATGGACCAGGGGACGTTGAAATGCCAATAGTGATCTTGGGAGACCCAGCCTGTCCCTTACACCCTTGGCTCATGGAGCATACATTGGTCACCTTGACAGCAGCAAGAAGGGCTTCACCTACAGGCTCAGCAGGTGCTGATTGACAGTTGAATGCGCCATTGGTTGTTTGAAAGACTGCTGGTGCCGGCTACTCGCAAGATTAAACCTCACTGAAAAAAATCCCAATGGTTATAGCTGCCTTCTGTGTACTTCATAATATCTGTGAAGCAAAGAAGCAAAAGTTTCTGCTGGGGTGGCAGGCCAAGGTGGAACAGTTGTTTGATGATTGTAAGCAGCCAGATACCAAGCTATAAGAAAAGCTCAGTGTGGAGCTATCAAACTCAGGGATGCTTTGAAAGACCATTTTAAAAGTGAGCTACAGTACTGTGTGTTACTGTAGGGTGCTCTGCCTGGTACTGGTTTTTTTTTTTTTTGAATCCTGGTTGAACCTTGTAACGAGTCCTGTGTGTGTAGTAATATAACATTGTAACCACACCTACTCCTATTATCTGTGAATGATATCAGCCCAGCTAGCACATGTTGTGAACTAATAAGGATGAATTAAGTTTCCAGAAATAAACTTTTATTCCAAGCCCATGGGAACAGACATATTTATAACTGAATGAAACTTAGAATATAAAGAAAAGAACCCCTGAAGGAGAGAAAACAGTCATTTTCATTTTATACCAATCGGGTATGTATTTGCAAAATAAAACTCATGCATGTGATCCCAGAATGCAGTTCTCTATAGGCTGCAGAGGGAGGCAAGCATGGGTCTGTTGAATCTGAAGAGTCTCCAGCATGTCTGTCTGTTGCTTGAGAAGCAGTAGCATCCTCTGCTGCTCATCTTGTGCATCTTGTGGCTTTCTCCATTCCAGTCTATCCCTGGCTGCAGTGGTGATCCTGCAAGCACTGTGCTCGATAGCTGAAGCAACAGAGCTTGCAGGATCTCCTGTAACATGTCATCCCACATCCTCTTCCTTCTCCTTCTTAGCTTGCTGAGCTGCTCCACTTGTGTAGATGGAGAGACCCTCAAGGCCACATTTTCAATTGCAAAAGGTTCAATGCACAGAGGTAGGATCACAAGTATTCACAAGATAACTGGAAACTTGATATATTGCACTCACTCTCCTTGATCCGCACAAGTTGCAAGCACTGCACTCCCACTTCTCCTTGGGATTCATAGAGCACAGCAGCAGTCCCAACAATGGTGAGCATGGCCTGCAGTGGAGGGGTCAAGTTGGGATAGTACACGGGCATGAGTATAGGTGAATAGAAGAAGGGGGTAGCATACGGGCATTAGTATAGATGGATAGAGCAACTGAACTGAAGACTGGAACCATTTTCCACAGGTGGGGGCGATTTTACCTGCTATCTCACTCCTGAGGATAATGGAGGCTGAATGCTTCTACCTGCAGACTGGGACCATATGTTGCTAGCCTGTGTGCTGTGATGGTGCTGGCTGAAATAACTGCTGAATGGCATGGGAAAGTGTCCTACTGCAATGGAAGAAATAAGGCAGTCCTTCCCAGAAACCTTCAGCAGAGGATTATAGAATACTTCCAGGAAAGTTTCCTCAAGATGTCTATCAAGGATTCTCGGGACATCCCAGTGAACATAGCCAACTGTTCTGCATGGCCCCCTCTGATTAGCTGTACAAGGGAATAAAAGCAGCTAGCAACTTTATTTCTACTAGTTCTTTCACTGCGTTGTCTAACTTGATTAAAAAGAGTAAATGAACAGACGTCTCCCTGCAATATCAGAACAAATTGCTAACTTACTAGAGGCTCCTTCCCCTGTGTCAGACTCACCTCTTCTGGCCTGTAGGAACTGGCTTGAGTGCTCTGGAGTCAAAAACAGATCATGGATCACTGCACCAATGGATCTCCAGTCACCTGTCTTCCAAATTCCTCTTCCTTCTCCAACACCTCATCCTCACTGTTCACTCCATGGACCTGTGACTCTGGCTCCTCTAATATATCCATGGGGTTCGGGACAGGGGGCATGTTTCTGCCAAGGAAGGCATGCAGGTCTGTCTAAAAGTGGTACATCTGTGGCATGAAAGCAACTGTTAGCCTCCTTTTTGCTTGCCACAGGTTGAGTTTCAAGCGGCACTGCCTCAGGTCCCTCATGTAGACCTTCTTCCTCATGCCCTGAGTGATGTCTGCTCCTAGATATTGACATTTCTATGGCTGGATTGGCGCTGTACCAGCACAGTCTCTTTTCCCTATGGGCACAGGACATCCACCACCTCTGGTGTACTCCATGGAGAAGTCTCTCTATAGTGGGGCCAGCTGAGCAGTTGCTAGATGAGCTTTCCATGCCAAGAAAATAAGAAATGGAATTTCAAGAATTCACAAGATGTTTGAGGGGAGGGGCATATACTTGTGTACCAGGCTGCCAGGCAGCAGAATTCAAAATGGTGACCAAGTCACAGTGGGGATTTATGGGATACCTCCTGGAGGCCACTAAAGTTGACATAAGTAACAAAGGGCCAACAACGATATTATGTCAACCTAGCTACGTCAACCTAAGTGCTATACCTCTTGCAGAGGTGGAGTTAAGTCAAGGTAGTGGGTGAGTTACGTCAGCCGGAGCAACCTTTCAGTGTAGATGTTTAAAGTTAGGTCGGTGTAAACTACCTTGAATCGGATGGGCTCTTGTTAACCACCTCTCATGGAAAATGGATTGCCTGGAAAAGCCCTCCCATTCAGGTAGGTAGTGTCTATACTGAAGGACTACAGTGTCACAGCAGTGTCGCTATAGCATTTCAAGTGTAGGCAAGCCCTTGGTTTCTACAGTATACTAAAAGCCTGCCACCCCACCTCACAATCCTTACAACAGTGCTTAATTCATCCCAGCACCTAGATGGTTTGCAGTACGTAGCCTCAGCACTTTGCCACATCAGTTATGAAAGTAAAAAAAATTGCTTGAGCCCCAGCATCTATTTGCTTGAGCCCCGGCACCTCTTTTATTACAAATTAAGCATTGCCTTGCTGTCAAAAGGGAATTGCATGGAGAGGCAATTCTAACTGTGCAGAGCCCCATTGATTTCACTGGGATGTAATATAAGTGAAGGTGTCTGCCTGCCTAGCTCACCTTCTAGGATCAGGGCCTAAAAGACAGCCTAATACATGTATTTTGTTAAAGATGGAAGTAGTAGCTTAGTGGTTTAAATATTTAGTTCCCAGTGTCTACAGCTTAAAATACCTGTAGTTCAAAGCCAAACTTACATCTGCCTTCTATAAACTGCTGTAGACTGAATATAAAATCTTAAAGCTCTGCATTGCAAGTCAGTCTGGTTGAAAGATTTCTATAATATATATATATATACACACACACACACAGTTTTTTTTTAATGGAAAATTTGTTTTTTGGTAACAATAACAAAAGATTTGCGACTGTTTGCTGCCCTCAAATGTTGGGCCCTCCCTCTTTCCACCACATTTTCCATTCTCAAGGTTTTGTTCCTGAGTTGAACACTTTTGGTTTTCAGGTGCCGAGAGCCAAGAAATCTTTGTTTTGTGGGGTTAAAAAGCAAAAAAAAAAAAAAAAAAAAAAGTCCACAGAAAAAGCCTATTTTCCAACCAGTTCTAATTGCAGAGCTTTAATCAGGGATTTAAGAAAAGGGTTTATCTGTCCTGCATGGTCATTAAAACAACCTCTGATACTTCTTGTAACAGCAATTTAGCCCAGTGTTCTTTTTCATAATGGTGTTCTTCCTATAATTATGAACTATGTTGTCATCTGGAGGTGATTGCAAATCTTTATATTCTTATGGGGCTCAATTTTACAAGGTCCTGGACACTTCCTTTACTGTCAAGGGCTATGTCTACATTTGAAAAGTTAAGTCGACTCTGCTAAGTCGGCTTAACTTTTCAAGTGTAGATGCGGCAGAAGTGGCTCCCTGCTGAGAAGGGACCCACAGGTCCCTTCCCCAGGAAGCCACAGTCCCTCTAAGAAGAGAGTGGAGGCTTCCTTCTTGCCGGGATCCTCACGGGTCCCAGTGAAAAGGGAGCTGTGGTTTTTTCTCCCCGGGACCGCCTGGCTTCCTTCTCCCCGGGACCATGCCCTAGGTCAATTTATAGAATAAGTCAATCTAGGGTGGCCACACTGTCTTTAGGTCGACTTAACAATCGACTTAATTGTTAAGTTGACCTAAAGAGTGGTAGTAATTAAGTAAACTTAAGGAACTGCTTAAGTCGACTTAGTGAAAACCAGGTGTGGACGCAGGTTAATTTAAGTCAACTTAAGCTTCCTTAAGTAGACTTAAATTGCCAGTGTAGACATAGCTAAGGATTCTTCCCACCATTGTCTAAAGGGAGAATTAAGGGCATTCAACAGGTGGGGGAATGCACAGGGCCTTCCATGGATAGGAAAATCATGCAACCGTTTCTAGGTCCTGAATGCCGTCTGCGAGGCGTTGCGTGCCCTCTCATTCCCAGTCTTCAATGTGAGTTGAAGGTGTTCAACATATTAGGGGACTGAGCCCATAGCTTTAAAAGCACTTTGCATTTACCCAGTAAATTTCATTTCAGAGCATTATTACTTATTCCACTACAGAAAAAGTCCATTTAATTCAGCAACCAAATAGATGACCCGCTCTTTAACATGTATCTGTTCCAGGGAATGGCTTCAGAGCAATTAATTTCAGTGACTGAACAGTGGATAATTGCTCATTAATTGTGCAATATGTATTTAGCAGGCAAGTCTCATATCTGAGGACCAAGTCACCTAGTTGTCCATGGGTATGCTTTGGAATTTATTTGTTTACATTTCTTGCCCTGTTGCCCACTGTTTACTTCTGACTGCTTCCTTGCTCTTCACCTCTATGTAGTTGAGGGGAAATAATGAGTGTTGTATAATGCTCATTGTTAAAGCATTTCATGATGTAGAAGTGAATGTCTCACAGAACACTATATTTCTGTCACCTAATCAGAATGAACAATTCATTGGCACTTTCTGTCTCCAGCTTTGCCAGTTAAGAGGACTGCATATACATCCTTTTAGCAACGTGTAGTAGGAGGTAAAAACAATAATAAATATAGATTTTTAAAGGAACAGTTGGTAAGAGGTAACCTCCCTCCTTCTTTCACAAGCTCTTTTCAGAACTATATGGCCAGCTAAAGGTCAATTTTCATTTGATGCACCAGGAACCATGTGCCTTACTGTTTGTGGATCCAAACTGGAAAATAAGCATTTCACTGCAGTCAGGTTTCACTCTCGCATTTGTAACATAGAAGTAAACTCTTACCTGTGGAAAGTCTGATCAGTATGTGCTTTTGGCTAAGCTCCTGCTGAAGCAAAGGGAGAACTAAAAATAATGGCTTTTTTATCTGGGGTCAAGTTCTGCCCCTTTTTCTGTGATCCCAGGGGACCATGAATGGAATGAAACCAGTCTGACTCTGCTCCAGGAGTAGAGGCTGCTACATTGATTGGGTTGTTTCTTGCTTGTGTTGGGCAGCTGCTGCCTCAGGCCTGTGAAGTAGCTTGACTGCCAGCCTGTGACCTGAGAAGATGAGAGTATTTCTGCCATGCTAAACCCTGGTACTCATGCTTGGTGGAGTAGAGGGATGGAATTTCCCCCTTACCATGCAAAAGCCACTCATTTAGGAAACAGTGTTTATTAATTTCCCAGAAGAGAGGAATTGTAAATTATAGCATCTAACAGTTTTCAACATGGCTAATTTTGGGAGATGCTGAACACTTGCAAATTCCACTGCAGTTAATTATGTTTGCTGTGGTAGCATGTAGGAGCCCCAGTCATGGAACACCACCCCACTGTGCTTGGTGCTGCACGGATGTAATTTGAGGGGGCCCACCACTTCAGTTGCCCAGAAAACCACACAATTGCATGAAAAAAATTGAAGCGTTGCCATTTATTTTCATTCTGTTGTGGAATGAAAATGAGATCTTTCTGGTGGATTAAGAGTAGGGACTTGAACCTGGGTTTTCTACATCCCAGCAGAATACTGTAAGCCTCAGCATATTGATGGGGTGAAGGAGGGGTGCTGAAGGTTCTCACTCTCTTTCTCTCCCCTCCACCCCAAGAAATTGTACCCTTGACCTAAAAAAACTTCCCAATGAAGTGTTTATTAATACTGTTACATGTCCATTTGTCCCAAACAACCTTTTCCGATGGAAAAAAGTTCGACTGAACATTTTTTGAGAAGCTCTACTCAATGCCTCATTGGACTGGCCCTAAGGGAACTAACTTGTCTTGCTCTTCCTTCATAAGACGGAAGCCTTAGTCTACCTGTTTATTAAATGAGAAAAACTTGCATAGGGCATTTATTTTATTCTAGAGGTCTTTGCAGTGTGGCTATGTTGCGCTCATCTCCTGTCTCACACTTAAAGACTAAGAAAGAGATACTGCACTTGACAATGGTGGATAGCATCGATGACTTGGTAATGTATCGCTGTTTCTAGCATTAAACAACTGTTTGTTAAAAATACAAGCAATTGTTAAAAAGAATACTTAAAGAGCAAATGGAATAGTCTTTGGATGACCCCTCGCTTCCATTGACTAGCAGTAGCATTCAGTAATCGGCAGCAAATAATAAAGCAGCAGCATTTGCTGGAAGCCAGCTCAATGGTTGACTTTAACTGACGAAGTCCTTGCCATCTAAGTATGCAGTTCACTTTTTTATATCTCTCTTAAAGGCTAAATAAAATCCAATCTTCTGAAGCAATATTGAGATATTACATCCAGATGAAGGGTGGGTGTCAGAGCAGAATTGGCTGCTAGCAATATTCTTTAGGCTCCTTGCCATTTGCCTTAGTTAAAATAGTGAAGCTGAGGTAAAAACTAAAACCATTTTTACAGAAAACATAAAGAAGGAACAGAGAGCACTTCATCAAGCTTTTTTTTTATTATATGGTTATTGGCCTTGAGAGTAGAATGTTTATTGCATTCTTTGTTTCCTAATACAACACTTGTTTTCTCTTGAGTAAATACTGCGCTTTATATCGTTAGTGTCAGTGATTGAAGAAGAAGGGGGAGAAAAAAATTCAGACCAGCACTCAGATCTGATTCCAACCTCCCATGAATGTGTGTAATGGAAGGTGGAAATTTCATATTTTTTCCCTGCTAATTTCATCAAGATGAGACTGTGCTATCCTTCTGCTTTTAAGAGTGCGTCAGTACTGCCTGGAACCACATTTTATTATGTAATGGCAGAATGTTGTCCCTACTGTGCTAGATTATTGAAATAAGAAACATAGTTACGATATTCAAAAAACACAAACCTTTATACGAAACTGACAATAGCATTTACAGTGCTCTTTAACTGATGCAATAAGAGAGACATTCGTGGCATATGAAAACCATTAGGGGGTCACAAATGAAGAGCACATTAAAATGATGAATTATACAAAGAGCTTTATCTGCAAACTGATCAGCCTGCACTTAAATAGGTACTATTTCACAAAGGTGAGAGAATTTGCTCTGAAAAGTTTGATACTCACAAAAAAAGAGCCTTCGAAAGGATGGTTGACAAACACACATAGAAAGAAGCATGTCAGGAAACAAACATACTCCAAAAGGAAGGATGGATCCTGTAGTTATTCACTTTGGGTGAAAGTCTGCATTAAGTCAAAGTCCCATTGACTTTAATGGGTTTTGGATTAGACCCCGAGTGTTCAGGCTTTCTGAAGTGGAGCACCGCCCGCCCTCCACCTTAACCTAGGGCCAAGGTTGCAGCTATTCCAGCCTATGGACTAACTTAATGCCATACCATCAGGAGACAAGTTGCATAGGTCTCCAGAAACTCCATACCTATGGATTTTCAGTTACATCTCCAGCAGCCCCCCCCCCCCCGCCCCCCGATCTTATACGCCAGCCTACCTCACACTGGCAGAGAAGTCCTTTTCACAATACAAAGGGGACTCACAGACACCCATGAACAATTCCTCTCCTAATACAAACTACACACAACCCCAATGTCTGGTTTGGGTGGTGTACAGGGCTTTGTGCTGACTCCTTCCCCCTACAGGTAAATTTCACCCTTGGCCTTCATGAACATGATGTAAAACTCAAGTTCCTGAGCATTCACTATCTCTCTAGTTTTTGTCCCCATTTTTTGTCTCACTCTTCTTACTGATCCTGGATTCACTTCTGATATTCCCCTCCCCTCTGCAGATAAGGGAACCTTTTCATCATATAGAGGATGCCTAGGGAATGGTACCTACAGCACAGTACAGAAGTTAAGGATAAACTCTATAGTGATGACTCTGGGCAGTAGAAAAATTCAGTATATTGTTAGTCCTATCTCCTCCTGCCCTTAATTTTCCCTCCAAAGCATCCTTCTCTGGCACAGGGTGCAGCAAATCCCTAGGGAATACTGCAAATACCAAGGGAACATTATCTAGTTACCTAAGGCAACTGAACTTTTTAAAGAATGCCCAGTGTAATTATGTTTCACAGCTATCATTAAATGGACTAGGCCTGCCTCTCAAAATAGCCCCATGGTAATCTAGAGCAAATTATACAGACAACATGCTGGGTCCTGCCCCTATTCAGTTAGCAGCTGCACTAGTTGAGGGAAGATGGAAAAAGTGGAATGAACTGATTGAAAACAAAATATGGAGAAAGCTTTTATAATATAGGCTGATGTGTTTACCGGAACCCATGATTTCCCAAGCTTTCGGAATCCTGACTTGCCTCTTTAGGGAAATGAAACCCAATCATGCCCTTCCCCTCCCCCTTCTGTTGCACAACTACACCATATGTTGTTAAAGGCCTGCCCATCTTAATGTTTCTGTCTTCAATCCCTGCTGTTCCTTCGTGGCACTCACCCAAACAGAAGACTCTTCATCTTCCAGGAAACCTTGGTGGCAAATTTCATAATGTGATCCTTCCTCTCCTTTCTTACATGCTTGATGAGCAGCAAAGTAGCTAACAATGTTTCCATTTAAAATGTCCTGCTTGGCACTGCCTTACCTCTACCCACTGAAATGCAGTTTATGCTTTCAGATCTATTGTTTCAGACTTTGCAAACGAAGGCAGACAGCACAGGATTGATGGGTCACATTCTGAAGTGTTTCTTGGAGCTCTTACAACTAGAGGTGACCTTTTTGTAGTTGAAAGGAAAGTCAAGACTCTTGAAGCCTAGAGGACATCTTTGGTTGAGAAATGAGTAGAAATCAGGCTGTGGTCTAAGCTAGTCTAGAGGAGTACAGTGTAGAGGAGTACAGGAAACTGAGTTAGTTGGGGTGAGCATAAGTTTGAGATAAGTTTGGACACTACCCCGAGGTCTGGTCAAACAAGTTTTGCTCCTAACAGGCTTTAAAAGTGCTTACACAGATTTTAACTGAGATGATGTTTAATGCTAAATAGCAAGTGAGAAAATAGAAAATATTAAGTTGTGATAAAAGAGGGGGATTTAATGTTAATTAATTAATAGGCGTTATTATAAATGGCTATAAAAAGGAGTGGTAGGTTGATTTTAGATAGGTGCACCCATCTACATTAGAAAAAGGATCTTTCTTACCACTATACCCCTTCTTCTCATTTAGGGACTGAACACCCCCTACAGGCATCATTTCATCCTAGAACAGGAGTATAAAAGCAGTGGCTCATTATATTGTCATGCCTGTTTGCTTCTATATTAAATAAAGTCTTTAATTTTATCACTCGTATCATTCACAGTCCTCCACCAAATTAAATTTTCTGTAACTGCCCTGGAGGCTGGAACCTTAAAGAATTCAGTTTGGTTTTATTCTTTAGTTTTAAACTACTAATTGGGAACACATAAATCAAAGGTTACACTCTGGAGAATGGTTAGAGGCTTGACCGTACCACCCTGGCTAGCCTTTTGCCCCATTCCCATCCAGAGTGGAATGGCCTAAAGTTTGAGAAATATGTCTGCAACCCATAGCTTCTCCTGCCTCCGTTCTGTCCAACTACCTCTCTGATGCACATAGGGTGAGCCTCTACTGGCAACTTAGGTCGACTTAAGGATGCTTAAGTCGACCCACACAAAGCCGCATCCACACTGGGCTTTTATTAAGTCGACTTAAGCGCTTCCTTAAGTCAACTTAATAACACCACCTCTGAAGGTCGACTTAAGCCTTAAGTCAACTTCTTAAATTGACTTAATGCCAGTGTGGACAGGGAATAGCGCTAAGTCAACCTTATTAAGTCGACTTGAAATCAGTGTGGATGGCTATGTCTACTGTTAAGTCGACTTAAAGTGTAGCCACTCTGATAAGTCGACTTAACTTTACAAGTGTAAACATAGCCATAGTGTCAATACTTAGATGGGGGGTAGGGAGGAGGGGGTGCCAAGATGAAGTGGGAATTTGTTATCCTAAAGATTGTGATCCTCAGGGCAAGTTAGGAACAGATGCTGAGGGTTGCAATTGTATCTTAATTTTCTCATTTGTTTAAATTGAAAGACTATACTGAATAAATCCCAGCTAGATGGAACTAGACTTTGGTTCTGTGCCCATGTACAAGAGGGGTTCTGGACCTGGAAGTCTGAGAGCCAGTGACCAAAAGAGACATTCTCCCCTATTGTATATCTGTTCTCCCCCGCCATTACTGCTAATGTAGGGAAAAGGTTTGCACTCTCAGCAATTTCTGTTCTTCCTGTGTGGTTTCACCTGTCCTCCACTTTGCAGCAGCATGAAAATATGCTAAGGGGACCTTCCCTTGACTTGTTTTGTACCTGCCTATAGCTCATCTGAGCTAGGACAAAGATTTCAAGGCACCAAATCTTGTTTCCCCAGCCACCAGGGAGAGCTGGGGAACTGGGCTCTAGCCTACCACATGCTGCAAAGAAATAATCTTTTTAGTGCTTGTGAATGTTTGCGTTTCAAGCCCAACAGCAATTGGAATGTAACAACCAGACATTTTTACATTCATGAGGAAAAGATAATGGCTCCGTTTCACTCCGCTCATCAAACCAATTCCTCCTTAGTGCCCAAATGCGCACAGTATGCTGCCGGGGGTCCCTCCCTGAACTACAGAGCAAAATGAGCACTGGAAATGTGAAAAAGTTAGAAGCTATGAAAAGCTGGAAACAATACACAGTCCCAGTATGGAATTCCCAGTGCCAATGGAGAAAAATGAGCAACCATGACCGCACTGTCATGTCCTACACACCAACTTCCACTCATATGCCTATTGTTCTCATAGGGGCCTGAGCCTGCTTCCAATGGAGCCAATGGGAATTTTGCCTTTGACGTCAGTGGTCACAGGACCAGGTCACAGTTCTGTAACTCCAGCTGCAAAGCCAAGCCAGAGCCAGCATGACTCTTTTTTTAAAAAATGGAGATACAAACTCACAGGATCTAGTTTCTTTTTGTCAGAAGGACAGACAATTGTGGTTAACAGGTGATTTAGAATAATGAAAATTGCCCTGCTAGCTATGCAGTATATTTTCTTGCATTTAACCTGATCTCCAAACTCACACTGACTTCCTTATATGGAAGAACAGCCAATAAACAAGACAGCAGAAAATTTGACAAGCCAGCTTGATTAAGCTTTCACTCAGCTTCTTGTAACACATCCATATCTGTCTTCTGAAGCTGTTGTCTAATCATCTAGGATCAGTCTTCACAATTCTTTATGTGCTTAATAGTGCTTCTCCTTTCAGCAGCAGAGAAAGGAGGTAGGAACAATAGCTATTGTAGTAGGATCAGTGGGTAGGGGGGCATGGAAAATATTAGTGCTGGCGCAGAATTGAATCTCATCTTTGCTTTTTATTTTTTTAAAAAAAGGGAAATAGGTCCTTGCATTCATATAATAGGCCACATTTTTATATATCATCTCAGATTGTTCCTGCAATTCTCAGTGTGCAAATAATAGCATATTACTTAGATGGTAATTTGGGCAGGTGGGGGGGACTGGAGCTGTCTTTTTGTGCTGTGTTTATACAGCATCCAACACAATGGGGTGATGGCCCATGACAGGGACCCAAGGCCCTATCATGATACAAATAAGTAATATTGAAGTAGATAAGTTATCTATTTAGTTGCTTGGCTGTGGGAACTGTGATTCTAGACAGCGCCAGGTACAGTGTTAGAGTCTGCTTGAAAATATATTAGAAAATTTGACCCTATATTTTTAAAGCTCTTTGAGATACTTAAATGGGAGACGCTACATAATTGCAAAATATAATTGTTAAATATTTAAGTCAGAGAAACCACATACAGATTTTTTTATGTCATTCCTCATTGAGGGTATTGATTCGCTGGAAAGGATCTCTGTATTAAGCATTTTTTGTAATCACTCATTTAGTAAATGACAGACAATGGTAGGCTATTTTCATTCATCTCCACCATAACCTGACTGAAAGTCTCTTTCAGCATTGTGTTGAGTCAACTCTTTAGCTTCTAACAAAAGTGGAAAATGTGAATTCTGCTTTCAAATCCATGAAACCCTGTTAATTTGAAGCCATATTGATTTGGAGTAGGTTTGAGCATTATTCTCTAGTTTTTGGGTTGGGAGACAAAGGGGGTTTTGGTTCACACTGCCTGATAACGCCTGGATTTTTACATATAATTTCAAGGCCACATCTGTAGCAGCACAATAAACAATGAACAGATGCATGTTCTAACAGCATTGATTCATTACTGTAAAATACGCCTCTTTCTCATCCTCCCTTAGCAAGCACACAGTTTGGTGAATGCTCAGAGAATGGTGCTTTGTGTCCTGGGCTAGGGGACACTCAAGACAGGGAAAAGGTTCTGGGTGGGTGGTTGAGGTAGTGATGCAGACTGATAGGGACAAAATTTCAAGTTGTATCACTATTTTCCACAGGCAGAAGCTGATATCTTGTTCCTGAGAGTAAGCAGCAATGGTAGGGTGCATCTCCTCCATGTGAGCTACTTCTAACTGGGTTCCTATGCTGCTCACTTGTGGGCTGCTTTGCTCCCTGCACAAACAGTTGCCAATTGGTGTGGGAAAGTTTTCTACAATGGGGAAAGAAACAAAGCAGCTTTGCTGAGGAATCTTCAGCAGACAATTGGCAAGTACTTTTCAGAAAGTTTCCTACAGATCTCCCTGGAGGATTCATGTGAAATCTCAGCGCATTAACACACTTCTGCATCACACTACCTACCTGCACAGGGGAATGGGAAGCATATACAAACATAGATTCTCTTGGGTATTTCTGTCCCTTCAAGCAGCTGTATAATGCAACAAAGCAAAGGACAGCTGTACCTCGGGTAACTGAGCAGTATCAGTTCAAAAAAAAAAAAGTCACTTACTACACTTAAACCCCTCTCCTGCATCCTGCACATTGGAATGGAAGGGCTGGGACTGGCTCAAACCCTCTGGGGTCAAGAAAAGGTTCTGGTTCCCCATGTCAACAAATAACCAAGTACCCTGCTCCATATTGTCCTCCAACTCAACCTCCTCATCCGTGACTTCTTTCTCAAGGTAAAGTCCGGTATCTGCTGTCTCCAGTTCTGTGGAGATATTCACAGATCCTTTGGCTGTAGAAGTGGGGTCACCACTGAGGATGGCTTCTAGCACCTTATACAACTGGCAGGTCTTTGGCTTTGCATCAGAGCAATGGTTTGACTCCCTAGCCTTTTGGTAGTCCTGCTACAGCTTCTTGATTTTTGGATAGCACTGCAGCATGTCCCATTCATAGCTCTTCTCCACCATGCCACTAGAAATCTGAAAGTAGGTATCAAGTTCCTATGGCTGGAGTGGAGCTAGAATTGCATCGTTTCTTTTCCTCAGATGGGCTGCGTCTACACTGGTAAATTAACTCGACTTAAGCTTGCTTAAGTTGACTTAATTTACCCTGCGTCTACACTACAGTTTCCTTAAGTCGACTTAAGGAAAATAAAGTCGACAATGAAAATTAAGTCAACTTTATAAAATCTGCTTTCTAGTAGACCTAAGGCTTAAGTTGACTCCCTAGAGTCGACTTAGGACTACCCCAGGACTACACCAATGCCCTCCCTGCCACGGGGGGGGGTGGCACAGGGGTAGCCTGGCATGCTCCCCCACCTGGCAGGGCAGAGCCCTTCCCACCCTGCCCCTATGACCTGCCAGGATCCCTGACCCCCTTTGCCCCATTGTACCTAGGTACAATGGGGCAAAGGTTGAGCCCCCTGGCATTGGGCAAGGGGTGCCCCCCTGCTCCGTGGACCTGCCCTAGGTCCCCCTAGCCCCACAAAGTCGACCTAGAGCATCCAGTGTGGACGCTCTAGGTCGACTTTCTAAGTTCCCCTTTAAGTTGACTTTATTTTTAAGTGTGGACTACTTAGTTAAAGTCTACTTAAATTCAGAAGTGTAGACATAGCCATGCTGATCAGATTCAGGAACTCTGACATATGCCAAGGAGGAGAGTGTTTGGTGCATGGAGTTGCCATGGTTAACTGAGAAGATGTGATGTGAGCTTGCCACACCAATCAAGTAGGAAGTGAAATTTTAAAAATTCCCAGGAATTTAAAGGGGGAGAGGTGGAGGACAGTGGGATTCTAACTGATTGTGAGAGTGGTCAGGATGGCATTGTGGAATACCTCCTGGAGGTCATTTACTGCAACATAACCAAGCGCGGTGTCTACACTAAAGCATTGTTGCTAAAGGTTTGGCACAAAAAAGCTCTACAAAGCCCTACATCTCTCATTGAGGTGGTTTTATTTTGTTGCCAGATCAGGGGAGTTGGGTTAGTGGGGGATTATAGTGTATACACCACTACTGTTTGGTGTAAAAGCAGACTTCGGTTGAAAAAAACTCTGTAGTGTAGACCAGGCCCTAGTTAGGAGATGTCTTCATCTTCATTTTGGATATCATTGAAGCTGATGATATTTGTCACGTTTGTGCAACTGAATATGCTGGTAAGGCATGTCTACTTTCCAAGGCATGGCATCCCTGACTGTAATTTTTTCATCATTACCATTGTAAGAATGAAAGTTTACTGTTGTAGTACACTAGTCATCTCCTCAGCTTTTGCAAATTTAGCTTGTATGTCAGGGCAATTTGTGATTACAAATCTATGGTATATATCTATGGCTATGTCTATACTTGTAAATTTAGGTCGACTTTAGCTATGTCGACTTAACTAAGTCGACTTAGCATGTCTACACCTAAATTTAAAGTCGACTTGGGGGGAACTTACAAAGTCAACCTAGAGCATCCACACTGGACGCATAGGTTGACTTCTAGGGGCTAGGGGGACCTAGGGCAGGTCCATGGTGGCAGGGGGTCACCCCTTGCCCAGTGCCAGGGGGCTCAGCCTTTGCCCCATTGTAAATGGGTACAATGGGGCAAAGGGGGACAGGGACTCTGGCAGGGCATAAGGGCAGGGTGGGCAGGGCTCTGCCCTGCCCTGTGGGGGGGCATGCCAGGCTCCCCCTGTGCCCCCTCCCTGACAGGGAGGGCAGTGGGGGAGTCCTGGAGTAGCCCTAAGTCGACTTAGGGCTACTCCAGGTCTACACTGTCTTAAGTCGACTTAAAAAAGTTGACTTAAGCCTAAAGTCAAATTAAAATGAGGTTTAATAAAGTCAACTTAATTTTCATTAAGTCGACTTAAGGAAACTGTAGTGTAGACACAGGGTAAATAAAGTCGACTTAAGCAAGCTTAAGTTGACTTAATTTACAAGTGTAGATGCACCCTATGAGAGGGAAAGAGAACGAGGCAGAGAAAAGTTTTGAATATTATAGCTGTAAACTACTGTCTGAATAAAACGTTATTGAGGCTGTGAGTAAGCACACAACTAGAAGGCATTAAATCAGATCTTTGGTTGATGTAAATTAGCAAAACTCCAATGAAGTCCTTTACACCAGCTGAGGTCCAAAGTCTTTGAGTATTAAGCCTTATAATCATGACTTTTTTTTTGTTCTTCAGGGAATGCAACTGTGCTGATTTAAAGCAGTTGAGAATTATTTCAAAATGAAGGAGATTTTGCCTTAGGTGTGGAACAATTTTTTCACAGCAGTTGCTTAGTAAAACACGTTGGTTGCTTCTATTTCACTTCCCCTCAAATTATATAAATCTTACTTGTATGTAGTGGGTTAGCCATTCTGAAATCTGAGCGTATGTAGTGATCAATTGCCTGCTTTCCTGAATTATTACTTGGCCATGTATAAAGGAAAGAGTGCAAAAATATTAAGGCCCATTTGCTTGTCCTTAAGGCCAGCAATCTAAAGGCTGGAGTGTGTTTTTATATACAAACACACAACACCAGTATTACATATAGAACCATAGTGGTTTTGACTTTTTTAAACAGAAAACTAAATTAGAATTTTATCCAAAACAAACAAACAAGACAGACTGCTAAATGTCAGTCATTTTTCAAATATACTTGACATGTAACGGCAGAGGCAGACTTAGGTAATTGGGGGCCTTAGGCGAAGACCCATTGTGGGGTCCACTATAGACCCTCACAGCCTCCCCCTCCCTGCCGCCAGTCACTCTCAAGGCCCCACTCCCCCACGGTCCCAGCTCCCCACCACTGCCCCCCTGTCCCTACAGCCCTGGTCCCCCCTGAGGCTCCGCCCCACCGATGGCCCCGGCTCCCAGCCACCAGCCCCAGGGCCAGCTCCTCCCTCTGCTGCCGACCAAGGCAGATGTCACTCTTGGGGTAGGTGAAGCAGGTGACGGGCCCCCTTACTGCTTGGGGCCCTAGGTATGTGCTTGCTCCGCCTCCCCCAAAAGCCACCTCTGTGTAAAGGCTGCTGGTAGAAATGTCAGTGGGAATTCGACTAACTGATGCTATAGAGTAGCAATTTCTAGCACATATCGTCCATAGTCTGTATGAAGACACTTCATCTTAATTTGAAATTTGCTCCTTCCAAACCCAATCTGGTTCTGAAATCTGAGATTATGTTGGGTGTTCTTCATATGAACCTGAGTCAGGGGGAGTACAGAAACCTAGTGGCTGCTAATACAGAGCTTATGAATATTTGACACACTTTACTCCATGACAGCAGATTGAATGGCAGTTTGTAAATCAACATCTCAGGCTCTGTGACATCCATTGGTGAGCCCATGGATTAGTTCAACCAGAAGTCCCCAAAATACTATATACCATGTCTGTTTTAAAGACTTGAGTGTTAAAAAACAGAAGTGATGAAAATCAATTCTAGATGGATTTTTAAAAAAGTCAGCGGAGTATCTTGACATCGAGGTTGTGAGTGAATACGAACAAGGGAAAACAAGGGAAACAAAAATCAGATATCCAGAGTATCAAATGTAATAAATCCTTCGGGGCTAATCAGCTCTCCTTCCAACCCTAACCCTTCCCCCACTAACCTCAATCCCACAGTATGCCAAATAGTGAAAGCAGATGTCTTGCAAACAGGTTTAGAACCCCTCCTCTCCTCCTCCCTCCCCTCCGATTCCAATTCCCCACAATTGAAGTAAAATGTAGGTTTTGGTAGTTTAGATTTGGAAGTTTACCATATTTAAGTGCCCCAGATACTTTACCTATAATACTTAATGCCCCAGTTTTCCTTAGGGAATTGCAACTAAAAATGCTTCAGTTTCAGACATTAAAAGGATTGGGCCTTTACAATACACACTTGGAGAAATCACCTTTATGTTTTCAATACATTCCTATCTGTATGAAGAATGCATTCTAAGCTATATTGGTCCTGGATAGAAAGTGCATGGGACTGTTTTACTGGAATAGCTGACGACAGGGTCTTTTCAGAGCCCTATGCTTGTGCATCACACTGTCATTTTCTTCACTAAAAGGGAATACTTCTGGAGGCTAATTTTTATATACGTCCACCCTCAATTTGAATGTCATGAGAGTAATAGAATATCATTCCTAATTCTTTGGTTCAGATTCAGTGGAGTCGTGGGGAATTAAGGGCCAAATTCATTGGTAGGATAAACTGGCACCCACTAACATAAGTGAAGACTTTGTCCCTAAGGAATTGTTACCATCTGACAGCTGTTTGGTGACGTATGTGAAGTGAGTCAATGGTCTCAGTTTGGTAACCATCTTGGCAAAAAACAGTCTGTGCTGAGAGCGAAATACGTGCTCACCCCTACAGCATGTGAAAGATCAGGTGTGCTGGCAGAACAATGCATGGGATCTTGTGCTGCTGTTTCTTATATTGTACCTATTCTGTGGACCAATGGGAGAGCCTAGAACTAATAAAAGAGTCTAGGACTAACACTCCTCATGCACTCTTCATGTTAGCCTAAGAGGACTTTTAGGCTGAAATTATCCAAGAGTAACAACGCATAAGAGATCATATCTACATAGATGAAAGATAGGGTGAGAGTTGTGCATATAATCAATTTTGTTATTCATTGTCTTTTATAGCCTCTTAGAACCATAATATGGCATTAATGCAGTTTAAGGAATGTTACATATATTTGCAGAAATAAGCATAGCAAATCATTAATATTTTTTCTTCCCCCTATTTTGATATCCTATAACACTAATACTGACCTTACAGCTGTTGTGCTGGAGTGGGTCAGAGACGTGGATCCTTACAAGAGGCTCTATATGTGTTGTAAGGGAACCTGTGGTGTAGGTAAGAAAAAGAAATTGACCTTAGTGAGTCTTATGGGCTATGTCTACACTTGGCCAAAATAAGTCGACTTTGCTAAGTCAACTTAACAAAGTCAAATTTAAGTCGACTTTGTTATGTCAACTTAGCATGTCTACATTCAAAAATTAAGTCAACTTAAAGGGGACCTTGCCAAACCAACTTAGAGCGTCCATACTGGATGCCTAAGTCGACTTCTAGGGGCTAGGTGGACCTGGGACTGGTCCACGGTGGCGGGGGGGGGGGTGCCCCTTGCCAAGTGCTAGGGGGCTCAGCATTTGCCCCATTGTACCTGTGTCCAATGGGGGCTGAGCAGGACAGGGACACTGGCAGGGCATAGGAACGGGGTGGGCAGGGCTGTGTCCTGCCCTGTCAGGGGGCACGCCAGGCTCTGCCTATGCCAGCCACCCTGGCAGGGAGGGCAGTGGGGGAGCCCTGGGGCCCTTTAAGTCTACTTAAGGCTAATCTGCATCCACACTGGCTAAGTCGACTTTATAAAGTCAACTTAGCCAGTAAAGTCGACTTTAAATGAGGTTTTATAAAGTCAACTTTAAACTTCCTTAAGTCGACTTAAGCAACAGCTGAAGTTGACTTAAGGAAAGTGTAGTGTAGACGCAGATTAAATTAAGTCAACTTAATTTGTAAGTGTAGATGCACCCATGGTGACTTTTGATGCAACCCTTACCTTTCTAGTCCCTTTAGTATACAAGTCATGCATTTGGGATTCTAGAGAGACAGGAGGGCTGTTTTAAGAAAAGGATCTTTTGCCCCATAAGTGATAAAATGTGCATCCTTCTTGGATGTTGTTCAGTGGGAGAAAGGGCTGAGCTCCAAAATTAGCATTAGCATTGTGAATACTATAGCGGAGGGGCAGCAGTTTTAGATATCCATCCTCTTATCCTATGAGAAACCTGAATAGAAAGCCAGTCTCTTTGAGTCAGAAGATGTGGAGACAATACATGTACAATTCCTACTTCTTTGCGGCACAAAACGAAGTTATCCACTGTTTCCTCGAGATTTCAAATAAAATCCTAGGTGGACTGATAGCAGAGTATTGCAATAGAGTTGTAAAGTTATTTGAAGTCTAATAATAATTAGGAAATGCTTCTGCTTTTAATGCAACACTTACAGATATTAAATTGGTCCTGAAGTTAAGGCTGGAGTTCTACTGAAGTCTCAGGAATTCAGAATGGTTTTACCAGTCACAAACAGCCTCAGATGTCAGGGGTATTTCAATAGGTAGTTTTATTCCTCAGATCATGGTTTTGTGCACTAGCTATGTTAGACAAGCCCTAAGAACACTAACCTGGACATGTTTATGTAGTAAAGGTAAAGGAAAAACAGAGAACCACATTCCTGTCTAATGCTCACAATATAAATCTGTCAGGGGAACCTTCAGAAGATGTTTTGGCCAGAGAGTAATGAAGTGAAGGATCTGTAGGTGAGCATGGATGACTTAGTAAGCTAATATAATGCTTGACTGGGGAGGAAGAAAAGAGAGATTAAGGATACATTTTATTCTAAAATTGTCAGTTGTTGTGCTGTTATAGTTCATCAAAAATATTTCCTAAGAACTAATGGAGACATTATGGAGCAGGCTTTCTGGTGGATTCCAGCACCTTTGCACCTTCGTGCCACACAGAATATCCCTGGAACAGGGGAGCTATCACATGGGGCAGATCTTGCAGTCCCAGCTCTTGCACCGTGCCCTCTGCCACCACCAGGATAAGGGGTGGGAAGCAGAAAGAAGGGGGCTCTACTCTCTTTCTCCTCACTCAGGGTATGGTCCTTTGGAGAGCATTGACTGCTGGCGTAGGTCTGAGCTGGTGCAGAGCTTCCCTCAGACTATGATAACCAGAACAGGCTCCTTGGTGGCCCTCACATTTCTGTGCCCTATATAAGATGATATAGCAGTGACTCTGGGTGCACGTAGCCAGAGATGTTTGATAATCATTTAAGAAATTTGAACTCCACTGAAGACAAAAGTAGAGAAGACCTACAGAGTTGCCTAAAAAAAGCCAAACAACCTGGGATAGGATCAGCCCCTAGTCCAATGTGGGGAACTCCAATCAGGAGCATATCCCCCCTCCTTGTGGATCAACTCCCTGCTCCCAGGAGTCAGAATCTCTGGCAAAAGCAGGACAGTGGGTGAGACACTGTTTTCTGCTTGCTGAATGGTGTTTGTCCAGCCTCCTTCTTCCTTTATCCCCAGGCTCTATTCTATTCTTTCCATTTTGCCTCTCCTCTCTAACATTTTTAGTTCTACACCCAACACTCTCACCATGTCCCTATGTCCCTGCTTCTTTTAACTCACTGCCTCTGTCATTCTCCTTGCCCCATTGCTGCCCATGGTCCAAATCTCCTCCTAGATCTCTAATGGGGTTGGGCTCCAACGCCACTGGGGTTAAGGATAAGAAAGTGTGGTCCTGTCTGCCCTAGAAAACTATTCCTGGTAAAGAGATTGAAAAATCAGCACTTCCTCTGAGGGTACCTGGTAGGGAAGGGGGGATCCATATGGTCATTGCTAATGGATGTCCACATATTTCCCAAGTTCTATGACCTCTGTATATGGACATCATTTGACTTTGAAAACTGAGATATTCATTCATTTTCTTATGAAACCTCATGAATCTTGACAGCTCCCCATTGACTTCCTGTGTGAAGTGACTCCGGAGTACAAATTAATCTGGTTTGGTTTGGCAGTAATTTATGCTCAATAAATTGACTTTGGTTGTTTCACATAGTAGCATGGGAAGAACTTGCCATTTTGCAAAATAGCTTCATTCAATCTTGGGCAAACCACTTCCCCTTTAGGGGGTTAGAGAATGAACTCCTGACCCACACTAGTGAGCAAGTAGAATCCGAGTTTAAGGCCAGAAGGGATCAGCCACATTTAGTCTGAACTCCTGTATATCACAGCCTACCAACACCAGCACATAAACCCAACAACTGAAATTAGAGAATAGGAGGGACCGAGTGAGCCATGAAATGGCTGAAAAATGATTAAATGAGACCTCCACAGACAATCCTGGCATGCGAGCCCCACCCCCCAAATGCATGCGGCAGAGAAAAGAAAAAAAATTGAAGGTCACTGACCTGGAATAAAATTCCTTCCCAATCCAGTTTGTCCCAGGAATAGCACTGCTTGAATTGTGTGTGTAACCACTTACCAAATGTAAATAAGGGATTCATAATCTGGTCCTTGGAGAGTTGCCATCACCCACTGAGAGGATACATGTAAACCAGAGACTACATTTTGTAGTCTACTTGGCAGGCAACAGGTCAACATTGAGGCAAATGACATCTCCTCTAAAACCAAAGATGTTATTCTAATTGAGGGACCCACTCGCTCACTTTACACTGATCCTTGCTAAAAATTATGGTGTGTACATAAAAAATATAACTGAATCTCATGCTGAGATTCTCAATCAATAAAGTGGGCAGGGAAGTACACACATTTCTCCAATACAAAGGGTTCTGGGTCAGAGGAAGGTGGTTTCACCATTCTTTGAAGCACTAGGTATTGGCAATACAGCACACAGGACTTGATGAGCCAGTGATCTTATCCAGCACGATAAACATATCTTATATTCCCTTGTATCAGCTATCATCCCACACCACTTACTGGACAAAAGACGAAGGTTTCAAAGATCATCTTAGGTAGACCCACACATTTAGGCCCCAACATTAGCATGAACATTGCATGGGTTGATCCCTTTGGCGTGTCACTGAGCCCAGTGGGTTTCTATACTGGCACCAGGGTCCGTCCGCTTGGAATTTATTGCAGAATCAGAACCCTAAAAAACAACATCAACATTTGACTGAGCACAATCAAAAGAACAACCTCACAAATGAACTGGGTGAAATGGTTCCATTGAGTCGGTGGAAGTTTTGCCATTGACTGCAGTGAGGACCATCATTTCAAGCCCTATCTGCCTACTTAGGTTTTTATAATGTTGTCCATACCAGAGGGTGTGTTTACACTTGTAAATTAAGTTGATTTAAGCTTGCTTAAGTCAACTTAATTTACCCTGCATCTACACTACCGTTTCCTTAAGTCGACTTAAGCAAGTTGCTTAAGTCGACATAAGGAAAATAAAGTCGACTTAATGAAAATTAAGTTGACTTTATTAAACCTCGTTTTAATTCGACTTAGGGCTTAATTTGACTTTTTAAAGTCGAATTAAGCCAGTGTAGACCTGGAGTAGCCCTAAGTCGACTTAGGGCTACTCCAGGACTCCACCACTGCCCTCCCTGTCAGCAGTGGGGCACAGGGGGAGCCTGGCATGCCCCCACAGGGTAGGGCAGAGCGCTGCCCACCCTGCCCCTATGCTCTGCCAGGGTCCCCATCCCCCTTTGCCCCATTGTACCCATATACAATGGGGCAAAGGCTGAGCCCCCTGGCACTGGGCAAATTTAGGTGTAGACTCACTAAGTCGACTTAACTAAGTCGACTTAGCTAAAGTCGACCTAAATTTACAAGTGTAGACATAGCCATAGTGTCTAGCCACCTCAGATGATTTCACACCATCCCCTGAACCTCAGACTGGCTCTGGGAGGCAAAGTGGGAGAAGTGAACTAGAGACTTGAGTATTTTCTGCTTAGAACGCACTTCTAGAAGTTCTCAGACCTTTAAACCTAGGTACTATTAGCTAATTTTCATGGCACACCATGATGGGAGCAGTACCATGACAGAGAGCTAAAAATCAAACTTTTCAGGACTTTATAGATCAATATCAACTTCCTTACCTGGATCCATAAGCTAACAGGAATCAATGCAGGCTTTGGGGCACTAATTACTTATTAGGCTTCTTTGCATCTTTGCCATTATGTAAAGAATTTCTGTATTTAGCACTGAGATCTGAATCCAGTGCCTGATGAAGTGAACTGAAAGCCTTCCACTGAATCAGATTTCTGAACACTTTTCCAGGCATGATGAAATGAAACCAGGACCATGCTCAAAGGACATGATTACATTCACAAAGGCCCACACAGATGAAAAAGTCAGTAAAGTCCTATAAACCCCCCCAGGGTTCCAGGAGCAATCGATGATTCAGAAGTTTCAGAGGGGCAGCCGTGTTAGTCTCTATACAGCAAAAACAATGAGAGTCCTATGGCACCTTAAAGACTAAGACATTTCTTTGGGCATAAGCTTTCGTGGGCTGCAACCTACTTCATCAGATGCCGAAGTGAGTTTCCACCCATGAAAACTTATGCCTGAAGAAATTTAGTAATGATTAGAAAGGATCCCTAGAGTATAAATCTCTTTATGATATAGGCACAACCCCTCAGGAATGGGAGATCATGGAATCTGCAGTATGACAGGACAAAAGTCTAACTTTCATTGGGCCAAATCCTCAAAATCATCATATTCCCATTGGTTTCAATGTAACTATGCCAATTCATATTAATTGAGGATCTAGTCTGTTATATGCAGTCCTAAAAAAATAAAAAAGGCACAATACTGTGATCTAATTCTAAGTGGTACACTAACATTTTAAGGATCTTCTACCACTAAATCACGTATGTTTCACATCTGGAGTTGCATGTGTGCTGTAATTAAGGTTACCTGTGAGTTTCAGAATGTTGGACACTAGCAGACAGATGTAAATATTTCAAGGGATTAAAAGCATTCCACATTTTTTCAATTATTTAACGATGATCATTGGCTTTTTTTATGAGCAAAATAATCAAGCCAGTCATTTGCTCCCCCTTTTATGTCAGTAAGATCAGACATCAATGAAGATGTGATATCTGGTGCCAAGATAACCGCCAGCTTTTACGACCACACTGTCAGAATTTAGGTTTCCTGCCCAACAACTAAAACTAGCTAATCATATAGAAAAGAACATTCACCTTCCTCCATCCAAAGTAAAAAGTGTGATGAGCTTTGTGATTAAGGATATTCAAGTCATCTATGATTAATACTCCTTGATCTTAAATAGGTCAGGTTAAAGAAATGCTTGATCAACATCTCAAGTTCAGGTGCATCCAAATCAAACTTTCAGATCTGAATACTTTGAAACTCAGGAAAATTTGGACCCAAACTTCAAAAAAAATGTAGTCCTGTGGTTGAGGTTCTGGCTTGGGACTCAGGACAGTTGGGTCCAATTTGTGCCTCTCCCACAAATATCCTGTATGATCATGATCAAATGGTCATAGGAACTCATCCTGTGAGATGCCGAGCTCCTCTGGTGATGATCCTAGTCAGATACTGGCAATGACTGCAAGGTTACCTGTCCTTTAAACAAAGCTTCAGCTTATCTGGACTAATACAACATGAACAAAGTGATTTCCTAACATTTCCTTTCCGATGATTGTCTTGCTTTGTATTTATTAAAAACAAGATATAATGCTATTTTTTTTCTAAATATCTGGCTACATATTGGCATAAATCACCACCAAAGTTCCCTTTGTGACCAGAGTGAGACTGACGGTTATTTTAAACTTTGTTGTTTGTAAAAATAAATACATAAATAAATAAAAATTGAAAGACAGATGCTGTCCTTCTAAGTGACCATCAGATAAGGAGGTCTCGAGGGGAGGGGGAAGACCTACAGTTAACCAGAAGCACAAGTACTACTGTATTTTTAAACACAGCAGCAACCTATCTTTCATGACAGGAGTCTTTAATCAAGGACTCTGATTAGAAGGGACACAGTCAAGATAAAAATCATATGCTGTATTTTGAAGAATACCTTCCCCTGGTCTGCTAATACCACTTTGCTTCAAATTGAGTAACCTATAGTGAAGAGTCTAAGTTCCTATTCATCTGTGCACAGTGGCATAGCGAGGGTGTCCAGTGCCCGCTGGCTCCTGGGGGCCAAATCCACATTCGTGCTCCCCTGGGTGTCCCACGCCACCCCATGCCTTGCAACCTCCCCTCCCCCCAGCCTGGTGCCCGGCTGCAGCCCCTGTTGCTACCCCACAGTCTTTGCATTGTGTTTACCTACACATTGGACACAGCCAGTCTATCTGAAAACCATGCTTATATAGCTCCAATCACAGCAAAATTCTTAAGTACATGTCTAAGCTAAACATGTGAGTTGTGCTGGATGTAAAGGGATCGCCTTACATGCTTAAATTAGGGATATGATTAAGGATCTTGCTGAAATGGAGCCATGGGACCTGATCCAACTTCCATGTCACTCAATGGGGAGACTCTCAAAGAAAGGAATGAGAACTAAATGAGGCTCATGATTTACTGTGTCTTTGCATCACTTATAATTAATTTGTTTCATCGCCTTATAAAATAAGCCTCAATCCTGGCAAACAGAAGTGCATACATAACTTCTGACAAAGTGGGATTTTCTCCCACGAAAGCTCATGCAATAAATAAATGTGTTAGTCTTTAGAAGTGCCGCAGAACTCCTGGTTTGTGTCACATATGCAGGTACTGTAGCTCCGTGGAAGCATGTGAGACCACTCAGGTGAGTAAAGTCAAGCAAGTGCTTAAATATTTGCAGGATTAGGCCCTAAAATTACAAAAAAATCTAATCTAGACCATGTCAGCTCCTAGTCCAAAAGGGATCCCAACCAGTGCTTAATTTGTAATGAAAGAGGTGGGAGGGCTCTGCCAAGCCTAGAGGTGCACAGCCCTGTTACAATTAAGCAGAGTAAAAAACACACACACACACACACACACACACACACACACACACACACACACAC
>ML685777.1:12178148-12189290 GCA_007922175.1 Pelusios castaneus
CACACACACACACACACACACACACACACACACACACACACACACACTAAAGCTACTTGACAAATGTCTCTAAAGTGAGCTATGGAACTCCCTTCAAACTGTGATTTATTTTACCATTATTTATTTAAAAGGCAATCCACCAGTCATATTTTGTGATTCTTATTCATCTTCACACACGAAGTTCTTAATCACATCCATTTACTCTGCTAACCATCTGATTTGTGGACTTTAGCCTAATTTCAGTTCAAATCGTGTCCTTTGCGTTAGACAGACTTGCTAACAATGACAATCTAATCAATTTCAAATTCAGTTTATTTGTTCTGACTATGTTGTTTTTATATGTGTAGTTATTCCTGTGATCACTGGGCTGAATACTGGGCACTCTACCCTCCCCTCCAATAACTAGGAGTATATCACGGCATTGGTAATATCAGCTACAAGTGCTTGTACAAATGGACTTGTGTATTTTGGATCAAATTCATCGTTGTTGTAGTCAAACATCAGGTATATGTATTCACCACTTATGTCTCACTGTAACACTGTTTAGAGAAAGTAATTGGTGCATACAACTTGGGCTGACCCTCAAAATTCTCCTGTTCAGAATCTGATCCAAAGTCAGTGAGATCAATGGAAGTATTTCCACCAATTTAAACTTTTTGGTTCAGGCCTTCATTGATTGATTGCTATGAGTTGTTTGATTAAGATACAAGGTGATGCATAGCCACATAGAAGACAGGATGATGTCCATCACTTTTAGGTTTGTTTTGATATGTTTGCTTGTACATCAGTCAAGGAACAGACTTGCTGGCTAGATTCTTACAGGACTATTAAGCAAAAGAACAACTCTAGTATTGCTATTTGGCCTTATATTAAAATGTGATAGTGGTTAGCAAAAGTACTCATCTTTGCTTTACAGATCTGTTCCTTATGTGGATTCAATTAAATAAGACGATATCTACTGGATTTCCTGATAAAAATAAGGTTGTACTACTCCGCTTAGCACTAACATATCCTGTGAAGGGAAACAGTTGTATCAGTGTCAAATATAGAGGTAAAATAAGTCTCATCTCGTACTTGTGAGTCCCCTTTTGTACATTGAAGGATTTAATTGGCCATTTGACTTCAGCATCACATTAGGAGCTTATGTTTAGCTGATCATCAATCATGACCCTGAGCATCTCATTGAGTCAATGTTTCCCAGGATGGAGTCCCACCTCCTGTAAGTATGGGCTACATTTTTTTTCTAGATGTTTCCTTACCTTTAGCTGTACTAAAATATAGTTTGCTTGGACCCAGTTTACCAAGCAATCCAGATCTTTCTGTATCAGTGACCTGGCCTCTTCATTATTTACTACTCTCCTAATGTTGGGGTTACCACTGATAAAATTTGTTTCCTTCTGGGTCATTGATAAAAGTGTTAAGAAAGAGTATGGCCAAGATCCCCAGAGGATGCCACTAGAAATACACCTACTTGCTAATTCTATTACATTGAGACAATCAAGTTAGCCAGATTTTAAATCAATTTAATATGGGCTATATTAGTTCTATATTCTAGTTTTAAAATCAGAATGTCATGCAGCCCCAGACTTCAGTTAAGCTTTTGACTAAGTATATTACATCACCCCTATTACCTTTGTCAACCAAATTTGTAATCTCAGTAAGAAAGCCAAGTTAATTTGACAGGATTTTCCATAAACCCATGTTGATTGGCATGAACGATATTATTTTCTTTTAATTCTTGATTAAATCCCTCATCAGCATTTCCATTATCTTGGCTGGGATCAGTGTCAGATTGCCAGGCCTATAATTATCCAGGTCATCCCAACTTACCTTTGTAAGGTATTAGCACAACATTAGCTTTCTTCCAGTCTTCTGGAACTTCCTCAGCATTCCACACACACCCAACATTAAGGGTCTAGCAAACTCCGCAATTAATTTAAAAAACAAACATATGGGGGAAAAGAATGTTGGATGCACGTTATCTGGACCTACTGATTTAGAGATATGTAACTTTTGTAGCTTCTGTTTAACATCCTCCAGAGATACACTTGAAATAGAAAGAGTGTTCTCATCATCTGTTTCTGTCCCCCTCCCCTCAATAAACAGAAATATTCATTGAACACTTCTGCCTTTTCTGTATTATTAGGGAACTGTCCTGAAAGGTGTTGGCATTTGGCCTTGATCCAGCAAAGAACTCAAGTATTGGTTTAATTTTAAGCATCTATTGTTTGGGGGAAAGACCTAGAGCACTTTCCCAAGAAATAGACTGACCTACATCTATTAACACTAACTATAGTAAGCCACATTCCATCACATCCACAGGTGTTTGAGATATAGACTTTTCAATTAGTTCCTTTTCCCATTCTATCAGTCCAAGAGTGACAGTTTGAGTTTTTACAACTGTAAGCAATCTACATGGCTTTCAGAAATTCTGGCGAAGTTATTGTATTTTATTATACGATAATGATTTTACAAGAATGAAATCAGGTGGGTTCCTTCAATCAAGTGAACACTTGTTGTTCTAACACAGGTAACAATTACTTCAGTCCCGAAACAGTGTAGCTTAGTCTAGTCATTCAAAAAACAGCAGACTTAAAACAGATACAAGACAAAACTTGATAGGGTACATAATTAAGCTGCTGAACTCCGTCCAAAAAAACCACTGAGGCCAAGAACTGAAGAGGATGCAAATAAAAGGATTAAATATTTATATAGGTAATGGAAACATCCACAGCTATCTTAGGCTATGTCTACACTAGAAAAAGTTGTTGACTTAATAAGGTTGACTTTAAGTTGACTTAAAGTCGACCTTATTAAGTCGACTTAACAAAGTTGATTTAACTTTTTCTAGTGTAAACATAGCCAAAGTCAACATTATTAAATTGACTTAACACTTTAAGTTGACTTAATAAGCTTGACTTAGGTGCTAATCTCCTTCCACACAGGCTTTAAGTCGACCTAAGGAGTCAATTTAAGGCTTAAGTCGACCTAAAACTAGGTGTTATTACGTTGACTTAAGCGTTCCTTATGTCGACTTAAGGAAGTGCTTAAGTCGACTTAATAAAAGCCCAGTGTGGATGTGGCTTTGTTTAGGTTAACTTAAGCCTCCTTAAATCGACCTAACTTACCAGTGTAGATGCACCCTTAGATAGGAAGATATCTATCCCCATATTTTTTCCTGTTTCCGGGCATAAACCAACCCCTAAGTAATGAGACTAGGAAGAATCTTCTCCTATGGACAGTTTACTTCATAGTGCCCACTGCTGAATTTTGTGGATCTTTCTGCAGAGCGATTGGTACTAGCTACTAATGTACATGGGATACTTGACTATGCAGACCACTGCTCTGCTGGCCTATGCACACATTTAATGGATTAAAAACTGTCTAAATGATGGATCTGAGAAGTAATTGCCAATGGGGAATTATCAAATGGATGTTTCTAGTAGCATTTGGAAAGGAACTGATGCTATTCAATATGGTCATTAGTGATGCGGAAGAAAACATAAAATCAGATCACTGCTTATAAATTTGCAGATGACACAAAGATAGGTGGTGTGGTAAATGAGGATGAGGACAGGGCAAATCATACAAAGCAATGTAGATCACTTGGTAAAATGGCCCATTGAGACAAACAAAATGCTTTTTAAAAACAGCCAAATACAAGGTTATCCATTGAGGAACAAGGAATGAAGGCCATACCTACTGAATGGGAGACTGTAACCTGGAAAGTAGTGACCCCAGAAGAGGATTGAGGGGTCACAGTGGGCAGGCAACCTACACACACTACCAATGTGATGCTGGGGCAGATAGGGATAATGTGATCCTGGAATATATAGATGGGGAGTAGTTAGGAGGAACCAGCAGATGATTTTATCTTTGAACCCAGCATTGATGAGACTGATATGGGACTACTACATGCAGTTCTCACGTCCACATTTTAAAAGAGGATATTGAAAAACTGGAAAGGATTCAGAAAAGAACATCCAAAGAGATTGGAGGGCTAGATAAAATGCTTTACAGTGAGACACTTAGGGTGCGTCTACACTTGTAAATTCAGTCGACTTAAGCTTGCTTAAGTCGACTTAATTTACTCTGCATCTACACTACACTTTCCTTAAGTCGACTTAAGCAGCTGCTTAAGACACCTTAAGGAAAAATTAAGTCGACTTTGTAAAACCTCCTTTTAAGTCGACTTTCTGCTAAAGTCGACTTTAGAAAGTCGACTTAAGCCAGTGTAGATGTGGAGTAGCCCTCGACTTAGGGGCCTCCAGGGCTTCCCCACTGCCCTCCCTACCAGGGTGACTGGCACAGCCACAGCCTGGCATGCCCCCCCACAGGGCATGGCAAAGCCCTGCCCACCCTGCCCCTATGCCCTGCCAGGGTCCCTGTCCCCCTTTGCCCCATTGTACCAAGGTACAATGGGGCAAAGGCTGAGCCCCCTGGCACTTGTCATGGGGTGCCCCCCCACCACCGTGGACCTGTCCCAGGTCCACCTAGCCCCTAGAAGTTGACCTAGGCATCCAGTGTGGACGCTCTAGGTCGATTTTGTAGGGTCCCCTCAAAGTCGACTTAAAATTTAAGTGCGGACATGCTAAGTCGACTTAGCTAAATCAACCTAAATTAACAAGTGTAGACTTAAGCTTAAAGAGCTCAATCTGTTTAGCTAATCAACAAGATTAAGAGGTGACTTGATTACAGTGTACACATGCCTTCATGGGGGAAGATACAAGATACCAAAGGGCTTGTTAATGGCTGGAAGTTGAAACTAGACAATTTCAATTAGACACAAATTTTGAACAGTGACCATGATTAATCCCTGGAACAAAACAGGAGAAAGAAGTGGTGGATTCTCTTACTCTTCATGTCTTCACATCAAGATTGAGTTTTTTTCCTGGACAATATACTTTAGTCATAAACAAGCTATTAGACTCATTACAGGAATAAGTGGGTGAAATTTAACAGCCTGGGATATACAGGAGGTCAGACTGGATGACCCAATGGTCTCCTCTGGATGTAAACTATGAATTTCCATAAAGATTGGAGTTGTACAGAAATAGTTGGAAATGCTGCTTTTCAGGATTTCCCTGGCTTTGATCTATGTGGTTTACATCTCCGCTTCCTAATTCTGCTTTTGGAAGTGTCAAAGTTCAGACAACAATGCTGCTGGTGTTTTCACTCTGAACTGGGCTCATGATCAAGTAGATTTTGAGCTTCAACCACCTATCAACAAACTTTCTCTGAATTTGTAATTGAACCTGATCCTGTCGAGTTTCAGTGAGCACAAATCAAACAGTCCCATATACCTGTCTTTGCCAAATTAGGTCTGACCCTGCTATAGTCATATGGTTGACTGGACTGACTTCAAATAACAGTGGGACTGAGTCTCAAGAGAGTTCAAGGGGCCCAATGATCCAGCTGAAGTGTGGTCAGATCTACTTCTGTGTACTGAAGTTGAACCCAACCTACAGAATCTGGGTCGGGACCAGGAACTTCCAAAGTTTGGAGATGTTTTGATCCAGGGTTTTGTTTTGGGCCTATCTTTAACTATGTGGGCCCAAGCCAGAAGAATTGAATGCATAAAAATACACCTGAAAAATATCAGTTTACATTTCACAAGTTCTTCAAACTGGGCCATACTAACTTGCATGCACATGACAAGGCAAGTGGCAAACTGGGTCTTCTGGCTCATAACTTCAGGTCTGCTGCCACACCAACCCCTCAAAGGTTGCATTGAAGTACTGCACGTCACATTTTGAGACAATCCAGGAACTGTGAAGATAAAGATATGCAAACCCCACATTAGAAGAGGCAAAGAAAGTTTGCCATGCTAAATACACAGGCTGACAAGTGAATCATGTTAAGAAAGCAAAATAACCAAAATTGACATGTGGAAAAAGATCTGTGTGTCAAATTGTTTAAAGCAGCGGACAAGTTGCTGAAGGCAGTTCAATAAAGGTGAACATTTCACCATAACTTTCAGGAGTCAGAGTTGCCTACGGAAACCAGAAATGAAACACTGTATTGCTGTGTAGTCATTAATGCAAGAACTTTACAAATCTGGAAACACTGACTGTGGAATATTCTGTTTCTGCATGCTTGTGGGGTTTAGACAGACATATATAGCTGCTGGGAAAAAATCGCAGCAAAGCAGCCAGAAACCCTTCAGAGAGCTGCTGTGTTACTGGTATCCTAGGCACTTAAGTCAAACTGAGCATGCCTATTTTCAGAATCCCTTTAAGACCCGTTGTAGATAAGGAAAGAGGAGGGACACGGGATGAGCCATTCGGGATGATGGTGAAAGTGATGGAAGCAAACTTGCAGGTAAGTAAGATACTGTACCTTCTGTAACACAGTTTATTCTGGTGAATTGATTCTGAGGCAATGCCTGGAATTTCTATCAAGATATCTGTACAGCCTCAAATTCCTGATCCTCTTGGACAGCATTTTCCAAACTGGGTTCCGTGGAACACTGCTGTTCTATGTGAGGAGAATAGGTGTTCCATGAACAAATTTCGGTGCTAGCAATATTTTTCCTTCTTTATAGAATAAAAGACATCCCAAAAAACTCTTTTAAATCAACCTTTGAGCAATACATGCAGCAATTTTTCGGTATGAACCACCCCCCGCCCCAGACCAGCATGTATGTGTTCTGTCTATATATTCCAAGCCCAAAAGTGTTGCGTGGCTAAATTAATTTTGGAAACGCTGCTCTGGGATCATCAAGGATATTTTATTTGGGATTAGGCTTTTCACTAAGGCATAGGGCATTTCTAATGCTCTCAAAAACTGAGGAGGCTTGTGTACAGTTGTCCATGCATGTCATTGAATTTGTTTTCCTGCTTACGTATAAACAGGGTAAATAAAGTCCTCTCTGGAAACCAAAGAACAGATGACTCAAGCCCTAGTGATCATAAATGGAATTCACTGCATAGTGAATTCATCCATCAGATGGTTGTACAAACTCAGAAAGCTGTACTTTTTTCTGAAAAGTGAATGGAAATATATTGGGAATGGTAACATTGGCTTAATCTAGGGATAAATTTGGCTTATTTTTCTTCCCTTTCAAGCTAATTATCATGCACAGAGGCCTGCAAATGCTGAAGAAATTTTCAACCAAAGCAAGATGTAGCAGATAGCTTAAAAAAAGAAAAGAACAGAGATGACGGCAATCAGCCAAAAGCTGAAGAGTAGGTTTGGTCAATGTTTGGCAATGCAATTATTATTCATATGAATATTTTCTGATGTAAGAAATATTTTCTGATGTTAGATGTAAATAAGGGCTTAAATAAAGGCTTAAATGTAACTGGAGTGCTCAATTTTACTTGGCTTATTGGTAGATGTGGTGCCAGGGGTAGCGCTTTTCCCAGTTATATTTACTGTTGATTGATTGAATCTGACTCAACATCTCTAAGCATATATACAAAAATATAAAAATGCAAATTCTTAGAACAGCTATGCTCACAGACTGATAAGTTACAGATCATGCTTTAAAACTTAATTTATTGATATAATCACCGAGGATACAATTTTAGTTTTAAAAGCCATCCCACAAGCAAACAGAAATACGTATCCTGTTTTCAACTGATAGGCATTAAAAAGTACACTCTTTCACGCTGCTTTTGCAAGTAAAAGAACCTTTTCTAGTCATCCTATTCTGAAATCACTCTTTATGAATCCTGCTTGGTAAATTCAGTCAGTATGGCCAATAACTATGGGGAAAACTCTCTGTGGAGTGAGGTTAAGATATCACCACTGACAAGCCAAACGAACACATACCAAGGGGCACCAAGCCCTGCTGAACTCTTAGCTTTATACCCAGAAATATGCACACTGTGGGAGCGTAGCCAAAATGAAAATGCTAGATTTCTAGGGAAGGACTAAAATCAAATGGAAATGGCTTGTTATTATTAATCTGTGAACTGTGTGATATACTGTTTACAAAGACTTTAAAAAGTTTCTATACTGCAACAGAATATTCCTAGGTGTTTGTGGCCATGGCTCTGCCTCAGCAAATTTATTAACTGACTTTGATCATATGTAATCGCATTAAAGGTAGGCCTTGCTAAATTTAGGCCCAAATGAGGATTGTAAGAAGTTCCCTTTTCTTTTCTATTTTTCCTTTCCCCCTCCTTTCTCTTTTTCTTTTTCTCTATTTTTTCTTTTGCCTTCTTCTATTCCAATTTACTTGAACATGGCTGGGAAGTGTTATTTATATAGAATTGGAAGTGCTCCAATAAAGCTCCAGGGTCCAAGTTGCCCAATGTTTCCTCAGGCGAGTAATCCATTTGAAGGCTAATGTCCTTAAGAAGTGGAAGTACTTACCAACATCAGTAAAGGTTGCACATTCAGGACTTAAGATAATTCATATAGAGATGACTCAATAAAAGTGTAATTTCAAAAGGAAACAAAAAGCTAAAGACTTACAGGAGCATTTCCATAAAGTGCAAAGAATTAGGGTGCAAGAGGTCAAAATCTGGACAAGAAGAAGATTAATAATTTTTCTGTGTCCTGTTGTCTGAATCACCTGGCGCAGGCAGACCTGGACTTTGTTACAGGTAAATAATTACAGTTGTATCTGCCATAAATATCCACTTGAAGGGACTAGTGCAAGAAAAAAAAATTGAGATTGTATCTCCAAGCAACTGTCAGATGGCTAGAATAAATTTAGAGGGCTTGAAATACTGATGTACACTTTCTATCATAGATATCTCTTGGTCTAGACTTTCAGGCTGCATTTTGACAGAAAACATAGGATGGCTGAGAAATTAGGGACTCAGGAACAAAAAAAGATTACATGGTGTTGGCATTTGTGGTTTGTGTCTTCTTTACCTATGGAACTAGCAAACAGGAAGTCACTGCTTCACTGTAGACCAGAAATATTAACAGGACACATCCTTTTGCTTTTAAAACTCTAAAGACAATAAATCTTGTCCCAAAATGGTAAACCTAAAGAGGTCACTGAGTAATGCTAAGCATAATAACTGTACTATTCAGTGCTATAATAAATCTGACTGCCTTTTTTATATACATACTTTTAACTGGAGCTGCTTCTGTGCAGACTGCAGATCAAAAGTTTCTTTGCAGAGTGTTTCTTTTGGTGGGCAATCACCTGTTTTTCATTTTGCATATTTGGTGGAATATGGAACAACAGAGTGAAATAATACGCCTGTCTCCTTCAGTGTGGGTGATATTTTCATAAGCCATGCCTAAAGGAGAAAAATCTGTCACTCATTCATGAAACCAGGTAGGAAGTCCTTCCCCCTTTGGATTCCCTCCACATCAGAGTAGTATTATGGGGTTTGCTATTTAACTTGGGAGGTGGTTGAGTGAGAAGCATTGAGTTCAGTTTGGGTCATTCCTCCATTGACTTCAATGGAATGACATAGGTTTTCATCAGCTGAGCATCTGATTCTAAAATATTTTAAAGGGTCATTCATACCTGCTCCAGTTCTGCTCCCTCCCAAGAAAAATTCTGAAGGCCAATTAGAAGTCCTGCAGACCACCATAGAATGCATTACTGCTTCATGGCCACCACATGGAAAACTTCTGATATGTAAGAGATACATAAGTATCGTATCTTAGGTGTTGGACAATCATTAATGACAAGCCTATTTTTATCTGATCCTGTGATGTGGCTTGTTGCCAATTATATTTGTGCCAAAATTTTCATGCTTGTTGCCAATTATATTTGTGCCAAAATTTTCATACTTAGTGCTTGAAGGTGGAGGCTTTTTTTTAAAAAAAAACCCTCTTTTTAAAGGGCTGAATGTAGATTTAAATGGCAAATATAATACCCAGCTTTTATAATGCTTCTCAGTAGTAGATCTAAGTTTTTCCAGAGCAGGTAAGCATTATTATCTCTATTTGCACATGGGGGAACCAAGTCAGAGGAGGAATTGAATTGCCTAAGGGCACCAGAGAGGCCAGGCAGAGCCAGGATGAGATTCCAGATCTGTTGAACCTCAGTCCTGTGCTCTATCCATTCTGTACCAAATGTGTTTGGCTTTTTAAAGGAATTGGGATTTAGTTGAACTTCACTGGAGTTTTTTATGCTGCACTTCAAAATTAAGTGTATTCATAATGGAGGGAAGAATGAATGATGGGAACTCTACCAAACAAGCAACTGAACAACCTGATTTGGCATGCTTCTCTACCTTCTCTTTGCAAGTTGCCATCTCTCCCCAGTGTCTTGTGATTCTTAACTTACTGGGGTGAGAAAACACCGACTGCCTGGAAGCCCAGGATAAGCAGAGATACTAACTAAATGTGCCTGGAACTACAGGGACATCTGGGGACGGTCTGAGTGACCTCAGATGAAGGATGCTCAGAGTGACCAAACAAACAGAATCAAGTGCCACCAGAATTATGGGGGAAGAGAAGGCACCAAGAAGAGCAACAGAACTGAGCTGCCAATTAAAGGGGAAGAGTAGAGTATGAGGAGAGATTGAGCACAGCAATACAGATGAGCTGCCTGTGGGGCAGAGTGGAGAAGGCCTAACTGTTAATCACACAAGTATTATTTTGGGAGAAGGGGTGGGGAACAAGGAGATGTTCTGGGCATGCCTGAAGCTGAACCCTCAGTCTAGTTATGTTGTCTGTTAGTGCTCTGATCAGGTCTTTTGTTACTGGAAAGCATTAGGGAGGGAAAAAATTAGGTTCTGGATTTCTGCTAGCAGCAGGTAGCAAAGAGTATCTTAGGCAAGAGGACAAACAGCAGTTAAAACTGAGTGAGCAATTGAGTGCATTTTTGAAAATCTGGCTACATTTGACTATACCCAGAATGTTTCTGAAAGCCAGTGGTCAGTATGTGTTATACGATTCCCCTCTGTGGCCAGTCCACAGGGGATGTGACCTTCCAGTCCTATGATTCTGTTGGACCAGTCAGTCACACTGGCATAAACTAGTCTAAAAGGGTGCAACTACACTTGTAAATTAAGTAGATTTAAGCTTACTTAAGTCGACTTAATTTACCCTGCGTCTACACTACAGTTTCCTTAAGTTGACTTAAGCAACTTGCTTAAGTCGACTTAAGGAAAATAAAGTCGACTTAATGAAAATTAAGTCGACTTTATTAAACCTTGTTTTAATTCGACTTAAGCCAGTGTAGACGTGGGGTAGCCCTAAGTCGACTTAGGGCTACCC
>ML685777.1:12189390-12201693 GCA_007922175.1 Pelusios castaneus
ACAGGGCAGGGCAGAGCCCTGCCCACCCTGCCCCTATGCCCTGCCAGAGTCCCTGTTCCCCTTTGCCCCATTGTACCTACGTACAATGGGGCAAAGGCTGAGGGCACTGGGCAAGGGGCGCCCCCCGCCCCAGTGGACCTACCCTAGGTCCCCCTAGCCCCTAGAAGTCGACCTAGGCATCCAGTGTGGATGCTCTAGGTCGACTTTGTAAGTTCCCCACAAAGTTGACTTAAAATTTAAGTGTAGACTCACTAAGTCGACTTAAATTTCCAAGTGTAGGCATAGCCAAAGAGTGGGGAGTCAGATCTAGGATGGCTGTTGTTCATGATTTAATAGTTACAGATGAATCCTGTCCAAAGAACATGGGAAGCTTAATTTCAAGGTTTAAAATTACTTCCAGGTTATTTTTCTTTCCCCTCAAGGTCATCCAGTCCCCTGCACTTATAGCAGGAACAAGCAATGATGGAGATTCCAAAATTCCCTGGGCATTTTATTCCAGTGCTTAACTATCCTGACAGTTAGGAAGTTTTTCCTAATGTCCAGCCTAAACCACCCTTGCTGCAATTTAAGTCCATTGCTTCTTGTTCTATCTTTAGACGTTAAGGAGAACAATTATTCTCTCTCCTTTTTTTCCCCCGGAGTAACAAAAGGATATATTTTCACTTCCTCTTATTTTAGATTATGTTCAAAAACTGGAAAATAACCCAAAACAAACAAACAAACAAACAAACAAACAAACAAACAAACAAACAAACAAACAAAAAACCCTAAACCATTGGAGCCTTCTACAAAAACAAGCAGATATGCTGCTGGAAATAAAATCATGGGTGCTCGAAGGAATAGAAAAAAAGTTGTAAGAACCTTTTATATCATTGGAAAGTGCTATGCCCCCCTCAGTCTCCTTTTCTCTAGACTAAACAAACACTTTTTTTTCCAATCTTTCCTCACGGGCCATGTTTTTTTTTAAATCGTATTTAGTACTCTTGTAGCTAAGTGGTTAATCGGGCCCCAAACTATTATTTAATTATATTTGCCATAGAGTAAGGAGACAAAGTTAGATTCATTCCCTTCCCCTCCCCAGCAAGGATGATTATGGATAAAGTTAACCATGAAAAATCCATTTAAAAATATCGTAAAAGCCAAAGCAATGTTTTTTTAAAATTCAATTTCTCTCAAAATTTTAGTTTTAAAATGTTAAAAATAATTTTATGAGGCCTCAAAGAGCTAAACCACAGCAAAAAAATTAACAGATTTAATTCCTAAAAAAAACCACGGGAAGAAGCCTCTGTCAAAAACTCCAGCTGATATGGGCAAGTTTGCAAATGTCAATAGGTTAGCAAGTCAAATTGCTTGAGAATGGTATGTTAACAATGTGGACTTACATTAGGTTATAAATAAACAAAATCACTTAAAACTATGTATTTTGACAACAAAGGACACATGAATGAGAAGTTTGTTTACAGAAGGAGAAGATCATTCCTCATTAGTGTGGATCCAGCTAAGGATAACATAACAACATAAAGGTTGAGTGTCCCTAGAACATTTGTCTTTAATTGGACATTTTCAGATTTCATAGGACTGTTGACTGTTTCAATGAGTCTTTGAATTTCCTTAATTAAACATCTATTTGACTGATAATTCTGAGCGATGCATCCTCCTTTCTTCATCTTGCTGCTGTATATTTTAAAGCTAAAGATAAAAAAAAGTTGTCTCTGAATCCACACCAATTTGACATGTATACACAACGCAAAAGCTCTTCAATGGACTTTTCTAAAAGACCAGAGAGAGGGTTATTTGTGCACACATGCAATTTGTGGTGTGAGAGACCCTGTTCTGTAGATTCATTTGCATATCTCTGGGCTCCAGGAAGTATAGTATGCATACCACATCATTTTCTGACTTAGGAACAAATGAGAATTGAAAATAGCACAGTTCATTACATATAACTTGTCTGTTGGTTTACCAAGGAGCTGAATAAGGTGCAATCTGTTGATGGATTTTTTTAAGGTTTCTTTGCTTCATTTAAGACAATTAGCTTTCTTAAAGGCTTGCTATGGGTTTCTGAAGCCCTCCTCTATCCTTGGCTATGTCTACACTTGAAAAGTTAGGTCAACTTTATGAAGTCAACTTAATAAGGTCGACTTTAAGTCGACTTAAAGTGGACCTTATTAAGTCGACTTAACAAAAGTCGAATTAACTTTTCAAGTGTAGTTGTGGCCCCTTTTTGACCTTATTAAGTCAACTTAATAAGCTTCACCAAGGCACTAATCTCCGTCTCCACTGGCTTAAGTCAACTTAATAAAGTCAACTTATGCGCTAGTTCAAATTAAAATGAGGTGTTATTAATTCAAACTAACTTTTCCTTAATTCAACTTGAGGAGCAGCTTAAGTCAACTTAAGGAAAGCCCAACGTAGAAGCGGAGTATTTTAAGTCGACTTAAGCCTCCTTAAGTTGACTTAATTTGTAAGTGTAGACGCACCACTTGAGAGGAGCTCTGGAATTAACTATCCTTCCACTGGGTAACAATGAAACCTTTAAAAAAAGAGAGAGAGAGAGAGACTCTTATCCTAGATACAGCATCTTTCTTTGCTGGCTACATTCCTTACACATCTAACTCTTTCATTTAGAGATCTTGCTCTTCTCACATTCCTATTTTTTTTTCCCATTACCTTGCCTGCTTTCTGGCAACAACCACCATTTGGGCACTTTGGTCCAACTGGGAAGATGAGATATATGATTTGGGCCCAAGAAACTAATATTCATTCCTGATTTGTGTGCAACATTGATCCCCAAAGTGGTTCTCCCATATGGTGGCCCAAAGTACTATCCTGGTTCCAGCAGTATTTTCATCCTATTCTATTACCAAAACCTCTGAACCTAAATGTATATCCAACCCATGTGGGGCAGAAGAGTGTAACTATAGAAGGTGAAGAGCAGAGAGCTTCATGAAGTGGACTAGACTATGGAGAACTAGTTTACCTGGAAAATGCTTAGATACTGCAACAATGGATATGGTCAAAAAAAAGCAAAACAAAAACCCCACAACACAATTTAGGATAATAGATTTATAGCCTTAGGTTATATATAAAAATAACATCCAGCTTAACTTTCCACAGACTAAGAAAGATAGGCAACAGCATATGCCTTGATTGGAGATGGAAGTAATAATTCACCTGCCTGTTTCTGTTCATTCCAACAGTTAGGGATGTGGTGTACTACTAGATTGGATGACAACCATTTAGTTGCTTAAGTTTCCACTTCATTAAGAGAAGATTTTATTTGGAGGGGATGTGGAGGGGAAGGAGAGGAACTAGTGACAGGAGAGAGTTGCCTGGCCTAGCAGATAGAGCACTGGCTTTGAACTCATAAGACCTCAGTTCCATTCTGGGCTTGGCCACTGGCCTGCTGGGTGATCTTGGGCAAAGTCATTGTCACATCACTCTGTTTCATTTCTCCCCCACCCATCTGAAAATAGGATAATGATGCATCTCTCCTTTGGAAAGGACTTTGAGACATACTGATGAAGAGTGCTAGGTATTATAATTGGTAGCTTGCCAAAGTACCACACGAATGTTTAAGCAGAGTGGTCAACATACCCCAAGTCTATGTAATAGACTGCTTAGAAGACCAGTGGTCTAGTGATTAGTGAACCTGACCCTCCTGTCTCACTGTGAGGCAAAATAGTGCCTGATTCATGTCTCCAGGCCATGAATGTTTGGGTCTCCCTGCCCTGTGTTTGGACCTTTGCCCTTATGTGGGACATGGTAGTGGGACCCAGAAGCCCAGCCCAAGGCCTGGTGGGAAGTAACACCAGCAGGTTCCTCCCCATTAAGAGCCTAAATCTGCCAACCTAGGCTCCTTGCTGCCTATGCGATCTTTCAGTTTGGGGCATGTCCATTATTGTCCAAATAGCTAATAGTTTCACAACTAAAGTCCAAAGGAGCAGGGCCCTACAAACCCGTTGCTTCTTAATGTGGGTGGAAAAGACACAGTCAAGGGCCTTACCTGCTACCTAGTCATATGTCTGGCTTCCTTCTTTCCTACAGTCTATCTATCACCCCATCTCTGGGTGCCTTTTAACTCAATCCTGCAGCTGACGCATGCTCAGTAGGCCAATAAGGGAGGGGCTACATGGGACCAATATTGCTTTTAACACCTTCATGCACAGTATGGGAATTGTATACCCCACCACAGGGCAGTAATATACTTGCTTACTAAATTAGCAAATACATATGTAGGTTGCTTTATTTTCAGCTGCTCTTTTGTATGTGTATATATCACATTTTCATTACACCACTGATAAAACCTAATTCGTGTTTTCACTGCCCTAAAACTTGCATGAAGTCATTTTTTCAGTTATTTAACAAATTGCCTTGGCTCAGACCACTGCATGCTGAATGTAGCCTTTTATTAGTCTTTACCAGAACTCCTTGTACCTCCAACTTTTATAACAACTTTACCATCTCAATTAGAAATTAAATTAGGAACATTTTCATGTTAGTGTTGTCACAAATTGCACACTGTAGAATTATAAGCAATGACTCAAAGGCTCGGCTCAGGCTAGCACAGTCAATATAATTTTGGCAAAAGGGGACTGGGAAACCATTTTTTTGACTGGAAGCTAAAAATGATAAAAACGGATTCTGAATTTACAGCCACTGTGACAAACTAGTTTCCAAGAAGCCTCACAAAAGCTCAACAGAAAGAAACAGAAGAAAGGTGAAGCAAGAATTTTTTTGTCCTCAATACGACTTAAGTTCATCATCTTTTGAGGTTTGGAACAATTTTATATCATTGCATGAGGTTTGTATGGCATAGTGGTAACTAAAAAGTCACTTCATCTTGAAAGCACTAAGTTTTCTCCCGGCATTTTCTGTGAGCGCATCACATTTAATTCAGATTCACTTATACAGCTTATACAATCCTATAAAATAATCAGCTCTTCTGAATCACCTCTTACCTACAAGCTGTAATTTTATTCTCTTGCCTATGATTTCATTATCTCATTTTTGTCACTTGATCTCATTTTTCTTGGGGTTCTAGCGGATTTAACAACGAATGATAAGAATAAAATTATCAGGACAAAATAGACAATAATTAAATGTCAGTCATCTCTATGTCAGAGCAAATGCAATTCTGTATCTCACTGTTTTTTGGTGCTGACTAGCCTAATACTCATTAAGCATTTTTTCCTCTTAGTGTTGATAGTTTTGCAGTTATTTCCAAGAGATGAAATCCTTTCCACTTACTTAACCTTCATTCTTACTCTTCTGCAAATAAGTTTTTCCAGTGAAAGATTAGCATTGTTGGTAGCTAGAATTTAAAATGGGAATGTTTATTTACCAAAGAGTAAGTATTAATAGCAAAAAATACGTTCCCATTTTGATTGGCTTTGACGATTACAATATGAATTGTTACTTTTATATTTAAAAAACAAATATTCCCTCTATTATATTCACCAGGATGATAGAGCTAATGCATTCTTCTTCTAACATCTGACAATTAGATGCCCATGTCAATATGTTATGTAGATATCACTAACCTGCCCATCCTAAATCTAGTACCAGACAACTCAATATGTTAATAAACCACATGAAAATGTGGGAATTAGTGTTACACAAACATCTGACATCCCATGAGTAAGAGAAGGAAAGAGACAGCTTTTGCCTGAAAACCAGACAAATAAAAGAGACCTGTTGAGGGTGGGTTACTCTCAGAGACTGTAGCTGAGAGTTGAGTGAACTCCACCTCGACTTTGGGACTCTTGAGTATCTTTTTTATGAGGTTTCTGTGGGGACTGTTCTGTTTAAATTCATTTTGTTTTCTTAGGATAAGGTTTAGTCAGTTAGTAGTTAATAAAGTTCATTTTGCTTTTTTCTTAGTAGTATTTTAATTGTGAGATGGTAATGCCGAGCAATTTTTGCTGTGAGTCTCTTAGGCTATGTCTACACTTGTGAATTTAAGTCGACTTTAACTAAGTCGACTTAGTGTGTCCACACTTAAAAATAAAGTCGACTTAAAGGGGAACTTAGAAAGTTGACTAGAGCGTCCACACTGGATGCTCTAGGTCAACTTTGTGGGGCTAGGGGGACCTAGGGCAGGTCCACAGGGGCAGGGGGGCACCCCTTGCCCAATGCCAGGGGGCTCAGCATTTGCCCCATTGTACATAGGTACAATGGGGCAAAGGGGGTCAGGGACCCTGGCAGGGCATAGGGGCAGGGTGGGCAGGGCTTACCCTGCCAGGTGGGGGGGCATGCCAGGCTATCCCTGTGCCCCCCCCCCCCCGGCAGGGAGGGCATTGGTGTAGCCCTAGGGTAGCCCTAAGTCAACTTAGGACTACTCCATGGCTACACTGGCTTAAATCGACTCTAGGGAGTCGACTTAAGCCTTAGGTCTACTAGAAAGCAGGTTTTATAAAGTTGATTTAATTTTCATTGTCGACTTTATTTTCCTTAAGTCGACTTAAGCAAGCTGCTTAAGTCGACTTAAGGAAACTGTAGTGTAGACGCAGGGTAAATTAAGTCGACTTAAGCAAGCTTAAGTCGACTTAATTTACCAGTGTAGACGCACCCTTAAACACTGGATCCTGGGTCTCCAGATGCTTTCTCCATAGGGGTTGAGGTTTATTTCTGTTAGGGACTGGAGAAGGGCAATTGAATGAATTTTAGCCCACCCACAGGTTACACTTGCTTTGCACAGATGTCTAGTTTTCCTCTTGATGATAATGAGAAGAATATTCCAAGAATTAAATGAAGCAAGCTTATTCAGTGGTGGACAATCTCTATCTGTAGGCTTCTGTGAGATCATGGGATCATCTCATACTTGTAAAATCTCTCCTATATCACACGCTCCACCCTTCTATACCCTGTTAACTACCCCCATATGTGCAACTGAAGCAACATAACTCAAATTAACCATGAATCTATAGAACAAAGATTGACAATTTGAAAAATATTCATACTGCAAGTATATCATGAGTACAAATGGGCAAAATTTTTAAAAGGAAACTTTTTTTGCCAAAAAGTGCCGATTCAAATCAATCAAAACATTTAATGAATTCATGTTGATTTCACTGAATTGTTTTGATTTAAAAAACACTGAAAAATATTTTATTTTGAAACGAGCTTCTGTTTAGAATTGTACTTCAGTTCTATTTTTAAAAAAGGTCAAAGAAAAATTTGAAAACAAATTGGTTTAGAAACCTCTAATTAGTTCCTAGCAGGTGAAAATAGATGTCACTGTACTTTCCCCTCTCTGATGCCCTCCTTCCTTTATTTAGTTTTTTCTTCTTTTATTTCCGTTATTGCTTTCCTTTTCTATCTGTTTTTTTAAATCAATAACATGCACATTAAAAGAGGTAAAAAACCTTAAAATTAAAAAATCTATTTTGGTCAGTTCAAAACTATTTCTCCTCTCCATTATTTTTTTTCCAGTTTGGTCAGGGAACTGAAAACAAATCAGTCATTCACACAGCTGTAGTCATGAACTCACTCAGAACTGCAAAAGAGTAGTTCCTTTAACTCTTCTCACTTTTTTGGTCATATTTTCACTCTCCTTTGTCTTTTTACCCCATCGCCCCCCCATAATTTTCTTTCCCTACTGTAACCATCTACAAGAAGCTGTTTAGCACAATACAGCCCTGTGACCATCTTAGAACAATTTTTAGCATAGGGGCTGAAATCCTGGCTTTGTTGAAGTCAGTGACAAAACTTCCCTTGATTTCAATAGGGCCACAGTTCCATAGTCATGCTATAGATAAATCAGCCTGATAAAGGAAGTGCAATGGGGGTCTACAAACCCCGTGACAAGGCTGGTGAGGAATGTCTCTCCTGTTTACAAGCAAACAGCTTGATCACAACCCAATACAGGTGCCAAAGCAGCCAGTTATGGAGGCAGGCACCCACAGCTGTAACCAATAGAGGAAACAAAGTCTCCTATAAAGGGGGAGAGTGCAGCCTAGGAAAGGGAGGCAGAAAGGCCTAGGATAGTAAAGGGATGTAACAGATTTATCAGAAAACAGCCTGATGGTTGAAGGCAAGGGAAAGCCCAAAAACTAACGGGCTGAGAGACTCAGTGGGAGCTGAAGGTGTAGGGGCTGAACTGAGTGCAATGTAAGGAGGGCAAGTAGGAGCCGCTAAGAGATCACACTAAAAGATGGTGGCTATAATAGAGGTGATCCTTTGGTTAAAGCTGTTGTGACCATATATAGACTGAGAAACTGGATCATGTCAGAAAATGAGTTCATTAACATGTTTTAGCTAATAATGATTAACATATTAGCTGGCTGTAGGGAGTGAACCATAATCAGTTAATATATTTTTAAAATGTGGGTTTTTTTTATCCACGTGGCTGTACTGCATTTAATGATAGTTTATATTAATTACCATCTTTTCTAATATGATTCTGTTTCCTTGGGGGAAATAAAGCTAAAGTGAAACTGAATAGCATTTGGCTAATTAAAAAAAAAAAGCAACAAAACTTAAAACATGAAAACAAACAATTCAAAGCACCAAAATAAAAAGGGGAACCCCTAGAATTGGCATAATGCAGGGAAATCACTTCACTGCTCACTCTAATAGCCCTTTCCCTCATCCTTTTTTCATTTTGTCTTGAATTATAAGGTTGTTAGGGCTGGGGCTCTTTTACTCTACATATGTACAGTGTCTAACACAATGGGCTGCTCACTCTAGTGTGCTTTGAATTTTCCTTCATGTAATGAGTAGATTTTTTTTCTCAGCATTCTCTAACAGAGCACAAGCTGTCACTATATAGAATCAAAGCCCACCTGCTCCCTGGTTTTGGCTTTATTAATAATTAGCTAATATGAAGTGGAACTCAGGTCTTCTCCTCAGATTTGACTTCCCTTAGATTTCCTCCCTCAGTGCAGCTGATACCCTAGATCCTCCCTCCCTGTCTCTCGGACCCAAGAAAAGAGGAGCGCTATCAAGCCTGAGCCAATTATTCCTTCCACTTTTATAGGGCTTCTCTCTAGATTTGATATTGTTGAAAGGTTTGATGTTATACAGGTCAGCCTTAGCCATTGTCTCCTGTCCTGGTACAGTGTGAGTTTGTCCATCACATTGCTACATAGACAACCAACTCAGCACCGAGTTCTGACAAAGTATTTGGAACAATGGCTTTTGTGATTTCCAGGTGCTAAGCTGATGATGATTGGTACATTATTGCTCCTTTTAGGGATGAACATTATACTACAGTCTCCTCTTGAGTTCTACAATTCTTTCTGCTGTATAGTTTGATATCGTATAATATTGTCTACTTTTTAATTAAGCAATTGATTTAAACTATTATTTTTTAAGTATTGCTATTACAGTATCAAGGCTCCATTGAACTAGGTCCTGCACAAACTCATAGGGAGAGAAAATCCCTGGCTCAAAGAACTAACATAAGACAGATGACTGGTGGCAGAAAGGAAGTGTTATCTCCTTTTAACAGCAGGAGACTGAAGTACAGGGAGATTTTACTGCATCAGCTCTTTATTATATGCACTTTTTTTCAGGATGCAACTTAAACTCATACTTAAGTCCCATTGAAGTAAAGCACATGCTTAGTGCCTTCCTGAATCTGGTCCCTGAGGCAACAGAAGTCTCAATTTCCAGTCTAGGGCCTGAAACCCCAAACCGGCTTTCCTTTAGTTGAACAACCAAAACATTTTTGTTACTGTAGGACTCTAATAACCTGATAGACTTTAAAAACAAAATGAACAATAAGGTCAGGAAATAGTGAAAAGGGGGGAAAAGAGGGAAGAGAGAAAGTTAAAAATAGGAACTAACAGAAGAAAGCAAATTAACTGAGCTGAGGGTCCTGAAGTATAAATCAGGAGACAATAAATCAGTGGAAGGTACATTGGTGTAAAGCTCACATGGAAAAAGAATCAGATCTACTATTGATAGTCATGTTAGAGAGCTTTCTTAATCCTTTGAGCACTCTTCTTCTTTAAACAGTTTCTCATGCAACAATGAATTCCACCCATACTAGTGCAATATAGCCTTCTTGTAAAGCTTTTCACTTGAGAGGTAAAAAGATTTCCTGTTAAATCAAAGGAAGATGGTCTTATGGCAAAGGCTCCACGCAGCTACTGAGGGATTCTGCATTCAGTTCCCATTTCTATCACTGATGTCTGGTTTGACCTTGTGCAAGTTACATAATAATCGTGTCTCAATCCCGTATCTGCAAAATGGGGATTATGACACTTCCTTTCTCTCCTACTTTTTTGTATTGCCTACCGTAAACTTTTGGGGGAGGGATCATTTGCTACTATGTTTATGTACAATAACTAGCACAAAATGGCTCTGATCTTCATTGTGGCCTCCAAGTGCTGTTATAACATAAATTATCAGGAAACGCACAGGCACTGTCTAATTTATATTTGCAAAGCACTCTGTAAATTAATTGTGTTTTATTTATTTTTAAAACAGCAGCTGCAGGAAAAGGGTGTTTCTATAACGACCTTCCCTGAGGTCGTGGGTGGAGCAAAGTAGATACTATGAAACGTGGAGTGCTATGAAATATAATTACAGAAGCAGAGCAGTATACTTCATATATCAAGCTAGCATTCCTCAGCTCCTCATTCCATTAAAACCTGTATAAATGCTGCTTTCAGGGAGGATATTTTGCTATCACATGCAAATTCCTCTTCTCTAAGGAAAAGCTGTATGCAAACTGCTTATTTGGCCTTTATTAGCAATGCTCCAAATATTTAAAAGCTCTGAAGATTGTCTTAACTAAAAAGCCCCACAAGAACAATAACACAGTTTTTTTCCAGTCACTGATCAGGCTTTTAAGGGGTAACTAATGATGTGAATTTTTAAAAGCAAGAGGCAACAAGAAAATATTTAATAGCACAACTAACAGCACAGCATACCTTCTGCGGAAACCTGTCCGCTCTACTTTCCTTTTATCAATATTGCCAAGAAAGCAAATTTGTCACTGTACAGTTCAGAATCTCTCAAAGATCTACTTTAATGTTTCACGCTACGTTTGCAAAACAAGAGTAATAAAAATAATGACACCATTATTACTCTTCCCTCTTTGTTTTCAGTTCATCACTTGCATATTTGAATAATGAATTATATTCACATTATCTCTACACACTTGCTCTTGACTTCCTCTGCTGGCTGAAAGTAAAGCTATTATCCAGTTGTCAGCTCTGAAGAGCCATTCAACATAGCAGCCAATGATCCTGACATGTAGATATACTACCATGCAAAATTATCTAGAGTACAATTTCAAGCTATATAAGAGAAAATTACCAGCCAGTGTGGAAATGAATCTTCAGCTTAGGTGAAATATTAAAAATTTCATCAAGGCCACTTTAGAACATAAATAAGTAGACAACAGGATTAGTTGTGAATTAGACACAAAAGGCTAATTAACGCTATTGTATCTTCCTGATTGACTTAAAATCTATTAAATCGCTATTTTATTGTTTGAATCTCTGTGCCCTCACAGAAGAAATAGAACTTTCTTCTATTAAGAGGGCCCTGCTCATTCTCGGGTCTGCAGCTTCTGACTGATTTTCATTAAGACTCATTCCATGGACTGATACTTTGCACATGTAATTTCCTGATTATTTATATTGAGTGATTTATAGAGCTCTTTTATAGAATCATAGGCCTGGAAGGGACCTCGAAAGGTCTTCTAGTCCAATGTTTCTCAACCTTTAGTGGGCTGGGGAACACCTAAATATATTAATTACTTTATGCGGCGCACTGATGAAAACATTCTTGGAAAAAGCTGGTAACAGTGGCAGGAGATTTTAAATGCCTCAGTTGCAGCAAAGCTTCTAGGAGTGTGTCAATATCTGTCTGGAAGCTTTTCTGCGCCTGGGGCATTAAATTGCTCCTTCTCCCTCCCCACTCAGTCCCCCCAATGGAGAGGGATCAGTCCAGGTCACGGAAAACCTGCACTATGTCTGAGAAACACCGCTGTTCACGGAACACCAGTTGAGAGACACTATTCTAGTCCAGTCCCCTGCACTTATGGCAGAAGGACTAAGTATTATTATTGTGTCCTGTTAAGTTACAAATAAATAACATAAAACAAAACTCCACATGGTTTTCCTATAGCATTGCACCCCTAAATATAATCAGGTGACACTGGACCTTCAGAAGGAGAGACTATTAGAATGGCGTGTACAGTCAGTTGCATTTAAGAGCAAATCTCTCTGTCCTTCATTTCCTTAACCAACATGAGAGTGTTTGGATGGGCCTATAACAAGGAATTTCTTAATTTGAGTTAATGGATGTCCAGTGTGGATGGGGAGTAATTTAGGTCGACTTAAG
>ML685777.1:12208134-12243694 GCA_007922175.1 Pelusios castaneus
GGGGGGGAAATTTGCTGAGGAATGCAGGTAGCTCCTCCTTTCACCCTTGGAGGCTCTGGCATTGGCCAGTTGAGGGAGAAGGGGTACTGATGTCCAGAGATTTAATCTGGAATAGGGACTAGGAGGAGCCTCTTTCCACTCCAGTCCTGCAGCTATAGGCAATGGGCAGTATCAGACCAAAATGTACCTGTATACACCATTGGTTGATAACATTAATAATACTGAGCATGTATATAAGAGTTAACATTTTCAAATAATTTTGCTATGCTGAGATCTCCCATATTCGGTTTGTTCAGCACAGACCAAATCGGTATATCCACGGGGGATTGGGACAGGGGGAAACAGGAAAACGAAAAACTAGAAATTAAATACCCTGCTCAAGGCTAAGACTATCAAGAGTAGACTCTTGACAGTCCCCCTGCAAAGATCATTAAGCAATACTGCTCTATGTTCTATAATGTTATCTGTGGCTATCAAAAAATGCTACTTCCTCTCCTCCCTTGCCTCCACCATTACATTTGAAGAGTTTAAGGCCAGAGTTTTCAGAAGTGTTGATTAATTTTGTGTCTCTTGGTTTTGGGATAGACAGTCTGAGACTCCTAGGACCAGATCTTCAATTAGTGTAAATCAATGCAGCTCCATTAACCTAAATGAACTGTGTTAGTTTATACCAATCAAGGACCTGGACCATGGTACCAAAAAGTTCCCTTATATTAAATGACAGTAAACTATTAAGACATCAGAAATGTACCTCACAACTAGAGCTGCACAAATAATGTGTAACAATAATCTATTCAAGTTTCTCATGTGTTCACAAGATATATGAAAAAAATGTGGAATTGTCAAGTGATTTATTATTTGAAATTATCGGCAAGCTTAGTTAGCAAAAGACTCTTGGTCTGCAGCTCATTCTTGATCAGTTTGCCATCAATATTAAAATACAAGAGGAATGCAAGATTTGTGGCAATCTAATGTCATAGTCATGTGATATTGTTTGCCTTCCTTGGTTAGATGCTGTACTTAAACTGCTGAACAGCAATGTGAATTCATTGAGTAATTGAACATGCATAATTTGCTGTTGGTTGGCTCTGCCATTCATAATTTGCTCTCAGCATTCTTTCAAGCTTTTTATCTTAAAAATCACTTTTCATGTGTATTTGCACAAATAAAGTTTGATCTCTGTAACACACAAAATAAACAGTGGGATGGAAACATAAACTTGTTTTAAAAATCAGTTTATGTTGCATAAAACTTGTTGCGGTGTTCGTCTAGAATCATTGATACATGATGGCTGACCAACAACATAGCTTCCAGGGAAAAAATGAGGAAAATAAGCAAAAAATGGTTATGTTGGTGCATGTCACTTAAACTTGGAAACAATCCCTCTGCCATGTCAGAAGATACCAACAAAATGCAACTCATAAATATATATATGATAGGCTTAACTTTAGATATAGTCAGCAAGACGGTTGAATATTGAAAAATTTCAGGAATTAACCCAGAACAAAAAATCCGTTCTTTTATTTTCATTCACACAAGTAGTTCTCACTCAGATAAATATGCTGATGGATTACTCTGGGTCTACACATGGGATTAAAAACTATTGAAAGAGTTAAGTTATGAAGGATCAAGCATATGATTCCCATACAAAATATTTTGTTAAGAGAGCAGTAAAGATGGAAAGATGTTAAATGCATAAATGTTTAAAAAACAAAACCTAGAATGTAGAAAATCTGGAAATGTATTTCCAGTTCTTTACTGCCAGGTTGTAACTAACCATTCATTTTCCCACCAATCAAGTTCTTTCCACCACCCATCAACCCCTTCGAATCTTCACAAGTTAAACAAACGTAGAAAGCTTATATTAGGACAAAGACATTTTCCATGAAAAATATTTGTAAATATAATAACATATGTGAAATAACATGGTAGTCAGATTTATTTGCTATAGATCAATGTTCACATATGAGCCATATACTCAATTAGTTTCAAATTGAAATTGTCAACTTCAGCGCACAAACACCACATTTATTGATGCAACACCCATCATTCTTGAAACACTTGGCAGAACTCCACTAAAGCCAAACCCTGATGCTCTGTTTTGCACCCTTATTTTGTAGTAAAACTTGCTACTCAATTTTGAGACCATGACATTTTAAAAACATATAGGGTATCATTTTCAAATGTACTCAATGCTGCCCCAATTCTGCTCCCATTCATGTCAATGCAAGTTTTAACACTGACTTGAATGAAGGGTAGTTAGGCCAATGCAGAGTTCTTTGCAAAATCCCATTACCAATAAATATTTTAATAGACTGCCATGCAGTCACTGCAAATTCAATTGACCAGTCAGAGGAACAAAGTTAAGCTTAAGTGGCCGATGGAAATCGGTTGAGTGGTAGTGAATGGTCATTTATTTCATGGCAGTGGGGGATTGTCTGTAAACCTTAACCTGGACATTTCCAATGGCTCTTATGCAATATAGGCAGGCATCTTTACAAATATGGAGCCCAATTAACATTCATGGAACTCCATGTGTGTGTCAGTGTCTGCCTATGTGGATCACTGGCAAGACTGTGTGCTCTATTTTTTATTATGAATGTATGACACACTTTAGCAAAATCAACAAATTATTTCTATCTGCTGAGTAGTTAAGACTGTATTCTTTGTGATCTAATCCTTCATTCCTTTCCCACTGATGTCCCCAAATAGCTTTGAAAGCTGCATATTTCAATTAATTAAAACACAAAATAAAAATTATGAAATCTGATCTCACTCTCTCATTTTTCTTCTGTGATTGCTTCCAGGAAGCTGGGAATGGAAGGATAAAAAACAATAATTTTTAAACACAGGGCAGTAGCTAAAAGTACAGAAAGAATACTATTGTTATTTCCAATTGAAGTACCAGGAAAAAAATGAATCTTTTATTTTATTTTTTTCAGAAATAAATCTTCCATACTTTTCAAAGTCTTTAATTTTGGCCTCCTTAAACATATTGTTCATGTAAGTCTTAAAATATTATATTTATCTTTATTATGGCTTATGCACAAAATTATATCCAAAAGGTTTTATAGGTACTAAAGCATGACATCCTTTACTCCACCACACCCTAATAGTAAGAACAATAATTTACTCATAAAGACTGATAGCTGGCATTTGTCTTGAAGTTGTTCAATGATTGCATGAGAATTAAAATAAAATTATCTTCTCATCAAAGGAGTTAGTTATCCCTGTGGGCTAAAGCTGAGGTGGAGTTATGATGAATCATATGTTTGGAAGATCTTTACTTTTCAGTGAAATTAGTAACTTCCTTGCAAATTAAATTAATTACACCTAACAAAAATCTCTATTTTCAAAACACTTACACACCCTATGGAGGTCTAAAAATAGCTGTACGACCCAATTCACCAGCAATCTCTACTCCACTCAGCTCAACTTCAGAAAACCTGCCCCTTTCGAAAAGAAATTGGAGACAGCTGAAAAATAGAGGTGTTCCACTATTTATAAACAGTAGCTTAGAAACACCTCAGCTGTGAATACGTATAGCACCACTGATTTCACTGGAGTGACACTGATCCATAGCAGCTTAAGATCTGACCCAGTGTGGCCTCATCCAGTAAAAGAATTTAGAAATATTTGAGTAGTGTTCTAGGTCTGAACAATACTTGTGGCATATTCCATGAGAGATTTAGGAAAAGAATAATGAGAACTGTCAAAAGTCTTACATTCTTCAAATTTTAAGCAAAAAATGGAATTCTTATTTACTAATGCGTGTAGTCTTAGGATGCGTCTACACTTACAAATAAGTCGACTTAAGGAGGCTTAAGTCAACTTAATTTAGTCTACATCTACACTGGGCATTCCTTAATTCGACTTAAGATGCATCTTAAGTCGAATTAAGGAAAAGTTAGTTTGAATTAATAACATCTCATTTTAATTCGAACTAGTGCTTAAGTCGACTTTATTAAGTTGACTTAAGCCAGTGGAGACACGGCATAGTGCCTAGGTGGACCTTTTAAAGTCAACTTAAAATGTTAAGTCGACTTAATAAGGTCGAAAAAGGGCCATGTCTACACTTGAAAAGTTAAGTCTACTTCTGCTAAGTCGACTTAATAAGGTTGGCTTTAAGTCAACTTAAAGTCGACTATATTAAGTCGATTTTATAAAGTCGACTTAACTTTTCAAGTGTAGACATAGCCTTAGTAATGACTAAGTGCTGTTCCCTTTACTCATCCAGGGAATATAACCAATGAAGAAGAAAGGTAAGCAGAATTTGGCCCAAGTTTTAGATGTATGTATTCATAGTGAACTGTGCTAACAAACTTTCCACAACCAATTAGCTTCTGTCACAGCACCCTGTTTTAAGTGAACTATCTCCACTTCAGTGCTGACCCTTGAATGCTTCCAAAGCCATCAAAGGCTATCTTCTTTCCCAGGGAACTCACAAGTCCTGCCCATTTGGATTGCCAGTTTAGCTCTTGGAGACAATGCAAAAAGTAGTATTGGTGCATGCAGGTTCTGACATCCCTATTGTTCTGCATCAGCTGCCATTTAATAAGTGTTTCCAACTACCTTTTAAATCAGCCTATGAAGCCTATTAAAAGCTGACACATTCTGAAGGCCATTTAGCAGCTTCCTTCTGGATCTCAATCAGGGAGCAGAAAAAGGTCTCAAGAGTTTTACTTTTTCGCTTCTTCAAAACCCAATGGCTATTAGGATGAAGGGGAACTACCCTAGTTCTATGTGTGTTGGGTGTGGCAATTTCCTGTAAAATCCCTGAAAACCCTTATTGAATTAAGTATCTTCGGAACCCATTGTATTAAATGAAAAGGTCGTGTGTTCCTGTGAGCCTTGGGAAGTGTTAAGGACTTCAGAGGACTATATTGAACAATGGGCGAGACAAGAATGGACTTTTGAACTAACTGTGTCAAATGGTTTTCCTTTAGAATCCCTAGGGCTATGTCTACACTTGTTAATTTAGGTCGACTTTAGCTAAGTCGACTTAAAGTCGATTTTAAATCAACTTTGTTAAGTCAATTTAGCATGTCCACACCTAAATTTTAAGTCGATTTAGGGGGGAACTTACAAAGTCGACCTAGAGCGTCCACACTGGATGCCTAGGTTGACTTCTAGGCGCTAGGTGGACCTGGGAGCGGTCCACGGTGGCAGGCGGGCACCCCTTGCCAAGTGCCAGGGGGCCTCTGCCTTTGCCCCATTGTACCTGGGTACAATGGGGCAAAGGGGGACAGGGACTCTGGCAGGGCATAGGGGCAGGGTGGGCAGGGCTCTGCCCTGCCCTGTGGGAGGGCATGCCAGGCTCCCTTTGTGCCCCCTCCGGCAGGGAGGGCAGTGGGGGAGTCCTGGAGAGCTCTAAGTCGACTTAGAGTCGACTTAGGGCTACTCCAGGTCTACACTGGCTTAAGTCAACTTTAGAAAGTCGACTTAAGCCTAAAGTTGACTTTAAACCAGATTTAACAAAGTCGACTTAATTTTCCTTAAGACGACTTAAGCAGCTTGCTTAAGTCAACTTAAGGAAAATGTAGTGTAGATGCAGAGTAAATTAAGTCGACTTAAGCAAGCATAAGTCGACTTAATTTACAAGTGTAGACGCACCCTAGGGGAGATGCCCACCTTTGGTTTGTAGACACCCACCCTTTTGAAGCTATGCTCTGGGGAGCGGACCATTGTCTATTGTTCTGTTCCGAGAACTGAAGATCAAGCTTTAAAGCAAAGACTTAGGGCTTGTCTATACTGAAACTGCTGTGTCGGTCTCCATGGACTGAGGGATCGATTGAGCAGCCAGTGGAGATCCACTCGATCAATCCCGGAAGTGCTCTCTTTTCGACACAGTAACTCCACACTCACCTCTTTGCCCCCACCAGAAAAGAGTAATGCTGGGTCGAATGGAGAGCATTTCCCCTTGCTGCCAACCACTGAAGACGTTGCAGTAAGGGAGGGTAAGTAAGTCAATAGGAGGTACGCATTCTATGGTATTTAGCTTACTTATCTCCCATCAACACAGCATGGCAGTATAGACCAGGCCTTAGTCAATGGGTGTGCCTGTTCTGAGCTAACACTATTATGAACTTGTAAACACAGGAGAACCACAAGTGGGACTAGATTGACTCCTTCCAGAGACCCTGCTGGAGTTGGGAGAGGCGTATGATCTCTGATGAGCATATTAACATGCATTTACATTCTTTATTGTTTTTAGCATTTTTTTTCCTGAAATGCTTTCAGCTTAAGAATAAATGTGCTTGCTTAGAAAGCTGTCTGATTATTACACTATTCATAGGCCATGAAGGGAAAGCAAAGGGCAGACACTGGTCAGTTCAGGCAGTTTGGCTTTCTGAGAATAAAACTGTGTACGCACAAAATCACATAATCTTAGGACTGGAAGAGAGCTTCTAGTCCAGTCCCCTGCACTCAAGGCAGGATCAAGCATTGTCTCTAAACCATCCCTGGAGAGGTGTATGTTCAACCTGCTCTTTAAAATCTCCGTTGAGAGAGATTCCACAACCTCCCAAGGCAATTTATTCCTGACAGTTAGGAAATTTTTCCTAATGTCCAACCTAAATTGTCCTTGCTGCAAGTTAAGTCCATTGCCTCTTGTCCTATCCTCAGAAGTTAACAAGAACAATTTTTCTCCCTCCTTCTTTTAACAACCTTCTCTGTATTTGAACATTTTTATGTCCACCCTTAGTCTTCTCTTCTTCAGACTAAACAAACCCAATTTTTTCAATCTTCCCACATAGGTCATGTTTTTTAGACCTTTAATCATTTTTGTTGCTCTTCTCTAGACTTTCTATAATTTGCCTACATCTTTCCTGAACTGTGGTGCCCAGAACTGGACAAAAATACTCCAGCTGAGGTCTAATCAGTGGAAACTAGAACAGAAGAAATACTTCTCATATATTGCTTACAACACTTGCTAAAAGAGGAGAGAGGAAAAAAGAGGAGACAGAGAGGGGACATGATAATAGTTTTCAAGTACCTAAAAAAAAGAGATTGTTATGAGGAGAAGAGAGAAAAATTATCTTCCTTAACCACTGATGATAGGACAAGAAGTAATGGAGTTAAATTACAGCAATAGAGGTTTAGTTTGGATGTTAGGAAAAATTTCCTAACTGTCAGGACTAAATTGCCTTGGGAGGTTGTGGAATCTCTGCCATTGGAAATTTTTAAGAGCAGGTTAGGCAAACACTTGTCGGGGGTGGGTTCAGATGGTACTTGGTCCAGCTATGAGTGCAGGGGACTGGCTTGATGACCTCTCATGGTCCCTTACAGTTTCTATGATTCTTTAATAAACTCCAGATGTTTGCCCCACCCTTTTTTTTTTTGCAACACTCCTACACTGTTACTCATATTTAGCTTTTGATCCACTATGACCCGCCCTGACCTTTCAACAATACTCCTTCCTAGTCAGTCATTTCCCATTTTCTATGTGTGCACTTGGTTCTTTCTTCCTAAACGGAGTACTTTGAATTTGTCCCTATTGAATTTTATCTCACTTACTTCAGATCATTTCTCCAGTTTGTCCAGAACATTTTGAATTTTAATCCTTTGCTCTCAAGCACTTGCAACCCTCCCAGTCTGGTATTGTTCACAAACTTTATAAGAGTATTTTGTATGCCATTATCTAAATCATTGATGGAGATATTGAACAGAACCAGTCCCAGGATTGATCCCTGTTGTACTCCACTTGAAATACTCTTCCAGATTGACTATTAACCACTGATAACTCTCTAGGAACAGATTTCCAACAAATTATGCACTCACCTTATACTAGCTCCATCTAGGTTGTATTTCCGTAGCTTTTTTATGAGAAGGCCATGCAAGACATATCAAAAGCCTTACTAAAGTCAAGACATATCACATCTACCACTTGCCTCCTATTCACAAGGCTTGTTACCCTGTTAAAGAAAGCTAATAGGTTGGTTTGACATGTTTTGCTCTTGATACCTCCATGCTGACTGTTACTTGTCACCTTATTATCTTTTATGTGTTAGCAAATTGATTGCTTATTATTTGCTCTTTATCTTTCCAGATACTGAAGTTGAGCTGACTGGTCTATAATTTCCTGGGTTGTCTTCAATGCCAGATTTAGGCACAAGATGAGTAAGCCATGATTTAGGGCCTCACATTATGAGAGGCTTCTAAATATGTCAGAGATAACTAAGAAGATTTATCATAATTGAAATTGCTTTGGCCTAAATAACCTTTCATATAAAATCCACTGCACAATTTCTGAACCCTGATCTCCCCATCCCAATTCACACTCAATCCCATCAATTTCCCTTCCAGGACAACTCACATAATCCACAGGTTGCCCAATCTCACCTCACTATCAAGAGCAAACAATGAAATCGTTTATCATTTATTTTTTCCATTACCCTTTCTTTTATGATGTAATACCCTTTTTTTCTCTTTATTTTTTATGGTATGGGGCCTCTGAATCTTGACATAGTTTAGGGCCTAAGCATGTCTTAATCCAGCCCTGGTTGTCCTTATTTCTGTTTTTATAGATTGGTGCTATAATTGCCCTTTACCAGTCCTCTGGAATCTTTCACATCTTTCATGACTTCTCAAAGCTAATGGCTCAGATATCTCCTTAGTCAGCTCCATGTGTATCGTAGGATGTATTTCATCAGGCCCTGGTGAACCAAAGACATCTAACTTTAATTTATTTTTTCCCTATTTTAGCCTCTGTTTCTACCTCATTTTCACAGTAATTCTTTAAATTAGATGTCCAATTTCTACTGAACTTTTTTGGTGAAAACTGAAACAAAACAAAAACTACAGAACTTGGAAAATCTCAGTCAGGAGGGAAAAAAATGCAGATCTCTGCCCAAGAGAGGTGATGGCTGAGAAGCTAGGAGCCTAGAGTGAGTGCCCTAGAGGGGTACCTCAGGTGCTTTGAACTGTGACTCCATCATCAAGGCAAGAAGATCTATAATAGTGGTTTAAGGTGCCTTCCCGAGAGATGGGGACCCATGTATTTCTCCTTTTGGTCATTCAGGGAGTGGGATTGAAAATGTATTTCTGAACTTTTCAATGGGCTAGACCCATCTGCCTCCTGCTGTATTAAGGACTTTGAATGTCAAATGTGTACACACACATAAAAAGGTGATATTGCTATAGTGCAAAGGTGGCCTTACTGACCCTGTAGGACCCTCCCCCACTGGCAGAATCCTCTAGCCCCACCACCCTGCCACAGGGCCAAAGCTCCAAGTTCTCCACCCCAGTCTGGTGGGTGAATTGGGATAGACAGAGGGGGCTCCGTAAGCCTCTCTTTAACTGTAAAAGAGCCACATGAGGCTCAAGAAACAGAGTTTGGCCACTTCTGCTATATTGCAATACATCTGTGGCCATCTAAAACTCTTTGTGATTGTCCTTATATTTCACAGCAAAAGAAATTTTAGAACTTGGGACCTCTTGTTCCAAAAGCATAGGCCTCAGTTTCTTGAGCTAAATGAAAATCTTCTTTCTGTAATACAGGGTCTATGACACTCAAATGAACACTTGCAACTGTATACAATAGCACGCTCATGGACACAAACACACACACACACACACACACACACACACACACTATCCTGCTATTGCAGTCTTTTTATCTGTCACTTTAAAATGTTTAATGCTTCCATTTACAATATCCAAGAAAACTGTATTTCAGTAATAGCAGCTATGTTATTTTATCTGGGTCTGCTGCAGATACATTACTTCTCCCACTTGATTTTGAGTTGTTATTGGTTGTAGCAACCTGAATAGAACATGGATTGAAGAATCTCTCAGATTGCTTGGGCGAGGAGAGAAAGAGTTTGGAGGAATCTGGCACTAGGGAATCAGTCTGTTTACAGGGCTAGAATGCAAGCTGCAGTTGCAGCATCCATGTAAATAGTTCTCTATAAGAAGTCATTTTAGTTTTAAAAACAGGGGGTGCGTCTACACTTGAAAATTAAGTCGACTTAAGCTTGCTTAAGTCAACTTAATTTACCCCGCGTCTACACTACAATTTCCTTAAATCGACTTAAGCAGCTTGCTTAAGTCGATTTAAGGAAAATAAAGTCGACTTAATGAAAATTAAGTCGACTTTATAAAACCTCGAAATAAGTCGACCTAAGGCTTAAGTCGACTCCCTAGAGTCGACTTAAGCCAGTGTAGATGTGGGGTAGCCTTAAGTCAACTTAGGGCTATCCCAGGACTGCACCAATGCCCTCCCTGCCGGGGGAGGCACAAGGGGAGCCTGGCATGCCCCCCCACAGGGCAAGGCAGAGCCCTGCCCACCCTGCCCCTATGCCCTACTAGGGTCCCTGTCCCCCTTTGCCCCATTATACATAGGTACAATGGGGCAAAGGCTGAGCCCCCTGGCACTGGGCAAGGGGTGCCCCACCCCGCCCCTGTGGACCTGCCCTAGGTCCCCATAGTCCCTAGAAGTCGACCTAGATGTCCAGTGTGGACGCTCTAGGTCGACTTTGTAAGTTCCCCCCCAAAGTCGACTTAAAATTTAAGTGTAGACTCACTAAGTCGACTTAGCTAAAGTCGACTTAAAATTACAAGTGTAGACATAGCCATGGAGTCTTCTCATGTCATTACCAAGCCTATAATAAAATACTGGTAGTATTTTGAAGTGGTGCTTAACCAGTTTAACAAAATCATCATCATAAGAGAGGCAAAGCTTGGTTTATAGCAGTGACTAATCCAATAAAATTGCAAAGCAAGTCAAAGGGCAAGCTCAGTAAATGAGAGCAAGAGATTTTTCACATTTCTTTCCCCTTAAACACACTAAAGAAGATGCAGCCATAATAAAGCCACCCAGACATGTCCTGCTCAGTGTAAACCATGGCATTCGAAGAAAGCCTTGCCCATGTCCTTATAGATATCAACTCATCCTTAATTAGAGCTGTATAAACCAATTTGTGCAGCTGGTGTTAATTGACTTTTATAAAAACAGTAACTGTAGCAGCCTTAAAAATGGTTTCCAGTGGGGAGATATTTATCTGGAAAAGTGGTAAATTTTCAAATGTGGCGAAGATATCAGGGGGGCTAATTTGACACACAGCTCTACTGCAATCTATAGAGCTACACTGATTTACGCCAGTTGAGAATCTGGTCCCTTGTAATTTGTTCCAGGTTGGATTTCACCATGGACAATTCTGTAAATTTGTGAAAAGACATACCAAAATACTCTAAGCTAGTTGGATGGTTTTCCACATGGCACTCCTCTTACCATGGCAGATAAATTAAGCCATGTGTTGTAATCTACCCCCACCCTTTCTCTCAAAAAGTAGTAGCAAATATATGTGAATGAAATTGTTAGACTATTTGGTCCAGACAATCAGGAAAGGACTCAAGTTGCTACATATGTGTGCTAATCCATAATGATTCGTACTAGGCACACTTTTTTCTTGAAACAGAGTTTTCTTTCAGCTACACTCTACAGAAGTCAGACATGTTATAAGGGAACCGAAATATCAGTGGAATTCACAGAGAAGTTGAAAAATGTTCAACTCTGATGCCAGAAAAGAGTGAACTATAAGGAAACAAAGGCCCACCTTTTAACTAGTCTTCATTTTCGTATGAGGAAGATATGCTCAGCTCATTTGTAGGGGCCAAGCAAGCACTTTGAAAATCCACTTCTCTGATTTCTTCGAGCATACCTCAGTAATAATCATCATGACTTCAGCAGAATAGTCAGCTGTAGCAAGTGTTTGCTGGCATTACAGATGGTCCCAAGCCATAAAATTAGGATACAAACTCTAATCCAAATCTCATATAGTTTGGTAACTGACTGATCTTTGGCTACTGGTGGTGGATATACCAGTGGCCTAAGAAGGGAGGGTAGATGGGGTGGGCTCTGAGTTATTACAGATAATTCTTTCTTGGTGACTGGCTGGTGAGACCTGCCCACATGCTCAGGGTTTAACTGATCTCCATATTTGGGTCGGGAAGGAATTTTCCCCCGGGTCAGATTGGCTAGGGCTCTGGGGCTTTTTCGCCTTCCTCTGTAGCATTAGGAACTTGCTGGCAGATTCTCTGTATCTTAAAGTCTTTAAATCATGATTTGAGGACTTTAATAACTCAGTCATAGGTTAGAGGTTTATTGCAGGAGTGGATGGGTGAGGTTCTGTGACCTGCATTGTGCAGGAGTTCAGACTATATGATCATACTGGTCCCTTCTGATCTTTTGAGTGTGAGTCTAAGGAGCAGGTTCAAATTTTGATTTAGGTCCATCTGTAGCTGGCACAACTGCCTTGCAGAAGAATATCTTATCAAAGAACAAAATGTATGTTAGAATGTGAGTGTCATTAAAATTCTCTGCCAATTTGCTTCCTCTCTCGTCTTCATAATAGGGAAGGGGAGGGTGGAAAATTATCTTGTAGACTTTGGAATCTATTTTCTGGTCTTGCTGTATCTATTCAATACCTTTCTATTTATGAGTTGGCAAGCTACACCACCTCCTATTTCAAGAATCACCAGAGCGCAGAACAACGTAGTGAATGCTTAGAGAAAGAAAGTGCAGGTCTTGAGTGTGCTGCATAATTAATAGCTATATTCAAGCTGAAATGGGTACACAATACATATTGCTCAGTTCAATTACATTATACTCAAGAGTAACGTGGAATGGAGAGAAGAGAGGCCCTCGGTGATGGAAAGTCAGGTTAGGGACTACTTAAAGAAATTGGATGTGCACAAGTCCATGGGGCTGGATGAACTGCATCCAAGGGTGCTGAGGGAGTTGGCTGAAGTGATTGCAGAGCCACTGGCCATTATCTTTGAGAACTCGTGGTGAATGGGGGAGGTCCCGGAGGATTGGAAAAAAGCAAATATAGTTTCTATCTTCAAGAAAGGGAAAAAGGAGGATCTGGTGAACTACAGACCGGTCAGCCTCACCTCAATCCCTGAGAAAATCATGGAGCAGGTCCTCAAAGAATCCATCCTGAAACACTTGGAGGAAAATAGAGTGATCAGGAACAGTCAACATGAATTCACCTTTCTGTCCACCATAACCTCCAGGTACTTTTCTACAGTGCTGCTACTTAGCCGATCGGTCCCCAACCTGTAGCTGTGCATGGGATTTGCTTCAAGGGCAAATTGTGCCTGACCAACCTGATTTCCTTCTATGATGAGATGACTGGATTTGTGGGTACAGAAAGAGCCATTGACGTGGTATACCTCGACTTTAGCAAGGCTTTTGATACGGTTCCCACAGCATTCTCGTTGGCAATTAAGGAAGTATGGGTTGGACAAGTGGACCGTAAGGTGGATAGAAAACTGGCTAGATCAACAGGCTCAGCAGGTAGGAATCAAAGGCTCGATGTCTAGTTGGCAACCGGTAACGAGTGGAGTGCCCAAGGGGTTGGTCCTGGGGCCGGTTCTGTTCAACATCTTTATTAATGATCTTCATGATGGGATAGACTCCGTGCATAGTAAGTTCACGGATGACACCAAGCTGCGGGGAATGGTAGATACTCTGGAGGGCAGGGACAGGATCCAGGGAGACTTGGACAAATTGGAACACTGGGCCGAAAGAAACCTCATGAGGTTCAACAAACACAAGTGCAAAGTCCTGCACTTAGGATGGAAAAATCCCATGCACAGCTACAGGCTGGGGACTGATCGGCTAAGTAGCAGCACTGTAGAAAAGGACCTGGGGGTTATGGTGGACAGAAAGATGAATATGAGCCAACAGTGTGCCCTTGGTGCCAAAAAGGCCAATGACATATTAGGTTGCATCAGTAGGAGTATTGCAAGCAGATCGAGGGAAGTGATAATTCCCCGCTATTCGACACTGGTCAGGCCGCATCTGGAATACTGAGTCCAGTTTTGGGTTCCCCACTACAGAAAGGATGTGGACAAATTAGAAAGAGTCCAGTGGAGGGCAACAAAAATGATTAGGGGGCTGGGGCACATGGCTTATGAGGAGATACTGAAGGAACTAGGCTTATTTAGTCTACAGAAGAGAAGACTGAGGGGAGATTTGATAGCAACCTTCAACTACTTGAAGGGTTGCTCCAAAGAGGAGGGAGCTAGGCTGTTCTCGATGGTAACAGAGGACAGAACAAGGAGCAATGGTTTCAAATTACAGCTGGGGAGGTCAAGGTTGGATATTAGGAAAAACTTTCTCACTAGGAGGGTGGTGAAGCATTGGAATGGTCCACCTAGGGAGGTGGTAGAATCTCCATCTTTGGAGATTTTTAAGGCCTGGTTAGACAAAACCCTGGCTGGGGTGATTTAGTGGGAGTGGTCCTCCTTTTTAGCAGGGGGTTGGACTAGATGACCTCATGAGGTCCCTTCCAACCCTATTATTCTATGATTCTATGATTCTACTTACGTCCCTGCAGGCCCTCATCGACCACTGAGGGATCTTCCAGGACATCTACATTGGCTGGCCAGGGAAGGTGCACAACACCCACATCCTCAGGAACTCTGGCCTGTAGTGGCACATGCAGGTGGGCACCTTCTTCCCCAAGCACACCATCACCCTCGGGGACATGCAGGTGTCCATCCTGATCCTGGGGGATGCTGCCTACCCTTTGCTGCCCTGGCTGATGAAGCCATACACAGCCAACTTGGATGCCAGCAGGGAGCTGTTCAACCGCCAGCTCAACTGGTCCCGCCTGGTCATCAAGCGTGCCTTTGGCCATCTCAAAGCCCATTGAAGGGCCCTCCTGACCTGCCTGCACCTCGCTGAGAGGAACATCCCGGAAGTTGTCAGCACCTGCTGTGTCTTCCTTAACCTTTGTGAACTGCTGGGGGAAAGGGTCCCCCCCATCTGGGAGGCCAAAGGTGAACACCTTGCTGCTGTGTACAAACAGCTGGACACCGTGCCCCAGATGCAGTGGGCCCAGCGGCGAGCAGTCATCATCTGCGACGCACTGAAGGCCCACTTCGTCAAGCTCTTCCTCCCTGGTGCCAGGAATTCTGGGAGGAAGGTCTGGAGGCCATTGAGGTTGACTTAGCTAATTAAGTCGACCTAGGACATCCACACCGGAGTTAGGTCGACTTAACGAATCAACTTAAGCTTTAAGTCAACCTAAAGACCAGTAGTTATTAAGTCGACTTAAGGAACTGCTTAAGTCGACTTAATGAAAGCCAGGTGTGGACGCAGTTTTGTTTAAGTCAACTTAAGCCTCCTTATGTCGACTTAATTTGCAAGTGTAGACGTAGCCTAAGAATCCAAGGAAGTGTTCTTTAAACTAAGTAGCTTTTTATACATAGGGTTTGATGATAAATCAAAGAGTATTTTCTCCAAGTGATTTGTTTCAGGCTGATGAAAGTCAGTGATACAAGAGTATTTGAATCTGCTATACTTTTCACCTCATTGCTATGACATTATTTTATTTTTAATTGCTAATTCTTAAGTAGTAGAAATAACTTTTTTTTTTAATCTCACCTTTGTTTCTTAAATTATTAGGGTTAAGATCAGTCATGGCCAGTTCTAGGATTCCTGCCCCAAGGAGTTGCAATAGACATGGATATAGAATCAGGGTTGGTTGAAATCATCAAGATCTGGTTTGTGAAAGGGTTCACAAAGCAAAATGACCCTGTAGTTTGGTTTGCAAGCTTCATTTCAAAATGGCAGGATATAAACAAGACTCCAGTGTCTTTCGTGGAGGCTTTTCTTAGCTGAACTCCAACCTCCAACAGAGAATCTTTGAAATGGCCTCTCTCTCCTGGCTGCTTCCTCTTCTTTGTTCAACCAGTTTCCCAGCTTACAACTTTCGCTGCATTCAAAAATCAAAACAAAGTACTTTCAGAATATTTTGTTTCCCAAAAAATCCAAGATTTTGACTTTCTGTCCCAATTTAGGATGAACTCAAATTTTGAAATCTCACAATTTCCAGACAACAGAAATTCCACTTTTTTTTATTTAGCTCCACTTTATAAGTTTGGGATGTTAACATATATCAAGATGTACCTTGAAAATTATATAGTCATGTATACAAATCATTTCCTCCTTGACTGAATGACAACCATCTTTGGGCTAGACTTTAGCAACCTATGATAAATGCCGGTATACTACATGACAGATTGAGTTCCAATTCTGCAGAAGAGATATCTGTCCATTATGTAATCACAGACTTCTTTGGTCCTGTACGGAGTCCCTATTAAACCAATGGGACTCCATGTGTATAATGGTCCATGCAGGAGAATTCTTTATAGCGTGAGAGCCTTAGATATTAAAGTTGAAAAACAGAATTAAATGTAATTCTTTCTATTTCTATCAAGATTTGAAATGTCAATGAAAAGTTGCTACTTTTAAACCAGTTCTACCAGATAGGAAGGCAATTTAACCAAATTGTAATTTGAGTCAGGGCACCAAACTTTGGAAAAAAATCCGATTTTATTTTTAAAGAACCCCAATTACCTGGACCCCCTAACCGTAAGTATACTGCTATAAGTAGCGGTGCAGCAAAATTCAGATGGTACAGTGCAACTATTGGAAAAAATAAACATATACTGGTTTTCCTTGAAAGTCTCCCATCTTTATATTGCAAATTGCAGTCCATGGTTTTTGGATGCTGGAATTACACCAAAGATGCTGTATATTGTTCATGTGCAAATTCTTTTTTTCTTGCTACTCCAGATGCCAGCCAATTTATACTTAAAGATCTTGACTTTATTGCCAGGAGATGGGTAGTTACAAGCTTATCTTGGATGATTTCCCTAACTAATGGAGTTGTTTCAAGACACAAGAAGAACTGAGTGAATGTGAATTATGATGTATAATAAGAACAAAAGGAGAAAAGGCAGTGAGTGATAAGTCCTTGGTTAATGGTTTGGGTAATCTAGTATCTACACTTATCTGAGATAGAATATGGAAATCACAAGATCTAGTTATCAACACATGGAAGCAGCATAAATGAAAATTGTGAATGGTTCAAATACATCACACAGAATCAACTTATAAAAGAAGGAGCTCTTAGGGAATTTATCTGTCGTACGGAATCCGAGTTAAGCCCCGAAGGAGAGTTCTCTTATACAACAATACCTCTTTGAAGGTATACATCTATTATACAGCCAGAGCAGTGCTTCCAAAGGCACAACAAAGGAAGAGCTAAACAGAATCAATTTTGACAGTATAACTGAAAGCCATCTACCAACTATTAGCCTATATGAACGCAACAATGTGGACAGAGATCAAGGTTACATGAGGATCACCAGCAGCTCTTCCTTCTAGTCCCTCTTAAAACATTGAAATTCCTTCAAAAGTTTTATGAATCTTAGTTCTGCTGAAAGAAATGTGGGGTCCCAATGGCTGAAAATCATAAGCACAAAGCACCCAAAACCAGATATTTACCATTTGATCAATTCTTTTTGTTGTATCCCATCCCACTTATTGCATTTTTTAAGACAGCTATTTACATTGTGAGCTCTTGGGAAAGAAAGTGTGTCATCTTCCCTGTCTACAGAATGCCTTGTACTCAGTTGGCCCTATATGAACCAAACAGACACTGCTAACTATAACACTGCTATTCCCCTTCCAGTTTTTTGGTTCTCTTCAGGACCAGACTGATCTCTGCCCAGAGGCAGCCTTAGCCTATCTGGGGCCCTAGGCAAAGGACCATTGCGGGGCCCCCTATAAGGCTCCCTGGTGCCAGCCACTATGTCCCCGGCATCCCACTGGGGCCCTGAAACCTCCCCCTGTAGCCCCGGTGCCACACCAGGAGCCCTGAAAACCTCAAAAAGCCCCCTCATGGTTCCCTACCCCACTGGGGGCCCCAACCCCACCACAACACCAGCTCCCCATGGCCAGCTCCCTCAGCAGTATGGCGGCCCACTGGGTACCCTGAAACCAGCCCTGGTGACATGCCGGGACTCCCAATTCCCCCACTGCAAACCCTACAGAGGGTGAGCAGGCTTCCCCCCTGCTGCCGCAGGGTCCCCCAGTGCCTTCAGCAGCAAAGGCAAGGGCTGGAATTGCAGAGTGCAGAGCTGGGCCCAAGGGCGGAGCAGCCAGCCCAGGGGCGGGGCGGAAGTGTGGAGCCCGGCCTCTGGGCCAGCCCGCCCTGCCTCCCTCCATGCAGATTGTCCCTGGGCCCCATCCTCCCACAGGAATACCCCTACCCTGCCCCTCCTTCCCCGCCGCTGGCCCCCACTGCCCACCATGTGTTCCGTAGTGCAGGACAGGAGGCAAATGCAGCTTTTGGAGTAGGTGAAGGGGCCCCTCACTGCTTGGGGCCCTAAGCGGCTGCCTGCTTCGCCCACCCCAGAAGCCACCTGTGTCTCTGCCAGCACCATTTCAGCATTGGGAATAAAGATTGTCACATCTCTTGCCCCCATGACGAGGTACTCAGCCATTACTCACCTACTTATTCAATCTCCTCAGAATGAAGAGTCCTATTTCCTCCTGACATTTCCTCACAAGAGGGATTATTCTCAACAAGAGACACTTCCTGGACAACTTGGACTATTTTAAATAAACAACAGATTTTATTGGCAAACAAATGATCAAAACAGAGAAAAACCACAAAATAAAAGTGAATTGGGGGATAAACATCTATCTGGATACCACAGACGCAACATGCAGCGGCCACAAAGATTTTTATTCCACCCTTTCTCAATTTAAGTGAAATTCTGTGTGCAATACCCCCTGGAAGAAACCCACAAAGGAACCGCAAATCCTACCTGGCCAACTGCCATCTGCAGTTATCAATAGAGAGGAAATTCATTCTTTGGCTATGTCTACACTGGCAAGTTAGTTCGAATTAAGGAAGCTTAATTCGAACTAATTTAAGCCTTGGCCACACTAGGCTTTCATTAGTTCGAATTAAGGGCTTCCTTAATTCGAACTAATAAATTTGATTATACTTTTCAAACTAATGGTTAATTTGAACTAGTTAGTTTGAATTAACGCAATGTGGCCATGTTAGTTCGAACTAAGCGCTTACTTCGAACTAACCGGCACATTGAACTTAATGCAACTGACTAATTCGAACTAGCATTCTAGTGGGGCCATGCTAGTTCGAATTAAGTTAATTCGAACTACCTAAATTAACTAATTCAAACTAACTTTAGTAAGTGTAGACATAGCCTTTGTGTCCATTCAGTGACTCCCCTTGGGCTTCTTCAGTGACTGTGCCTCTTGCAGTTGAGAAGAGGTGACTTGAAGCTGAGGGACACAGACAGACCCTGTAGTTCCTTGTAGATTTCAAACTGACAAGCACAATCTGTATTGCCTCACTGGATTAAGCAGTTATTGAATGGGGTGCTAACAATGTAATACCCAATCCTGATTCTGGAGGACTTGTGTGAAAAAAGAATTCCATTTCCATGCTCATTCACTGCATTCCTTAATTCTTTCTTGGCCTGATCCTTTTGAATTCAAATTGATTGTGGGTTGGGATTTCATGAATAGTTTGTTATGGTTTCTCTTCCTGCACTGAGCCTGGAGAACTAACCTAAAATATAAAAGCATGCTGACAATAGATCATCACCAGCTAGGGCATCCTCTGATTGCTGGAACTGCTAAATATAATGAGTATTGGCAATAGCTGGGGTCTGCCCAGTTTTACTTGTAGATTGCACTAGGGGTTGAAACTGACAATCAATTTGAATTTGGTTTTGGTACAAAATCACCTCACTTAAAAAAAAGTTTCAAAGAAAAATAGTAAATTGCCATTGATGAGAAAAGCTAAGCCTCTAACTGATAAAAAACAAATCCTCATCTTTGCAGTTAACTGGGGAGTGACTACCCTGGCTGGTCAGCCTTCTCCATCTTTGTCAACTATCCGAAATGAAGTCAGGAATTGTATCAACTCTGGTTTATAGCTGCGAATTTTCTCAGCACTAAACACAGCCAGAAGCTAATTCAATGGGTTATGATTCCATCTGACTCTATAGTCATGGTATGTTTGTAGTTAACATCTTCTGGGGCCCTCAGCCTTGCTGATCATACATACCCATTCATTCACAGATGGCCAAATCCTGGATTCCAGCATGGGTGACTATGCACTGGGTATGGTCTCAGAAATGAAGAGTTTCTCTCTATCCCAGGCTATTTTGTTGTTAGTATTGCATGATGAAGTAGCCCATGTGACCTTCACATTCCTCTCCAATGGGAGAATGTATAAATGCAAACCCAGAACGTATACAATATTTATATATGGGATCAAGTTCAGTTTGGAGGTATCACCATAGATTTAAAATGTTTTATATTAGGAATCAATTTGACCTATCATGTTATGTCATGCTTAAATTATTAAAAGAGCACTGATTACAACATGTACCAACAAAGGATTTTCTACTGGTTTGATATTGCACCAGTGTCAACATTAATTCTTTCAATGTCAAAATAACCATTTGCTCTTGTAACTTCTGTCTCTTTTCTCCCTAAGCAATGTGAGTACATAAGCTTTTCAGTGCCTCTTCTCTTATATTGTGCCTTTAGATCCAGTGGGATGCTTAGGAAGATGACTTGCAATGACAAGGTAAAAAGCAATGGGACAATATTTCCATTTCTTCGAGACCCCAGATATACAGTATTTTAACAGCTATCTACTGCAATGATTGCTTCATGGAGAAAAACCGGGGAAATAAGTGAAAGTGAAAATGACATTCCCTTGCAACATAAATAGATTGCCAGATTGTCATTACTGACCTCCTGTTTCCTCTATGACGACAACCCAGCTCCTATTTAACTGCACAGGGAGTAGAAAATCTTGTCTTTGTTCCACATTGGCTTTTGCTGAACAGAAAACATTTCACATTTCCCTCCTTTTCTTTACCCATGTCATTCCCAGAGGGTCACCATGGACCAGATGTGAAAAGAGCGAGTCACACACATGAACATAAATTCTTCACTATGTGAATGTGATCTTTTAGCCACATATAATGAAATGCTGAGCTTGTCAGGCTAATCAGTCACAACATCAGACTTGCCAACTGATCAGTACTAATCACAGCTATCAGATTCACAGTTCACTGAGTTTTTCCAGATTTATAGGGGAAACAATTTGGAATTTGGGTGTTTATAGTATAGTAGAAAGTACAGTATACTTTTATACATAATATAGCTATGTGTAGAATTAACAGGAAAGCAGCAGCCTTGAAATCTTGAGGCAAACACCAGAAAAGAGCAAATTGATTCCTGATGACATCTTTTCCTCTGAAATTTTTGAAGGACCCAGAATTTTTTCAAAAGCACCCTTCTTTTATCATTTTCATATGATCATTAGAACAACATGACATTATCTGCTGTTACTGTACACCGCATGTAAGTATGATTTATTTTTGATAAATCTCTTGTAAGGCTTTGATCTCCTGTTCTCATGAATCACGTTACAGAAGAATTTACTGTATTTCATTTAGAAAATCACTTTGAAAAGGTCTGCTCTCTTCATTTATCTTTTAGGGACCAATCCTACACTCCCTACTCAGGGAGGTTCCCATTGACTATAGTATAGTGGGAGGTTTCTTGAGGCAACTGCATGATTACACACTATAGAATTATTTAGTTTTAATTTTTCTTTACCTAATTAATCAGACTTAAACAAGTAGAAGCCTGTTTCATGGAAACTTTTCAAACAGCCATCAGATATAGATGTGTAAATAAACCTTTATTTGTTATACTTTGATTAAAAAAAATAAATTAAGGTCTCAATTCAGGAAAACATTGGAGCACATGCTGGTGAGGAAAGATTGTCTACTGCTTCAATATCATTCACATATTGCAATTTCGGTCTTAGGGCTTTGTTGGCTGAATGTGAAACTTCCCCCAGGCTGATATAAGCCAGCTGCACCTCTACTCAAGTCTACACTTACACAGTCTTGCAATTAGGAAAGATGATCCAGGGGTTGGATGCTAGCCGGTCGGAGACCCAGATTCAATTCCCTGCTCTATAGCAGACTTCATGCATGACTATGAGACTCAATAAGAGAATTTGGAGCCACATTCCCTGCTGCCTTAAGTGGGCACAGCCATACGGAAGCTAAGGAAACATTTATACCAGCAGATAATTTGAGCTTTCATGTGAGAATGTTCTGCAAAATTGGGCCCTCTAGTCTGAAATCCTATGATAAAGGTAGGCACCTAATCATTTTACATTAAAATTATTGCCCAACCTAAAAAACACTCCCAAGCGTAGCACGCACTTCTGTGAGCAATCACATTGATATAAATGGCATTACTCACAGCAAGAAACACTATGTGCTGTTGTGCTGCTGGACTGGGCCTATGGTGCTAATGAAAGTAACAGATCAAATGTGGATAAGATACAATTATACAGTACATATCCAGATAACAAGGCACTTTAGCCTAGATACTCCCATCTGGTTCATTGCACAACCAAATTATACTATTTATGAATAACCAATCTTCATTAAAAAAGTTAATAAAGTATTAGTGAAAGTATGTTCTCTCCATACAGCACGTAAGTGAGCGTCCCCTCCAGGAAGAATTCAAATGCAGTCTTTAGCAATACTGAAAGGAGAGCAAATCTGGCAAGCACGACCAGCTGCCTCAAGGCTAATTGCAACAACTTCTCTGCCATACTGTCTCTTTTACAATTTGCTATGCAAAAGTAGCAGAAACTGGAGTTTTCATTCTGGAGGTAACTTTGGAATTGTTTTCATTCCAGAACAGAACAACATCAACAACAACAAAAAAGTGTCTAAATTGCCCAATGGGGGGGTGGCCCTCACAGATGTTCCCCTGTGCCAGGTTTTGTCTCCCTTGTTTGTGTGGCCACCCCTCTCAGGCTGCTCATGGGAATGGCTTTTTTACAGCTTCTTTGGTGCCATGGCCCTGCCTAGGGAGGAGGCCCCTGAACTATTGTTCCAGCCCTGGCTCGGCGTAGGGTGGACAATGCCCAGGAGTGCAAGACCAGAGTGGCCTGTTTTTCACAAAGGGCATGAGTCACACACCAACACCTGTGACTGAGTCACATACCTGCAGCCCAAGACTCTGCCCGGACTTGCCCACAGTTTTCCCCGCCCTTTCTCCGCCCCTGTAATTCAGGGATCCTATCAGTATTACCGGCGGGAACTGTTTAAATTTGGCTATAAAAGCAGACCTTTTTGGGGCCAGACCCCAGAATAGATTCCTGCACTGCCTCCTGGCCTGATCAACCCGGGGTCTTTGGGGCACCCTTTCTCCGCTCTCAGCTAATTTTTGATTGAGCGTATCCCCGTTTTAACTCCCCTCCCACGAACAACGAATTTTCTCCTGGAGATCTCCTGAACTACGAACTACGAACTACGAGCTGAACCGAGTCCTCTCTGCACTCTTTGATGCTGTTGCTGCTTCTGCTTCCGTCCTTGCTGCTCCCCCTCTCTCAGATTCTCTCTGCCTTAGGTCGTTGGGATTGTTTTCCCCAGCGGGCAAGCTCTAAATTTACCTCGGGGTCTGTACCAGAGACCCCTTCCTGCTCCGCGGTTCCTTTCCGCCACAGTAGCATAAGCCGTGCCACTGCTGAGCCGTCTGCCTCTGTGGGCTTTGCCCGGAGCTCCCTGCTCCCAGCCATTCCAACCTCACACTGTGTTAAGTTTTACTATTGCAAGTTTGTTGCTGCTGATTTGCTGCTGATTTGCTGCACGTTTTTTTCCTTAGCTGTGTTAAGTTTTACCAGTGTAAGTTTGTTGCTACTGATTTGCTGTCGGTTTTTTCTCCTTAGTTTTATCTTTGTTAGATTAAGTTTTTACTATTGTGCCCCGTTATAGATCTGTTAAGATTCTTTCCGTGCCTTTCCTGAGCCCTTTGCTGCCTGGCCGTTGCCTTCCCCGTCTCCACGTGCTTTTCTCCGAACCCCCTTGCTGTTGTCCGCCTCTCCGTTGCTCTCCCTTTGCTCCCTCCACTGCTTTCCCCGACTTTCCCAGACCCGCTCTCCACTTCCTTTGTTGCCCTCTGTCGTTTTCCCCGACTTTCCCAGATCCATTCCCTCGCTGCCTTTTCCCTCTGCCGCTTGCCCCGAACTTCCCAAACCCTCTTTCCATTCCTTTGCCGCCGTTTTTCTGCCGCCCAAAACCCCTGTCTGGTCTTCCCCTCAAACCCCCTGTCCCCCTGTGTTTTGCTGCCCAGTTCCACCCTAGACCTCCCCTTTAGCTCCATTCCCTTGCCCAGTTTCCCCACGAGCTCCCCCCACGTGTTACCCTGCCCCCACCTTCTGAGTTTGCTTCCCTGGTCTGTTCCCCTGCTCACCTCCGCTCCAAGCACGCTCCAGCCCGTCTTTGGTGCCTCCACACCTAGCCTGCAGACTACCTAAAGTGTCCCCCTGCAGGGCTTCGAGGCTTACTGCAGCCTCTGCTGCTGTGTTTTTCCTTATCCCTCTGCTACTGCCTGCCCATACTCCCTCGTCATTTCCCCTAACCTCACTTTTACTGACTGTCTCTCGTTGGTACAGTTGCTCTGCCTCTCATTGGTACAGTGGCTCCGTCTCTCATTGGTACAGTTGCTTTGTATAACTTCAGTCATTACCTTTATTGTATTGGTTTAAACTTGTAAAAAACCCCATTGGTTTCCATTGGCTCACATTGATTTACATTGGTTTATCATAACATTTACAACTATACTATCCCACTATGACACTATACTGTTTTATAGGGAGACCCTTCTCCCGGTATCCTCCATCCCAAATTCTATATACCTTACTGCCCCATTCCATTTACCCTTGTTCACCCCCAATAAAACACCTATTGACTTGAACCTCACTAGTGTGTGTGTGTGGCAGCTGCTCCCCAAGATCCTCTACCTGCTGGCAGGGTCAGGGGGGAAAAACCAAATTTGTCTTGGGACAATAAAATGTTTGGCTTCAACATACTGAAATATTTTGTTCTAATTTTAACTATCTTTCTTTTATAATGTAAAATAAAAATTGAATCCAGTTCTTTTTTAAATGGAAAAATCAAAATGTTCCATTCTTAAAACATTGAAATCAAGGGTTGCAACTTTATTGAAAAGCTTTCTTTCAATTTTCATTTCAAAATGAATTTTTGTCAGATGAGACATTTTCACAATGCGTTTTGCTTTTGATGAATTAGCATTTTCTGATGGAAAAGTATTTCACTGGAAAATTTCCAATCAGCTCTAAAAGTATCCTGTTCTAAAGGGGTAGCTGTGTTAGTCTCGTTCAGGAAAATGAACAAGGGTTATGTCTACACTTATAAAGTTAAGTCGACTTAACGAATTGGCTACACTTTAAGTCGAGTTTTTAAGTCCACTTAACAGCAGAGATATCCATTATATTGGCTTTAAATCAACTTAATAAAGTCGACTTAACGTTAATCCCTGTCTACACTGGCCTTAAGTCGACATAAGGCTTAAGTCGGCCTAAAAGGAGGTGTTATTAAGTCGATTTAAGCTTTTCTTAAGTCGACTCAAGGAAATGCTTAAGTCAACTTAAGAAAAGCCAAGTGTGGACGCGGCTTTGCTTAGGTCGAGTTAAGCATCCTTAAGGAGACTCAAGTCGACCTAACTTGCCAGTGTAGACATCCCCAAGGAGTCCTGTGGCACTTTTAAAGACTAACAAATTTGTTTATCACTTGAGCTTTTTGTCCCATGAAAACTCATGCAATAAATAAATTTTTTAGTCTTTATGGCTGCGTCTACACTGGTAAATTAAGTCGACTTAAGCTTGGCTTAAGTCGACTTAATTGGCCCTGCGTCTACACTACACTTTGCTTAAGTCGACTTAAGCAGCTTGCTTAAGTCAACTTAAGCAAAATAAAGTCGACTTAATGAAAATTAAGTTGACTTTATTAAACAACCTTTCTATTCGACCTAAGGCTTAGTTCAACTTTTTAAAGTCGAATTAAGCCAGCGTAGCCCTGGGGTAGCCCTAAGTCGACTTAGGGCTACCCCAGGACTACACCAATGACCTCCCTGCTGGGGGGGGGGCACAGGGGGAGCCTGGCATGCCCCCCAAAGGACAGGGCATGTGGGCAGGGTGTGACGCTGTCTGGATTTAGGGAAGCATTTATGATATTATTTTCAATGGATATCTCATAAACGCTATAATCCATAGGAACTATGTCATGTTTGGTATCAATAGAAAGGTAGTACTTTGCTGGGAATGATTATGTAGTTTATGTCTAGGAATTCTATTTCGATTAGAAGTTAGAATTTGATGTTATAGCCATACTTTAAGGGAGTTACCTGATGAGCCATTAGGACACAATGGTTGTATTCCTTATGTCTTTAATGGCTCATCAGGTAACTCCCTGGGACCATTGTCCTGGCACATTCCTAAACATTAAGGACACAATGGTTTTAACATAAGTTAAAGTATGGATATAACACCAAATTCTAACTTCTAATCACAATAGAATTCCTAGACATAAACTATATAATCATTCCCAGCAAATTACTACCTTTCTATTGATACCAAACATGACATAGTTCCTATGGATTATAGAGCATTTATGAGATATCCATTGAAAATAATATCATAAATGTTTCCTAAATCCAGACAGCGTCACACCCTGCCCACATGCCCTGCCAGGGTCCCTGTCCCCCTTTGCCTCATTGCACACAAGTGGTGCCCCCCCTGCCACCGCGGACCTACCCAAGGTCCCCCTACCCCCACAAAGTCAACCTAGAGCATCCAGTGTGGACGCTCTAGGTTGACTTTGTAAGTTCCCCTTTAAGTCGACTTTAATTTTAAGTGTAGACACACTAAGTTGACTTAACTAAGTGTAGACATAGCCTATAAGTGCCACGGGACTCCTTGTTTGTTTTGCTAAAAATACCCTGGTTTCAGTGGAAACTAACTGGTGTTGAGTAGCCCCCAGTGAAACCATGACCAAATTGTTTGTTTTCCTTAGGAAACTGTAAAAGAATATAGGGTTAAACAAGACCATTAGGATTTTCAAAGAATCTTATGTGAGTTGGCATCTGTATTCTATAAAACTATTGTGAGGGCTGGGCATCTAATTTCCTCACATTATGATGAAAATCCTAGCCAAAGTTGATTGTAATCAGGTTTGAAGCAACAACAAAAGAAGTCCAGTGGAGATCTTTTAGAGATACCTGAACCAAGTGTTAAAATTCAGTTCCCGTCATTTAGGAGGCATCCTTTCATTTTCTTAGGTTTTACATCATCAGAAATACCAGGACTCCTTCTTGAATTATCATGAGTCAGCTTTGACACCCTGGGTTAAATACAACTTTGTCTCAGTTAGTTACTAAATAAATTGTAATTCGCCATTCTGCCCTCACCTTCTTCCTAGAGCAGAAGTAGCTCTAACATCCTTAATAAACAAATAAATCTGTTCATCTTTAAAAGGGCGACAGGACTTGTTTGTTTTACTGAACTAGACTAACACGGCTACTCCTTGGGAACCTGTTAACATCCTTATGTTTGCTAAATCCACTAATGGACCCCTACTAATGATGACATTTGAGAATGAACCCTTCAGATATATGCTAATGGTAGTTCCTAATGACCTACAATTGAACTGGGTAGTCCAGTCATTAAAGGCCCAATTCTACCAACATCATCCATGATGAGTAGGGGTGGGAGGTAGGGACTGAAGTCACTTTGCACAAATATATGTGGATTTCTCTGAACAAAGTACTACAGAGAATCATTTTCATGGTTGGTGTGTATATATGAGGCCTGCAGGCTAGCTTGGACGTGAGAGATTACTTGGAGTGGCCGAAGCATGCATGTACATAGTGATCCACTTGACCTTAAATGATTGGTAAGCAAACCTCTCACCTCAGATTGCATGCTTTATACCAGCCCTCCAGTGGACTGAAGCAGATTAGCTGAATGTTCTGTGAAGTGTTTAGCTCTTTTTTGCCCTTCAGTGCTAAAAGTTGAACCTGTGTTGATTTTGCAATCTACCAAAGTGTTAGCTAAGAATAAAGTAGGTTTAACCTCTTCTGAAATGTTAGAAGAAAACCTTGTGCAGAAGCAAGAGGGTGAAACGCTGGCTTCATTGACATCTGTGAATTGCTGCTGTAGTCTTCACTCCGGCAGGAGTTCCTCCCCCAGCACAAAGCAAGACATCTACTTCCATAATATTCTGTTGTGAGAACCATCGTGGTACCCAATCCACAGAAGTGTCAGGATGGACCCACAGGAAATACCCTGCCACCTAATCACATACTACTGTTTTCTCACCATGGCTAATCTTGAGACTGGAGGCACTAAGTCTCAGATAAACACAACTCTTGTGTCATCCTATTTCAGGGCGCAGTGTTTTGCTTGCATCAGGCCAGGGTAAAAGTGGGACACAAGCTAAGACCTATTCCTTCAGGGACGGTAGCAACCTTTGGGCACTACTTTCATGCAGGGGAGAGAGAAATGACTTATGCTCATGCCTAGCCTTTGTACATGTATGCAAACAGGAGGTTGCTTCTGTCTTTCTGCATGTTTCTGTACAGAATCCATATGTGATGTTATCTTCACATGCAAGATCAAACAGGGCATCACACTAGAACATAGGGCTCTGTCCTGGATTAGGCAACACAGTGGATCTTCTTCCATCTGTAACTTTTCTGTAACTTTTTACCCTTAGTATAAAAAGTAAAGCTCTGCATAGTAATGAAAGCTCCACAAAGGACAAATATATGCTCATTTGGCAACTGTGTGTATCTTTTTAAAAAGGTACAACTAAGTGTGAAAGAGAGACTTTTAAAAAAAAGGAAGCAGATATTTTCTGTACTTTCTTGCCCTAAAAGCCTTACAACACCTCTGCCCTTGGGTGTTCTGGCACAGCTAATATTGCTTGATTACCCATACACCAAGGCTCCTCAGCCTCCCAAGATCTGAAATCAAGTTCTCTATTCTTAGCTTTAGGTGATTTAAGTTCGTTATGGAGGTGCTCATGGAATACAAGCAAAAGAGATAAAGGAAGCAATATAACTTTAATGAACAGTTGAAATAGTAACCACATCAGGCTTGACAGGCAAAAAATTATTTTCTCTATCATCTTGATTTCTGTTCCACAGGTGCAACCAATTACTGAAAAGCACTGTGTTTTATACATATATTCATGCACACAGATGTCTGATGGAGGCAAATGTGTTCTGATTGTAAAAATATATACCCTGGTCTAAATGAAAGATATATGTGTAATATATGTAGGAATTAAGAGTTTTGTTTGATAACAATTTGTACATACGAGGCTGAATGGTAAAATCACCTACTGCATACTAGCCTGGATGGTAAAATCACCTATGTTATGGATTGGAGAACCAGGAAAAAATATATAGCTTTGTTCCAGCATAAGAGAAAGCAATAATAGAAAAGAATCCTTAACTTCAGACATGTAGCCATGTAAGCCTGTTATTTAAAAAGGAAACCTAATTCTTAGTGGCCAGCACTAATGCTGAAGAAAATAGATTGCTACAGATGTAACTATCAGAAGTAATAGCCGAGAATAAACGTGCAGCATTCTGGATTCTTCCTGATAAATATTTATATGTCCATAGCGTAGCAACATGATGTTGGTTTTTTCCCACTGCGGGTCAATGTGTTCTTAGTCAAATCACTACTACTACTCAAATCAGATCCTCAAAGGGTATATTTCTATACTGCAATCTCTGGGTGTGACTGCAATTTGAGTAGGCATTCCTGAGATGAGTCAATTTTCCAGGTGGAAAGACATGCCTATATCTCAGCACTACAATCAGAACAACTATTAATCATCATAGTCACCATCTGATAAAATACTCATGTTCTGAGGTGTGCAGGAACCTTCTGGTACTACAGAACTGGTTGAAACATTGGGAAAAATATATTTTTTTCAAATAATTTCAAAATCATATTTAGTCCATATAGTTCAAAGCAGAACAGGTTTTTATTTATTCAGTTTTGTGAAAGTGTGTTTTCATTTTCTTTCCAGTTTTCTTCCCCCTCACCCACCCTTATTCTTTTCCTGGGGGAAAAAAGGGGACAGGGAAAATGAGAAATGAAAACATCCATTATATTTTTCCAGTTAAACAAGAACATTTCAGGGAAAATTGTGAAGAGTTTCCAATTTTTAAAAATGAAATGTTTCCTACGACTATATTTTCCATCCAGCTTCACATAATACCAAGAATTTGTTATGGTTCAATTATTTAAACAAGCCATAGAATTTCTGTTCAAAATATCTAATCCATCAAATCACCACCTCCTAAAAATCTCACTTCTCACACACCCACACAGCATCAATTTGCAATTCATTTTCCACACACACAACATATGTATAGATATCCCAGTAAGAAATGCAATGCTGGCTTACATACTGCTATACATATTAGTGACAGAGATTTGTTATTTTTACCATGATCAGCAGCAAGCCCACAACGAAGCTGGAGCACTCGTCCCACCACTTCTACCAACCCTATTTAGGCCCAAATCTGCAAAGTAAAGCTAGTTGGATGATTTCAACTTTTTGTTGACAATCCAAAATATTCTTGATGAAGGAAGTAGTTCTGGGGGTGGAAGTATGTTGAAAGTGTTCCGAGGAAACAGACACTTTCTACAAAACATTCAATTGGTCAGAAATCCAATTTTCCAATTAAAATAGTTTTGATGCAGAATTTTCAGCCAGCTCTACTGAAAATCCTTGATAACATGTGAATTCCTCACTTAGTCCGATACTCCCATCAGTGTCAGGAGTGGGGGGAAGAGGAGGACACTCGTGCTGGTCTGGATTTTAAAAGTCTGAGGTAACATTTTCATAAATAAACAAGTCCTATTTTCAGTAGTAATATTTATGTTTTTTTTACCCCAGGGCCCGATATTGAAACGTTTACCAATCTGAAGATTAGTGTATTTTAGAAGATAATCATAAAATAATAATAGAAACCTGCTTGTGATCACATCAGCAATGGCTGCTGTTTTTATGCTCAACAGCCCTGGCATAATGGCAATGTTTTTAAAAGGAATTATTTCAATTATTCTCTGAACTGAGATGACAAGATGAACCCATAAAAACAAATGTGTGGACAATCTTCTTTCATTACCTGCCATCTACTCAGTACTCTGACATCTAAAAGACACAGGAAACTATTTTCACATCACATTCACTTAATAGATGAGATGTAAACTGAGTTCCCTGGCATATGACCTAGGGGTTGCAATGTTTGTCACCATATAGAGTTTCCCTGGGGGCTGTTGTGCAGCTGTTCTGCAGGGAGGCTGGATCATAAGGTTTTTCGATTTCACTTTGGAGCAAAACTGGAGGATGCCAGCAGGGGAGGGAGACAGAACACCCACCTGTATGCTGCAGTGGACTTTCCCACTTTGCTTATACCCAGTGGTTAAAGTATAATTTGACGGGCCCAGGAACCCTCCTAATCTCCGGGCCCCCTTCATGAATGTGCAGGCCCCAGCCCAGGTAGGCATTTGCAACCACTTCTCAGTACCACGTGCATCGGTTATCACTCCACAAAAATATTTATAATTTTATATGGTGTTTATGTCTATAGCAATTATTGTCACAAACTAGCAAACACTGCATAACATAATAAGTGTTGTGATTAACAACAGTGGGGTGTAGGACCTGCCAGCAGCCAGGGTAGGGCAGAACATGCGTTCTGCTGGATTCTTCTATTTTTAGGGGCCCCAGAACTCTGGCCCCTCAAATTTGTGGGCCCCGGAACTACATTCCGGTGCGTTCCCCCTTATTTTAACCCCTGCATAGTGGCTAACGTATAATTTGCCTGGCCTCGGAACCCTCCTAATCTCTGGGCCCCCTTCCTGTATTGTCTGGGCCCCCTACATGCATGTGCAGGCCCCAGCCTAGGTAGGCATTTGCAACAACTTCTCAGTGTCATATGCATCAGTTATCACGCCATAAAAATATTTATCATTTTATATGGCATTTATGTTGATAGCAATTATTGTCACAAACTAGCAAACACTGCTTAACACAATAAGTATTGTGATCTTTATATTCCCGATATGCACATTTCACTTCATTAAATGCAATGCCAAACTTGGAACACAAACATTTTGTGTCACTTTCACCAAATTCCAGTGACAGTTCTGTAGTGAAACATGATGAGTCAAGGGCTTCAACAGCACCGTTTAGATGTTTTTCTGAGTCTGGCAACAATCTAGCATTCATACAGTCCACTAAGGCCTGGTAAAACTGACATTTAGAAATTTCAATTTGCTTGCCAGGATCCACAGACATATTTACACATACACCTTTAAAGCAACCTCAGCAATTGACTCACAAGCCTCTTGGTAGAACTCTGAATCACACTCTCTACGAGCTATAAACACCTGAACTTGTTAACTTATCAACTTACTTGCTATAGATAATGTTACATCAGACTTTTGCAATGCCAAGGACAGGTCTGCAAGTTCCTCCAGAGCATCAAGCATGAGACCCAAGTTTTAAAATAAAAACTGGATTCTCCAGTTTTTTTGCCGGGCCAGCAAATTTTGCTTTATCTTTCCCTTCTAATGAGAAATTAGTTGATTTTTTTCAAGAAGTGGCTATGGAGGGCTGCATATGACCACCAAACAGCTCATACAGTGTGCTAGCTAGAGGAAACCCAACATACATCAAATAATCATCCAATCCTATTAAGCTGGACTTCCTGATCACTCGCTTATTCAGCCAATTCTCTCAAGAACTTCGGCGACTGACTGTACAGAGCATAGAATGAATCCACAAATGATTTAAAGTGATGAACTTCACTGCAGCATCTGATAGCATCAGCCACAGCCAATTCAACCTGTGATTAAAACAACGCCAACTTATCAAAAGTGGAAATCGTGTCTTTAATTTTGTAGCAACACCAGCCTTACTGCCTAACATGACAGAAGCTCCATCTACACCTAAACCAATTCAATTATCTTTGAGAAATTCCTTGGTGAACCCGTGTGCTGTCAAACACTGCAGAAAAGCTAATTCTGCGCCATCAGCATCATTGCTGCCTAGTTCAATCAGATCAAGAAAAAATGTAACAGGACCAATGTTTGCATCCTGTACCCTTAGCCATTTTCCAATAAGAGATGAGCAGTACCAAACAACTTACTTTAACCACTGCATCAGAGAAAAAGGATACCATGATTCAAGTGTGACACATTCTGAGTTATATCGGGGTGAATCTGGCCCAATACGTCCATATCACAAAACCATCATACAACGTGACACAATTCAACACAATTAATAACATTATGTGTGTGGGGGTGGAGGTGGGGGTGGGAGTGGGGGAATCAGGGCCAAAACATCTAACTGCTGCTAGTAATGCTAAAGGTATTAGTTTTGTGGCAGTTTTATATTCTTGTGGCTCTGCATTTTGTTCACAACAAGCAAAAACTGTTCACCTTTTCCCCTCTCTTCCAAGCAACAAATACAGGTCCTGATCTTCAGTCACACTGAAGTCAAGGGACGTTTTGTCACTGGGTTCAGTGAGCAAATTTTGGCTAGACAAGGCATAGAAACTGTGGAGTGGTAGGAAAGGCAGGGGTACCCTGGCAGGGATGGGTGGCAAAGGAGGAAGGGCTGGGGAGCTTGGGAGGACAGGACAGAGGTGGAGTGGAGTGCCAGAGGAAGTTGGGGTAGAGTGGCACTAGGTGGTGGGGTGCCAGTGGAAGATCCTCCCAATGGGCTTCCCTGGTGTTGTCCCCAAATGGGGCCCCTCTGCTGCACCCCCCATTGGTCCCCCGCCCCCAAGCCTCTCCAGGCCCCTTCCCCACCTGCCCACCAGCTTCCCTATCCTCTTGTTCCCCCCAGGTCTCTACCCTGCTCCTCTCACCCCCCCACCTGCCAGATCCCCGACTCCTCCCCACCTGCCCGTCAGCTCCCCGACCAGCCTGGCCCATTTTCCACTCCTCTCACCCCTGGGCCCCTTCCCCGCCCGACTTACAGCACTCCAAACCCCAGGCCCCTTCCCCGCTCCTCTGGACCCCCCTCCCCGGCCCCTTCCCTGATCCTCCAGCCCCTCGGATCCCTTCCCTGTCTGACTGCTGGCTCCCCAACCCCCCACCCAGCCCCTTCCCCACCGGACTTCCAGCACCCCAAGCCCCTAGGCCCCTTCCCTGCTCCTCTGGCCCCCCTCAGCCACTTCCCTGCTCCTCTTTACCCCTCCCATGGCCCCTTCTCTGATCCTCCAGCCCGCTCAGTCCCCTTCCCTGCCTGACTGCTGGCTCCCTAAACCCCAGGCACCTTCCCCAGTCCTCTCGTTCCTCCGCCCACGGCCCCTTCCCCGCTCCTCTGCCCACCTCTGTGGCCCCTTCCCGGCTCCTCTGCCCACCCTCACAGCCCCTTTCCGGCTCCTCTGTCCGCCCCCATGGCCCCTTCCCTGATCATCTTCCCCCATCCATGGCCACTCCTCTGCCATCCCCCCCACAGCCCCTTCCCAGCCCCCCTTACCTGGCCGGAGGCCTGGAGCTGCAGGGATGGCCGGCAGAGCCCTCCTGGGCCAGACCGCTCCCGCCCTGAGCACGGTCTGTCAGGGTGGGATATTTGAAACACCCCAGCCTGGCCACAGCCGGACAGGGCAGAACAAGCATTCTGCAAGAGTCTGCGGCTTTGTTGGGGCCCCTGGGCAGAACGCACCGGAGTGCAGCGTTCCGCCTCCTTTTTCTATTTTTAGCAGCCCCGGATCACTGGCCCCTAGAAATTGTGGGCCCCAGAACGGCGTTCTGGTACATTCCCCCTTACTTTAACCCCTGCGTCTGGAGCTAGCAGTGTTTGATGGGGGTCTATCTCATGAGTGGTTAGCCAGAACGCTCCTTCACTAGGTGTGGCACTGATTACATGCAAGAGGGTGAGCATGGGCTAACCAAGGAGTGGAGGTTCACACAGCAAAATGGGGTAAGTCAGGGCCCAGGAATGGAGAATTGGGAATTGACACAACTTCACACCAGTCCAGATTGCAGGGGAGGGGGAATGTCAGAGCTCCGCATGGCCTCAGCCTTGCCTCTGAATTTTCACAGAGCAAGGTGCTCTTTTTCTCATCAGTTGTCCAGGCCCACTGGGCCTTTGCACCAGTCTCCTTCCTGCTGGTCAGACAGTCTGACTTTTTGGCCAAACCAAGATGTCCTCCCCCTCCTACATAAAAGAAAGACTAAACAGAGACTTTCTCAAGTAAGTCCTTTCCTCTTCTTAGGTCACAGCCTCTTGCTAGCATGTCAGCGATTCCAATACGTCTTTACTGCTATTGGATTACAGGACAACCTCCTAGGGGGACATACACCGTTCTTCCGCTGGAGACACCTGTACCAGACCTATAAGGTGTGAAGCAGCAGTCTGCCTCCGAATTCAAGCCATCTTGCTTTAGTTTTGGTCACTGGGGCTATTTTCTACACCATCTGCTGAGCCCTTCACAAATGCAATCAAGCCAGGCATCATAACTAAAGTACTTCTCCTCACAATGAGCAAACGAGGGAGCTGTGTGATAGCCAGACGCTTTCCCAACAGACCTTGCTGGAAACTATGGTCACATCATCTGGGGGAACAAAAGTGAAATCAGAAGCCCAGGCATCTCGTAATAGCACACATAGGCAACAATTACAAGCTAAAATACCTGGGCATTAAAATGTGACTGGCCCAGATTCTGCCCTCCATCCTCCACCCCCAACCTCCTTCTGAACAGCCAAACTGCAAATGCAAGGGAAAGAAAGAAAGAAAGAAAGAAAGAAAGAAAGAAAGAAAGAAAGAA
>ML685777.1:12243704-12258981 GCA_007922175.1 Pelusios castaneus
GAAAGAAAGAAAGAAAGAAAGAAAGAAAGAAAGAAAGAAAGAAAGAAAGAAACCTGGCTTAGTACTTGTATTGCTCGAAATTTCCTTCATTTTCCTTCTGATGGCCCCTGTCATACTACCATTGACTTCCCTGAGAACTGGATCAGGTTTTCCGTAATGCTTTTCATAGAATCATAGAATCATAAAGACTGAAAGCACAAGCCTCATGAATTGTGTACCTCTGAGAACTGCACTAAGCAATATTTTGATAAAAATGTGGTGCTACTCTGACAATTAACACTATCAATAGTGTTGAGAGATTCCATGTTGGTTGATTCAGTGATTTCCCTACCTTCTGTGCTAAGCTAAAAATAAACATATATTTTCTAACTTCTTGCCCTCCACACACAAGCTGGGATAAGGGGAAAAAAGCAGTCTTGTGGTCAAGGAACTGGATGGGGAGTCAGCAGAGCTAAGGTCAATTCTTAGCTCTGCCATAAGTCTTCTGCATTGGCTTTAGGCAAGTTACTTAGGAGGTGATTTTCAAAAGCACTTCATATTGGCCTAACTTTGCTCCCATTTCAATCTATGGGGATACAGACAGGTCAGTGAAAAAGCAAGAGAGATTTTCTTCATAGTAACATTTCCTTTCTCTCATCCTTTGTTTGTCATGTTTATTTAGATTGCAAGCTGCTCAAAGCAAAGACAGTCTCTTACGAACGGTTTGTAAAGTGCCTGACCTACCGGAGTCTTGACCTTTTTAGGTAGCTACTGTAATTTAAGCAACCAACAAGGTGAAGGTATTATTGGGGCTTTATTTGTGTGTGTGTGTGTTGGGTGGGGATGAGGTTCATCACTGATAATGAAGGCTGTGCAATTGAAATTGAGCAAACAATTTGATAATGCCCAAACACCATCCAGCTCATTTTCTCATTGCTATGGTGTCTCTAAGGAGCAAAAATACCCAGGGGGGGTGGGGGGTGGGGAATCTTATTTTACTCCTAAAGTCAGCAGCTATAACTGTAAACACACATTCTGCTTAGTAAGAAGATACCATACTGACTTCTCCATCCATAATGGCACATTCGCACTACATCAAAGGGAAGCAATGTGAACCAGGCATTTTCAGTAATACTGCAGATTTGTTGCATGATTTTGGATACGTTGTTTCACTCACTGGAAAATCTGTTTCCCACCACCACTCTTTTTTTGCCTTGGCTATTTAGACATTTGGGAGTAATGACTGTCTGTCGCTTTGGTTCGTATGGCGACTCCCCAGTCCTGACCTGGGACTTCTGGAAGCTATTCTAGTACAAAGAAATGGTATGTTTAATCTTAATATACACTACATGAAGCAATTATGAAAAACTCCTACTACTTCGGTGTTCTCCACAATATACTGTGCTGAGGGCGTGAAGACTGGACATAGCTCTGTTTGAAGAGACTTTTTTATTTAAATGACTTCTTGAACTTAATGTTTACTAAAAATTGGAACTACAAAGCATGTCTTTTGCAGAAATTCCCTTCCCCCCACAGCCATCATACTGAAGTGAAAAAAACCAGATGTGTTCAAAAAGACCCCAAACCTTACTTTTTTTTAAAGTGCTTATTACTAACACATATGACTCCTGTTGATGCATGTGATGGTAAAAAAAAAATCTCAAAATTTTCCCAAATGCAATATTCTGCCAATATATGCTATGACTCTTGTTGTATAAATATGGTGTCAAACCACTGCTGCATAAAAGCCAAAATTTAAATTCCGACGTTCTTTTTTTAGTTTTGCTTTTTTTAAAGTGTATTAAAGTGGAAATTCACATACTCACATGCTCAAGATTTATGATCAGAGCTCATTCGAAGGGGAAAAAAGTGTCTTATTTTTAAAAAGAAAGTCAAATTTTCTGTGGCATAGAAGTACCAACTATTGTTAATGACTGATGCAAATATTCTTTCAGTAATAAGCTCTCAGTAATAGGTTTAATAGATTTTTACCATTAAATTGAGAAAAATAAGTCGTTTGTACAACACTATGCAGTTCATAAGTTATGAGTTATAAACTAATCCTTGATATCCAATCCAAATCCTAAGGGATACTTCAGGTCAGCCACTTCTTTTTGGTGATATGGTGATGAAAGATATATTGTTGAAAACCATAAAGCCTTGGGAAAAATTTAGCAAAATTATCTACATGAAAATGAAAGGCAGAGAACTTGGCTGATCAGCTGAAGTATTTTTTCTTTCTTCTTATTTTGGAGGGGCTGGAGGGAGATTGCAAATATTTCTGTACAGGCTTTTCTGTGTGTTCAGGCCTTTCAGCTAAATCAGCCAAAGATATATTAATTGTTAGAAAAATATTTTAGAGTATTCCAGAAACTTCTACGTGGGCAAGGTAGATTCATTAGTTATAGTCTAGTGGTTTGTAAGTTGTTTATGGCCATTATCCTACAAAATGATGCTGTTATTTGGAAGTCAGCATGCATGTGTGAATTGGTGTTAATTGGTGTGTGGATGATATCCCATATTTGTGTACAGTGTTTAACTTCCATCTGCAGTTATTTGGCTATCATCACAAAAAGGATTGGTCACAATTTTTAGAGATAACCAGTTATTTTGGGTGCCACAATTTTTAGTTCCCAACTTGAGACCCCTCACAGAGCTTGATTTTCAGCAGGTGGTTGTTCAAGCACTTCTAAAAATCAATGTGTGTTCAGAATGTACAAACGTCCCAAGTTGTGACACCCAAGAATCACTAGTCACTTTAAAAAATCATAGCCATCTTCCATCATAAGCTCTCTCTTTCTTAATGGGCCAGATCATCATGGGCAAGAACTGGCTCCTTAAACAAAAGCCCATATTTTTCAAACTCTGTTTGCAAGTATGCACGTCAATTATGTGCAAACCATCCAATAGGCTTAAATCATAGTTGCACCTGAGCATAAGTATATGTCCATACAGAACTCAACTTGCACACTGTGTGGTTTGCAGGCATAATTTGTGCACACATTTTTTGCCAACCGGGTTTGAAAATCTGAGCCTGTATTTTTCAGAGGCTGTGCAACAGTTTTCATGGCTGTCATTTGAGCCTCTGAGAGAAGGATCATCCAGTAGCTAGGTCACTAGTGTAGGACTTAGGAAACCTGAATTCAAGTCCCTGCTCCATTATAAACTTCCTGTGTGACTGTGAGCAAGTCACTTAGGCTATGTCTACACTTGTAAAGTTAAGTCGACTTTGTTAAGTCAACTTAACAGAGTGGCTACGATTTAAGTCGACTTAAGTTGACCTTAACAGTAGACATAGCCATCCACACTGGCTTTAAGTCGACTTAATAAGGTCGACTTAAGGCTTAAGTCGACCTTCAGAGGTGGTGTTATTAAGTCGACTTGAGCTGTTATTAAGATGACTTAAGGAACCACTTAAGTCGCCTTAATAAAAGTCCAGTGTGGACGCGGCTTTGTGTAGGTTGACTTAAGCGTCCTTAAGTCGACCTAAGTTGCCAGTGTAAACGCACCCTCTGTGCCTCAGTTCCTCACCTGTAAAATGTGGATAATAGCACTTCCCTATCCCACAGAAATGTTGTGAGGAGGTCTCATTCTATGGTAATGGGGGCCATATAAGCACCTTAGATAGATATAGTGGTTGTAAATGTTATCCCAGCTATGACTTGGTGTAAAGTGACAGGGCCACTCTATCTGCTCCTCTCCTGGCTCAGCCATATAGCCACTCCTCATGCCATTTATATGAAGGCCATTCTTACATGGCATGATTTCACTAAACTGAATGGCTCCCCAAATTCTTATCAAGGCAAAACTCCTACCGAATTAGAGCCGACAGGTTTTGACGCTATATTTTAATAGAGCCAATATAATCTGGTGTTCATGTTTCATTAAATGTTTGAGACCCTGGTGCATTTTAATAAGACAAGTCCCTTTAAGAAATAGCAGTTTCAGAGCAAACAGCATCCTTCCCAGCAATGTCACAGGTTGCTGTGCAAGCATAAAATTATCAGCAATTAATGGACAACAGAGAGCTACTATAAGCTTCTTTGACATCCTCATCTTAGAGAATGAGCTTTCATTGTCACCTTGAATTTAGGGAAATAACTCCATAGCCAGAGATCATCCAATACTTTCAATTTTTCATACGAAAGGCCCAGGGTTCCCTGGAATTCTATATCTGAAATTACTGAGGAAGAATGGTTAAGATGCTGTATTGAGACTAAAGCCATGTTGGTTCAATACCCAGGCCATAAGCAGATCAGTCAGTTACCTTGTGTCTCAGTTCCCCATCTGTAAAATGGAGATGTTTTCTTTGTCTGTATTATCTGCAACCAGGGATGCTAGAACAATTTTTATAGTGGGGATGCTGTAAGTGGAAGCCACATATTTGGTTATTACTACTTCAAAGCAAAGGGTGTTGCAGTATCCCCAACACTGCTAGTTCCATCACTACTGCTATAAACTCTTTAGGGAAGGGCCAATCTCCTAGTGTGCACATGCACGCGTAGAACCTAGCACGGTGCTCACAGTGCGGCTTCAGAATGTTTTGAAATACTGTACTTTGTAAGTGACACGATTATTTTGCAATTTTAACATCTCAAGTAAGCACCAAAAGAATAGAAATCAAAACCATGGAACTAAAGAGCTCCAAACATTGAGAATCCTGGATTCAGATCTAAACTTTACGGCCAAGTGCTGAGCTTTAGCTTTAAACTAAATTTATTTCTGTGGGTTTACACAAGACGATTTATTTATTTATTTATTTTTAATTGCAGACTAGTTCTTGGAGAGACCTCATTCCCTTTCATGTGTTATTTGGGAGAAGTCTATGGTAAGAATCCCCTTGACTTCAGTGGGGCCAGATTTTTAGCCTTTGTTCCTCCCACAGTGATGCAGAACTATTTCTGCCAATTGCTATTGCTAATTTCATAGCTGTACCTGGAATACAGTGCGTGAGACGCGTTATTAGTGAAAAGAGACATTATTAACAGAAAACCTTCCTAGCAGGTTCATTCAGTAATTTCACTGAAAAAAGCTTGCTCTAATTCAGTGGCCACATCTTCTGAACACTCTCTCAATGGCAGTTAGAAACATATGTTTCTTATAAATTTCTCATTCAGAAACAAAGACTGACAGTAAAACCAAAAGCTTTCATATTTATATAAATTGCTAAGTGGTTGCATTGGAAAGTACATTTCAATTAATATGTCACAGTGGATCAGTGTTGTTTTAAAGTCTGCCGGTTCAGCTAGCTGTTTTAGTCTAGGTTTACCCTAAATCTGTGATGTACAACACAGTTAGCTCTACTGATGGCTCTCCAGCGAGTGAAGATTATTTAAATTGGGTTACCTCATCCCAATCCGGAACATGTAATGACTTCAGTAATGTTGCCCCCCAACACCCATTTCAAAGCTACTCCCTCTTGGCTATTTAAGTTGACATTCCATTTCAATGAAACCTTTTAGTTAGGTTTTAAATAGATGAACTACTAATCAGACACAACTTTACCCATTTGTGTGCTAGCATTTTTTATTCTTATGTACTCTGCTGCCGCCCCTAGGACAACATTGTAAGACTAGTTTTAGCTTTTATAACAATACTTAAATGTACCAGATAAAGAGGCCAGGAATGCTCGCTTGCATTACACTACCATTTTTTTCAAATGAAAGTAAAATTGATCGCAAGAGTCATGTACATTTCAACAAATACAAGGTACTTAGCTCAGATTAAAAAATACCTTGTTGTCTCTATTTTGTTTTAGTTGTTGTTTCATATAGAACAGCAAAGGAAATAAAGAAAAATATCTTTGAAGCTTGCCTATCTTTCAATTCTTTTCACAAACTTCAAAGTCTGGCAGATTAGTGTGTTTAAAATGGCCCTTACATGGAAGAAATCGACTACAAACCAAGGATTAGACAATGTGGTCTACTCATAAAGCCCAGTGCAGTCACACTTCACTCTTTCAGGAATGCATCAAAACTCATTGACCAGTTCACATCCCAAAGGGGGTTCATATTCAGGGAAAGATTACAGTGAATTTCCTGATATTGATTGTACTGGTTTGGGAGTTGATAATCTCAGAGAAGATGAATCATTGTCCTTGAGCAAGAAGAAAATGGCACGTATCCTCATGTGCTATTGTCACCAATGTGCTCAGGTGACCTGGAACAGATCTTGACAGGCAGAAATCAGTAGCTAACGTGTGTTTTTTTTCCCCAGCCTATCTTTCCCAGCAGGTGTCAGTAACACTAGCACCCAGGAGACACAAGATAAAGCAAACTAGATAAACAGTAAATGAAAGCTATAAAAAGGTCGATTTGGACTTGTAATTAGTGTGCGGAGAGCTTCTACTATATAGGCAACCTTTATTTCCCTGCAGTATTTAAAATAAAACAACAGCCAATCCCACAAAAAGCACCTTTACATGGTAAGATAGTCATCTTCAAGCATCTTTTGAGTACTGTGGGACTTGACTTGCCAAATACTGCTGCTTTAGATTAACAACACATTTTGGGCAATGTGACCTTTCTTGGCTGAGCTCATGTACAAACAGGATTTTCCTTTTGGTTATTAGTTCAGCATCAGCCAAATAATATGTAAATGTGAAGAAACATTTGTCTACGTCTTGCTAATTGATGCAGCCAAGGTACCTTACACAGAATGGACTGATGCAAAATTCAGGATTAAATACAAGCCCATATTTCAACCTCTCTTCCTTCAGAAGTTAGAGCACAATCTAATGCCCAGTGCTACTATTGTTATGTTTATGACATGCAGAGTTAGAAACAAAACATAAGTATTCTTGCTGGAATGTTAGGACATATTGCTCTTTTCCTAGGAATCTCACAGCAACTGAATATAAAGACACACATAGCAGGTTAATTCCTAAGGCAAAGAGGCAGCACTCAGCTCACCTCGCATTTCTGCTGTCTAAATGCTGAAGACCCATATCACATGCTTCCCTACAGAGCTCCTGGCCTGCAAGCAGCACTAGGAATGCCCCATTCTCCTTTGAGAATTTAAAGTGATAGCTTCGAATTTTTATGGTTTTCAATACACCACAATTACTTTATAGACACTGCCACTTATGCCAAATCACTAATTAGAAAAACTGACCAAAACTGAAGAAATTCATGTATAAAAGACATCTACCTACAACTCACCCACCTACTCCAAACTCCATGCATTGCATTTTTTCCTAAAGTTTTTCCTGACGTCATCAGCTCATCTTGGTTTTTCTCACAATCAATGCTGCTTCCCACCACTATGACACACTCCCAGTTCTTTCCCAGCCTCCCAGGGCTTTCTCCCATTCCCTGCACTCACTTTTCCCTCTCTCACTCATTAGATGGAAGCTAGAGCATTTCTTGCTATTCATCCTGTAGACTGACCTGAATGTAAACTGACCTCCAAATGTACTGTGACCAGTGCCCATTGAAGTCAGTGACGGCTAATCCATGGATTTAAGGGGGTTTGGCTAAGGCTCCTAGGTTATGTCTACACTTGCAAGTTAGGTCGATTTAAGGAGGCTTAAGTCGATCTAACTTAGTCCCTGTCCACACCAGGCTTTCATTAAGTTGACTTAAGAAATTCCTTAAGTTGACTTAATGAAAGCTTAAGTCGACTTAATAAGACCTGCAGGGTAGGTTGACCTAACCCTTCTTTAGGTTGAGCTAAGCACAGTGTGGACACTTAAGCCCACTTTATTAAGTCGACCTAAAGGCAGTTAGGTCAACTTAACAAAGTGGACTAAGTCGATGTCCATGGAAACCACTTTGTTAAGTCGACCTAATTTTTTGTAGTGTATACATAGCCCTAATGACTTACAAAATCAGCATGCATTTTTAGGCTTATACATGAGTAAATATACTAGTGATTCTGGATGAAATCTTGGCCCCATTGACGCCAGTGGAAAAACTCTCATTGACTTAATTAGGGCCAGGATCTCACCCTCTAACTTCTCATGGGCAAGTTGTCCATGCACATTAAAGAATGTTGAATTACTGAGCCAATAGTGTAACCTGTCTTCCTTTAGGGAAAACAAGAGCTTTGTTGAGTTCAACATTAAAAAGGGCCCATGTTCAAACCATGAAGGCAACATTAGCTGAAAATGTGAGGAACATCTTAAAATCTATGGCTATGTCTACACTTGGAAGTTAGTTCGAATTAAGGAAGCTTAATTCGAACTAACTTAAGCCTTGGCCACACTAAGCTTTCATTAGTTCGAATTAAGGGCTTCCTTAATTCAAACTAATAAATATGATTGCTTAGTTCGAACTAACCCTTAATTCCAAATAGTTAGTTCGAATTAAGTCAATGTGGCCATATTAGTTCGACCTAACTGCTTAGTTCGAACTAATCGGCAGATTGACCTTCATGCAACTAACTAATTCGAACTAAGCAAGTGCCCTGCATGGACATGGCTAGTTCAAGCTAGCATTCTAGTGGGGCCATGCTAGTTTGAATTAAGTTAATTCAAACTAACTAAAATTAGTTCAAATTAGTTAGTTCAAATTAACTAATTTGAACTAGCTTTTGTAAGTGTAGACATAGCCTATAGTGCTTCCTATCAAGCCAAGATGTCCTACATGCTTTGACTTCATTGAGATATGCCAAACCACCACATGCTAAGCAGAGAATGACTGTGCAAAGCTATGCCAGACCTTGGTGTCTCTTTTAGTCACAAAGCAAGGCTGGGATTACTTACAACTCTATTTTTTTTCGCCTAAAGAAGGACATTATTTTTCAAGTCACATGGAAAGGATAAATCAAAAGTATGTTTATACAAATGCATGTGTTTCTAAAGAACAGTCTAGTCTGAAGCTGAGCAAGTTTCGTTGTTTTGTTTGTTTGTTTTTTAAACTCTGTATTGTTCCTTCAGAGTTTTCACATTATATTAAATAGTGATATATATGAGTGTTATGAAAAATGAAAGCTGGCAGACACAGTTGAAGCAAAAGAAATCTCCACAGGAGTTTGGATACGAAACATAATTTTACTGTAAGTGATGAATTCAAACCAGGGTATTTTTTGAATGCTAGCCTTTGAAAAAAGCATATTTGAGAGTCTTAAAATGCTTCATGCATGAAATATACATTTTCCCTTAATTTATTTTAAAATTATTACAAAACCAAAGGTTTTTTGATCATCTTTTTAAGTTCTTATCTGCTCACAAAATAGTATAATTTTGATGAAAAGATTTTGAGAGACTTGAATTTAACAGTAAAAAAGGCTAGGAAAAAATTCCAGCCTCTCCTACCCTCAAAGCAGACATTAAGAGCAGCATTCTGAGACAATATTTTAAAACATGAAGAGGGAGTTGGATTTATAGATTTGAACAAGAGACTGAAGTCTGAACACTGATTCTGCTGCTTGGTCAGAAATTACTAGGTGACTTGGGACAAATCACTTAATGTCTGCATTTCAATTCAGCCATCTTTAACATGGAAGTAAGAACAATTTATCCCACTCTAGCAGTGTTACAAAAGTTTTAATTATGTTTATAAAAATCCTCAATATCCTCAGATAAAATAATACATTTTATATACACACATACCCACACTCCCACTATTATTTATTATTTGTTGTTTATTGCTAAACTGTCATGTTTACCAAATGAACACTTCGTATGGAGCTAATTGCTACTATTGGTATAAGAGTACTCTCTGTTTGCATATATGTAAATAACAGTGGCTAGATGGTGTGCCAGTAGATGGGGCTTATATATACTTAACATACTTCCTTCTTTTTTTATAGCCAATAAGTCTTGTTGTTGTATAGAACAAAAGACTTTCTTTGGCAATCTCTTTGCCATATTCAGAGATGTGCATAACACTATCTCTAGCCCTAAATTGGCTTTGAATTTTAACCTTGAATCCTCATCTGGATTTGAACATCAGCTTCACTGGCAAACTAAAAGTTCCTACAGATCCTGCAATGCTCCATGCAGCTTCATACTTCCTGTTGACTCTCAAAACCTCTCCAACCCTCAGGAACCAATTGTACAGACAAAGGAAGATAATAGAGCCAAACTAGATTATAACCTTGCCAATATCCTTTTCACTTTATAAATTATTAAAAATGTTATCCTAAAAACTGCCTCAGACATCACTGAAATACTATTGAGCCATCTCTACTTAAGTTAACAAACCAACTAATGAACAAAACACTTCTTTCATGAAGTCTTCCAATGTTGTCACCAAGAAGAAAGAAAAGAAGAAACAAAAGGTAATTTAGTTATAAAAGAAAAAAATAGAATCATAGAGAAATAAAAATATAGAGCTCAAAAGGATCTCAGAAAATCACCTAAACTAACACTGAGGCAGAGTTAAGTAAACATAGATTATGCCAGACAGGTGTCTGTCCAAACCATTCTTAAAATCTCCAATAATGTGGATTCCACATGAACAAATTGGGAATATCCAATACACAACAAATTATATAACCTACTTTCCCTGGGAAAAAAGCCTTATTACGATTGAAATTATTATTATTCCCCTTCTATTGCTTGCAGCTGTCTTCCCAATCCCTCACTATCTAATTTAAACTATAAATTGTAGGTGAGTTACTCAGAAAAGGAACTTGAGGTGAAATTCTGTACCCAATAGCAAACATTTTCATTGACTTCAACTGAGTGAGCTTTCACTGTTGGTCATTAAGTTGTTCCATGAGGAACATAAAAATGGCCATATTGGATCAAATCAATGGCCCATCTAGGCCAGTTTCAGCTAGTCAAATGCTTCAGAATGAATTAACAGAATGGGGCAAGTATTGAGTGATTCATCCCCCGTTGTCCAGTCTCAGATTCTAGCAGTCAGAGGTTTAGGGACAACCAGAGCATAGCATTGCATTCCCGACCATCTTGGCTAATAGCCATTAATGAACCTATTCTCCATGAACTTATCTAATTCTCTTTTATACCCACTTATACTTTTTGGCCCTTACAATGAGTTCCATAGGAAGATTGTGTATTGTGTGAAGAAGTACTTCCTTCTGTTTGTTTTAAGCCTACTGCCTATTAATTTCATCAGGCAAATCCTGATTCTTGAGTTATGTGAAGGGGTAAATAACACTTTCTTACAGTGATTTTATAGACTTCCATCATAGCCCTCAAGTCATCTTATTCTCAATCTTTTTAATCTCTCCTCATATGGGAGCTGTTCAATACCCATGATCATTTTTTATGATCTACTCTGTACTTTTTTCAATAAATCTTTTTTTGATATTGAGTGACCAGGACTGCACAAAGTATTCAAGGTGTGGGCATACCATGGATTTACAGAGTGGCATTTTGATATTTTCTGTCTTTTTCCATGGTCCCTAACATTCTGGGATCTTTTTTGGCTGCTGCTGCGCATTGAACAGATATTTTTCAGAGAAATATCCACAATGACTCCAAGGCTATGTCTACACTGGCAAGTTAGTTCGAATTAAGGAAGCTTAATTCGAACTAATTTAAGTCTTGGCTACACTAGGCTTTCATTAGTTTGAATTAATGGCGAACTAATAAATTCGCTTATACTTTTCGAAGTAAGGGTTACTTCGAACTAGTTAGTTCGAATTAACCCAATGTGGCCATGTTAGTTTGAACTAACTTTGACAAGTGTAGACATAGCCCAAGGTATCAGTCTTCTCTTCTGCCAACTAAACAAGCCCAGTTCCCTCAATCGCTCTTCATAAGTCAAATGTTCCACCCCCCCTAATAATTTTCATTGTCCTGCTCTGGACTCTCTCCAATTTATCTACATCCTTCCTGTGGTGGGGATGTGTGTGTCCAAATGTGACCTCACCAATGCCAAATAGAAGAAAATAATCACTTCCCTCAATCTGATGTCAATGTTCCTACTTATGCAGCCCAGTCTGCCATTAGCCTTCTTGTCAATAAAGACACATGGTTGACTCAGACCCAGCTTCCTATTCAATGTAACACATGGGTCCTTTTCTGCAGAGCTACTGCCTAGCCAGTCAATCCCCACTCTGGAGCAGTGCATTGGATTCTTCCATCCTAAATGCAGGATTCTGCATCTGTCCTTACTGAATCTCATCAGATGTTTTTTGGTCAGATCCTTCAAGAGTATGTAGATCACTCAGTATCCTGTCTCTACCATCTAACGTATCTATCACTCCCCCTAGCTTAGTACCATCTGTAAATTTGCTGAGGGTACAGTCTACCTCAACCTCTAAATTATTAATGAAGATGTTGAACAACACTGGGGCACTCCTCTTGTTACCAGATGCCAACTAGTCACCGACCCTAATGATCTAGCCAGCTTTCTACCCATCTTATTAGCCCATCCTTCAACTCATACTTTCTATATGCTGTGATATCTGATCACAAGGGAGTGCTCACGACACTCACCTATACAGTTCCTCTCATGCTATGCTGTAAAGTAGACTAAAACACCAATAATAGGACTAGTAGTAGGAGTTTTTGAGGGGGGAGCAATTTCAAGAAACTAAGTTTCCTTTAGGATAAACAAATCTTTGGTCATATTTTTTTTTTTCATTTTGAAATAATGGGCAAATTCCCACTACACTTACTTTTCTAATTTTCCTCCTTTCCCCCATTCCACTAGGAAAAGGGAGGGAGACAATAAGTGTTGAAAAGAGGAAGAGGGAAACAACAGAAGAGGTTTTTTGTTTTGTTTTGTTTAGAAAAAATCATTTAGAATTCTCATCATAAAGAGAAAAAATCATAAGGAAAACAAACACTATTCATTTTCTTCTGCTATTTTAATGGAAAACAAGACAACCATCCCGATTTCCCCAAAGATTTCAACCAGTTATACCTAGTGTTATTCCCAGTACCCTGGCCTCAGTTAAGGTAATCTGATTCAGAGCTAATTGTGCTGCCAACATCCTGTTAGGTCACTCTGGAAGTCTGCCATGTGGAATTCCTTACCTAGAGATACATCTCTCATTCTCCTTTGTAAGAGAAAACACATTTGTTCAATACTTTTATTAGGCCAGGCTTGCTTCCTCTGACTTCTCTTAGCATCCAGGAATAATTTACAGGAGGAATGGTCATGTTAATTTTACTTTTAAAAAGACAAATGTTAATTCTTTACCTTTAAATTAGATAGATATGTGAGTTAATTAAGCACTTCTTTTTTGTTAAAGCAAGAACATGTGTGAGGCCATTATTACTGTTAAAAATGTGCTTGTTTCCTCCAGCAAAGGGTTTTTTTTTAATGCCTTAAATTCAGGAACTTCAGAGACTTGACTTGACAATTACTAATCCCAAGAAGAGCCCTCTTATGGGGTTTATATACTACCCAGATCACTTTCACAAACAGCACATTTACCACTAGGTTTATTCCCAAAGTTCAATGACATGTACCAGATTCAAAAAATCATCTTGCTCCAACTCATCTCATTTATTATTTTAATTTGGTGAATCTAGGAGAATTAAGTTGGGCACGAAATACTTCGGTGCATCCTCCTCCACCCTTCTTGGAACAGAGATCCAGGAACTGGAAGCCCACACAACCAGTGCATTCTGTAAAGTTGTGCTCTGCAGAACCTTTCTTTGCTCTAGTAGAATAAGCTGGAGAGAAGGAAGGATGGAGCCAGTCAGATACAAATCATAGATCCACTGGCTATTTCTCCCTGTGGATGGACAGGGATAGATGCCAGAGAGCTACCATTGCCCAGAGGCTGCATTAGGAGCAGGAGAGTGACTTTGGTGCCTCTCCACCTGTGGAGGAGGATTCCTCTCTTCTAACCTGCAGTGCTCAGAAGTCTTCAGAGCTGGGGGCAGCTGCTTCTCAACTTATTTTTAAATGGATTTTTTAATGCTTGCTACACTTCTTGTGTTGGGAAGTAGGGTGGATAGAAGGGAGAAGAAAATTAGTTTTCAGCTCTCACCTTTTCAATCCTTATAGAAAGGCTAACCTGTTGCTTGATTTATACTAAAAGAGCTCATTCTCTCAGGTTAGTTTGTAGCTGTGGGTAGAAATGCAAATGAACAGCAGCAGAGTGCCCTGACAGAGAATATTCCTGTAGCAGTTCCTCCACTTAAGAGAAACAAAGTCCTGTGGCACTTTTAAAGACTAACAGATTTATTAGTTATTTGTTAGTCTTTAAAAGTGCACAGCATTCTGTTGTTTTTCTGCAATAGACTAACACGGCTACCTCTTTGGATCCACTTAAGAGCAAATTGTTTATTCAGCTTGTCAGTACATCAGAAGAAGGTGACCCATTACAGATCAACTTACATTTTCAGGCCCGGGGGGGGGGGGGCGGGTGTTTGTTATAGAAAGTTTTAGCAAAGAGAAGAAGGTAGCAATTTCATATAAAAAGACTTCCTGTATCTTTATTCTTTGCGAGATGTGTGTAAAATGCAGATGTTTCTATGGATAGGGAACATGGTACACAAGGCATTGAAACTGTGACACCTCATTCATGCGACAAATGAGAACAGAAGCGGCACAATAGTAATCCAGCTTCAGAACAGTCATTGTAACAAGAATAAGGCAGTCATGGAAATACTGAAAAAGCTACAACAGGAGTCTTATGCTGCTCCTCACTGCATTCCAATGAATTACTCTTCTTATTAATGCTTTCCAGTTTTATACTTTAACCACCGTTTAGCCAAACATCATATGGGACACAAAGGGTGCGTCTACACTTACAAGTTAGGTCAACTTCAAGAAGCTTAAGTCAGCCTAAACTACTCTGCATCCACACTGGGCTTTCCTTAAGTCGACTTAAGCATTTCCTGAAGTCGACTTAAGGAAAAGTTAAATCTACTTAACACCTCATTTTAGGTCACCTTAACACTTAAATTGACTTTATTAGGTCAATTTAAGCCAGTGTGGATGGAGATTAGCACCTAAATTGACCTTATTAAGTCGACTTAAAGTGTTAAGTCGACTTAATAAGGCAAAAAGGGGCTATGTCTACAGTCAACTTTTGTTAAGTCAACTTAGTAAGGTCGACTTTTAGTCAACATAAGGTCGACCTTATTAAGTCGACTGAACTTTTCTAGTGTAGACATAGCCAAAGAATGTGGATAATAAAGATAGTTTCCATAGTCAGTTAAGGGCATAGGCTTAAGGCATTTCTAGAGCTGGTCTGGGATGTGGAACTCACAGGATTGAATCCCCACTCTGACTGATTTGGAGTGATCTGAGATGGAAAATCTGTGCTTTGAATTAGGTAGAGCAAAGACTCCAACCTGGGTCTCTTTACCTCACAGAACAGTGTCTTAACCACCACCAGGCTGTAGCATCAGTCAGCTTGGCTGCGTCTACACTGGTAAATTAAGTCGACTTAAACTTGCTTAAGTCGACTTAATTTA
>ML685777.1:12259381-12290948 GCA_007922175.1 Pelusios castaneus
TTTTTAGTAGACCTAAGGCTTAAGTTGACTCCCTAGAGTTGACTTAAGCCAGTGTAGCCCTGGGGTAGCCCTAAGTCGACTTAGGGCTACCCCAGGGCTACATCAATGCCCTCCCTGCCAGGGGGGCATGGGCTAGCCTGGCATGCCCCCCCACCTGGCAGGGCAGAGACCTGCCAACCCTTCCCCTATGCCCTGCCAGGGTCCCTGACCCCCTTTGCCCCATTGTACCTAGGTACAATGGGGCAAAGGCTGAGCCCCCTGGCATTGGGCAAGGGATGCCCCCCTTGCCCCCGTGGACCTGCCCTAGGTCCCCCTAGCCCCACAAAGTCGACCTAGAGCATCCAGTGTGGACACTCTAGGTCGACTTTTTAAGTTCCCCTTTAAGTCGACTTTATTTTTAAGTGGGGACACACTAAGTCGACTTACATTCCCCAGTGTAGACATAGCCCATGGGACTAGAGAGCCCTGGACCCGAAAAGCCTTCCTGAACAGAAAAGCTCTGCTTTCAGTCCAAAAACAGAGATTCCCACACAATTCCATTTTCAGACAAACATTCAAAATGTTTTGTTTGCATTCCATTATGAAACGAGAACAATTGTCAAAACCGCAAATGTTGCCACCAAAGGGAATGGTTGTCCTCTGGGCAGCTCTCGACATTTCTAATTATTCCCATTGTTCTATATTTTGATTTGTGTACAGTAACTCAAAGCTTAGCTTTAGTGTGCCCTGAGATGTTTACCTCCATTTGTTTTCTATAAAACAGTGCAACTATCAGATGTCCTATAAAAGGAGCAAACTGTTTATGGGACAGAGATGGGTGCATATTGACCTTTGCATTTGCAAATTAAACATAACATTAATGATTGATGCAGGAATTATTGGGCAGATCCAGCTGGATCAGGCCAACTGTGAACTATGGATAGATGTACTGGGCCAAATTTATCCCTAGGGCAGCTCCACAGAAGTCAATGGAATGATATAAGGGGTAAGTAAGGATTGTGTGGAATTAGTAGCACCTCCAAGTCTCAGACCTCATACAAACATGTAACAGAAAGAGTCCCTGACCCTATGACTATGTAAGACAAGAGGTGAAAACCACAGACAGATGGAGAAAGCACATGATAACAAGGGGACAAACTGATCAACATTATAACCAGTCATCACAGCACACTGGCTGCCTACCCAACATCAAGATTTTAGAAGCCATCCTGGCAGAAGAGTTTTTAGGAAGAATTTGAAGAACAGCCTAGTGGCTATGAGGATTTTACTTCATGATGTTTCCTTGCAGAAGGGAGGCAGGGGAGAAAAAGCAACAATGTGATTATTGTTCTATTTAACACTGTAATGGGCCCCATTACAAATTCTCTACTCTGTTTTCACTTGGTACCATTTCTCACTTATAAAAGGTAACAGTATTACCAGAGCTGGTAGAAGGGAAAGAAAAGTTGTAGAATGTAGTCACTTAGAACCACTTAGATTTAGTTCTTTTATTTCTAATGGTGCATTTAACTTGGGATCTTTTTGGAGTACTGTTCTTAATTTGTAACAAAAGGACTCAAGAATGATGAATACTATAGATTATCTTATTCAGGAATGAAACCTTGAAATGTCAAAAGTAAGCTGTTTCAGATCCTGGATATATTAATCTAAAAAAATAGATTAATGTGTCTTTCCCTCCCCAAAGTTCATCAAATGGAATCCACCATACAATATTATGGCTTTTTTTACCAGAGGTAACATTTCCTGTCTCAGATTTCCTATAGTTTCAAAGTTATTTCCCTTCTGTCCTGTAACTTGCAAATTGCAATTCCCAGAGGCAAAAGGCTCAGAGTCATATTATAATGATTATGATATCATTGTACATGGCTCCTCTTTTTCTGTTGATTCCTGAAACACTCTGCAGACAAGAAAGCAATATCAAATAAACAGATAAATTGAAGACAACAAAAAATCTGTGCTGATCAGTCCTCAACTGCAGTATTGTGTTCAGTTCTGGATGCCATATTTCAGGGAAGATGTGCACAAACCGGAGAAAGCTCAGAGAAGAGCAACAAAAATGACTGAAGGTCTAGAAACATGACCTATAAGGAAAGACTGAAAAAAAAGAGGTTGTTTAGTCAGGAGAAGAGAAGATCGAGAAGGGACATAATTTTGAAATACATACAAGTTTGTTATAAGGAGGAGGGAGAAAAATTGTTCTCTTTAACTTTTGAGAACAGGACAAGAAGCAATGGGCTTAAACTGTAACAAATGCAATTTAGACTGGATATTAGGAAAAATTTCCAGTCAAGGTAGTTAAGTACTAGAATAAATTTCCTGTAAAGCTGTGAAGTCTCCATAGTTGGAGATTTGTAAGAGCAGGTTAGACAAACAACTACCAGGCATCATATAGATAATGCTTGGTCCTGCCATAAGTGCAGGGGGCTGGACTAGATAACTTCTGGACTTCTAAAGGTCCCTTTCAGTCATACAAGTCTATAATTCTATGAAAAGCAGTACAGGGTCAACTTGTTAAATGAACTGGAGTGTTCAAGACTCTTTCTGCACACCAGCCAGGAAAAAAAAATCAGGGGAAGTAACAAAAGGTATACAAGTGGTACACAAGACTGGGTTGATCAACAAGTGAATGGACAAGCAAGTATGGTACACAAGACTGGGTTGATCAACAAGTGAATGGACAAGCAAGAAGCAGATCTTGATTCTACAAGTGCTCCATGAACTGTCTGGTGGTCAGATGTTCGTCTATGTATATCTTTCAGGATTACAGGAAGTTATAGTCACCTACTTTTATTACAGTAGTATCTAGAGACCACTAGTAATATCAGGCCCTCATCAGGCCAGAAGTCCCTCATATATATCAGAGGCATGCCCTTCCCCAAAGAGTTTACAGTCTAAATGGAGAAGGCAGACTCAGCACGGGAGAAAGGAAAATCACCAACCACTGGCATACCAAGGCTACCTGGCACCAGGGGCTAAGTCATATTTGCCTCTTCCCCAATTTCATTCCCCACCCCACGTCCCCTTGCCCCACACAAGGAAGGATGGGTCCCAGAGTCTGGGACCTCTTCTGCTCTGTGTTGGGGTGGGGCAGGCACAAGGCATGGGGGGAGGCAAATGTGAGAGCCCCCAGCTGCCAGACAGCTGCTGCCGCTCTGTGGGGGGATGCTGAGCCGGTGTAGTGCCCAGACCTGTGTGCAGGCAGATGTTGTTATTTGGCATTGAGCAGCTACCTGCCAGAAACAAAGATGGTAACAAAATCTTCCCGGACATGGTTTTTGGCACTACACCAGCCCTGCACCAGGACTGGATTAGAAGGGCTCTGGCTATCCAGTTTTGAGGCACCACCTGGCACCCCTGTCCTCCCACTGCCTGGACCAGGTTGTTGGCAGGGCAGCTGCGGCCCCTGGTGCTGGAGGGAGGATCTATTCAGCACTGGGAGAGGAGGCTGGGGCCAGAGGCTGTGCCATCCTCCCTTTACTACAGAGTAGCATTCCTGCCTGCCCTGCCATTGGCTGGCCACTGAACCAGACGGGGCGGAGAGCGGGCCACCATTTGGCTGCTGCTTTCACTGAGTGGAACCCTGGAGAGGGCCTGTTCAGCAGAGTTCGGGCCACTTTGACCCTGGCCCCCCTCAGCTCTGAACGAGCCTTCAGGACCTGGGGGCAAGCACTGGGAGGGTCTGGGGACCAAGTGGCCTAGACTCCACTGAACGGGACCTCTCCAGGGCTCAGCCCTGAAAAGCAGCAGCCACACGCACCCCACTCTCCACCCCCTGGGGTGGGGCAGCTGGCCAGGGGCAGGGCAGGCAGGAATGCTGCTCCACAGCAGAGGGAGGGCAGTGCAGCCTCTGGCCCTGACACACACAAACACACACACATCCAGTGCTAGGGGCCGGGACCACGGCCACCCCCGACGTTGCGCCAACAGTCTGGCCCGTGTGCTGGGAGGGCTGGGGCGGTGTCCTGAAACTAGGCAGCCTGGGCCAAGGCCCCTCTAATCTGGTCCTGGTGCAGGGTAAGCTCAGCACCCCCTCTACAGCCAAGAACCTGAGTCGCTGGCCCTCTCCTGCCCCACCCCCAATCGGTACACTATTGTCACCATCTCTATTTTCCAGAGGGGGATCTGAGGAAGAGAGCTAAATGACAGTGAGTCTCTGTGAGAGCTGAGAAATTAAACCATATCTCCAGGTCTTGGTCCTATGCACGACAAGCTGGCAGAGAAATATCCACCTGAGAAATCCCTCTAACTCTTTTACATCCATGTTCACTAAACATTTTGTCCTAGATAGCTACCCGCTCTTCCTGAGGATGACTATCCCCAACAGAGGACATACTCTTTCCTCTTTCAATAAAGTATGCTTCCATTGACTGATTTAGGTGCCAAGCCTGTATGGAAATGCATAGAGGCAAACACATTTGCCAGTCAAACCCCACTGAAGTCAATGGGAATCCAGTTACACTGAATAGCTTGTAGAACTGGAGTCTTAATTTGCATATAAATGCAGAGAAGCATTCTCCAGTAGCATTGCTCAAGCAGGACTATACAACGGTTTTAATATCCTGTAGGTGTTTTCTTTAGAACTTAATGCCTATGGCACATCATTGACCAGGCTAGACCATCATAAGAGTGCACAGGGCTGCATAGACGCATAGTAAGGCCCTGCCCCAAGCACCTTATGAACTAAAAACCTAGCCATACCCTAAATAACACTACGTGGATGAATGCATATAGACAATGGGGCACTCACTTATTTTTACTCTGCAGTGGATTCTCTACTGCTCTTCATAAAGGTATCGGCCTACCAGCCTCACTTGACTCGAGCTTGTGGGGCTTCTGGTAGCGATGTAAAACAAGCTGTACAGAGACCATCCTCTGAAGTCTCAGGACAGGGTGGGCCTCTGATCCTGAAATCCAGCCCAGCCATGATGCTACTTCAGACCACAAAGTATAGAGCTATTTTGACAGAACTAGCCCCGCTAATCCAAGTCTGCCTACTGAGCCTGAGAGGCACCCTCCAGAGCGCTGTGTGGATGAACCCTCACTGGTTTTCCACCTCCTTCAGCAGAAACTAAAAAATAATATAACTGGCTGGTGTGATGCTGTCTGATAGATGAGCAGCCATTTGTAATATTATTGATATCAGTATTGCAAAATTTCAACAATTCGTATGAGATATGCCATGTCAGGTACCACTGGAAAAGTTAGAATTTGCTAAATGCGATAATATTGTTTATGGGTATCTATCATCTTTACATTGTAAACTATGAATATGGTGATATATCTGTATCTAAAACTTGTGCTATGCTAGTGGGGGACACCTCCAACAGATTAGCACCAACATAGTCCAGCCTGGGGCAATCAATTATACAATGAGCACAGGGAGAGAAGCCAAGGGCTACACTTCTGAGTCATCAGGACAGGTAGAGATATGCCCATGTACAAGAACTCTAAGAGCTATTCCCTGCTCACAGAATATACAAGCCACATGGCAGAAACTGTAAAACACACAGCTGCACCATCTCCATCTTGTCTTCATTCCAGCTTCCAACCTATGGATCAACTATTCTACATCTGAAGCTGTGAAACAAAGGACTGCGAGCCATCCAGATGCTGGTTGTACTCCAGAGGAACTGTACAAGCCTCAAAATTTCACAACTCTGCTAAGAATGGGATATATATGGACTTGGAAGTTTATTTGTATGTACCTGATTGCTTTGATCATTTAATATCTCTCATCTTGTTTGTTTCTTTTTTAATAAACTTTTAGTTTTAGTCGCTAAAGGATGGGCTGGCAGCATGGTATTTTGGGTAAGACCCAAATCAATATTGACCTGGTAATGTGGCTGACCCCTTGGGAATCAGAACATTTGGTAACGTGAATAGTTTTTAAATAACTTCTCTCTTAATTGAACCCAGTTGCTGATGGAGCCAGAGACTGAAAGGCAATACAGAGGGCTGTGCATTTCTTGTAGCTTGTTGTTAACCAATTGGGGAATCAGAAGCCCTGTTTGTGACTGGCTGGGGAAACTAACTTCAGTGGTAACCACCATCTTGGGAAAATCTGCTCCCCTTCTTGAAGCCTGCCCTGACCTTAGCATTTTCAGTGTGCTACTCTAGATGTACTGGTTGCAGATGGTATGGTCAAGCACAAAAGGTAAAAGTAGCAGCCCTACAACACTGATTTAAAGAAGGCCAGAAATGAGCTCTTGTCTACATAAGCTACTTCATCAGACTTATACAGAATAATGGCAACTATAACAATGGACCAGTTCTTAGAGTGCAAAAATGATCTGTCAGTCCCCTGAAGACTAGCCTGCTGCTTTGTTTAACTGATCCTGATAAGTCACAACTGCCCTTTCTGTGTTTAAAGGTAATGGGCTTTATTTAGCTCCTTAACCTTGATCTATTTGTTATCAGCGCCGTCAAGAATAGTTTGTATTCATTAGGAGACTTGTTTATTTTGCAACATAATCCTTCTCTTTGTTAACATGAAAGAGCAGAACATGAGGCAAAGAAAGGACAGCTCAGCCAGGTCCTCAATGTTGTTCCATAAAAAATGTTTTTGATAAATGATTACCAGGATTAGATTTTTATGGGCCAGATTCATAAAGAATTTCATTCCTGTTTCCATATGTTTTTTACATAATAGAAAACATGCAAAAAGAGACTTAAAAGTGCACTTCCTGGGCATTCATTAAACTCCTTTCCCCTTATTTTCTCTCTCTCTATCAGGTAAAATTCAGTCTTGTGTACTTTGAGGGTCACCACATATGTTGGAAGCTATGGTTTTAAGTTTGACTACTTTTCACTGTAATTTGAAGCCAGGGTTTTTTTTTCCCTTTCCAAGGACTATGTAAAAAACAGAAACTAAATCAAAATACTTTTTTCCTTGTATGAAGTACACAATATTAATCTGGCACAGGTGGAGGCTGCTTTTTAAAATTGCATTCTAGATTTTGGGTGCCCAACCTGAGCCAAATTAAAGGGCATGATTTTCAGATGGTGAATGCTCAGCACTTGCTGAAATTCAGGCTGCTTTGTAGGGATCTCAAGTTGGGCAGCCAAAAATCACTAGCCGCTGATGAAAATCTAAGCCCCTGTTTATTTCTTCATTGGTTTCCCAATGACCCATCATAGATTTCTCAGGTATCTTTTGCTTCTCCTCTGTTGTATGAGCTGAATAATGATACTGAATTCTGATAATGCCTCAGGCTTAGTTTTAGGAGCCATATCCTCAATTAGTGTAAACTGGCAGAGCTTCATCTAATGAGCACAGTTATGTCCAATTACACCAGCTAAGAATCTGGCTCACAGGTTATATTTTTAATCTGCACACACCACAAAAAATAAAAACCCATGAGGGGCCAGAATACACATTTACAGGGTTAGCACAGTGTTTTGATCTGTAGTCATGTCACTGTCTGGAATGGTTCATCACCATGCGTTCCAACCTCAGGACAGACTGTCAAGAAGACAGGTGCAAACCCCAAACTGGTGGTGTGTTCTTTAACTAGATCTCACCAGCCCAGTAGCAAATATGAACTCCTACAGCACTATTGCAGTCTTTTCATGGTGTCAGAGACAGCCCCCTTGGGCATACCAGTCCATCTTGTCTCCCAGGCAAGCTAGACTTAACCCTGATCTACACTACAGAGTTAGGCTGATGGTAAGGCAGCTTACATTGATCTAACTCTGAAAGGGTCTACGCAAAAATGCTGCTCCCTCTGAGGTAGTTCGCCCACTACATTGACTTAAGCTATGGCTACACAATAGCTTAAGTTGACATAAGTTTTGTTGCTCAGGGTTGTGAATTAGCCACCTCCTTGAGCAATGTAACATATGCCAACTTAAGCACTGGTGTGGATGGTGCTATGTCAGCAGAAGAGCTAGCACCACTCATGAGAGCTGGAGAAATAAAGCTGATGGGGGAGAGCTCTCTCTCATCAGCGTAGAGCAGCTACACAGAGAACTACACAGTAATGCTACAGAGAGAACAGCTACACTGCTGTAAGCTCTGCGTTGCGTACATTGACTGTTACTGTTCTTCAGAAGCCATCCCATAATGCCCCACACTGACAGTTAAACTAGTGCAGATGCTCCTGGTGAGGAGATGCATTGTCAACACAAGGAGGATAGTGTGGACATGCAAAAGGAGTTTAATTACTGTGGTGGGTGTAAATCAACATAACTTAGGTTGACTAAATTTTGTAGCATAGATGTGGTGACAATTACAAATTTAGGATGATGGGGCAAGCCATGTTGCACATAACCTCTTCCCAGGTGTAAGAGGGCAATTAGTAAAGGGCTCATATTGTGATGTGCCAAAATGGCCCATGTAATTTTGATCTAAGTGATGGTGGATGCAGTAAATGGCATTTTTCCCTTTGAATCAGAACAGCCAGAATGTGAATTCAAAGAAATATTAGGAAAGAGATAATGAGATCTAAGGATGATAATGCACATCAAATTAGGCTAGCATTTACAACCAAAAAAAGAATACCATACAATTCTTGATTGTATCACAGATAAGAGAAATGACAGTGCCTTTCCATACACAGTGGGGAACATGCATTTAGGATAGCAGGAATGGTTTTGAGCAGCAGCCTATAATAAAGGGAATGAGTAAGTTATTTTGGTTAAAATATGAGTCACTCTCCTCAAGTTTTCAACCATCTCAGAAGCAAGCCCAACTGTCAGGAAGTCCACTCATCTATAGGGATGTTTCCTTCAGGTCACTCTGGGGTTAACTCTTTCCAAGCACTGCATCCTCCTTTGGCAGTCTCACCACCCATTTTCTTCTCTTACCCTGCAGCCCTTTTTGCTCCAGGAGCTCAAGCTTCTTGCTCATGGCTTGGGCCTCTGGTCTGGTCATTATAATCTCCACCCTTCCAGAATATCAAAGTCTTCCTAGGTGAACTGTTTCAGGCAGTCTACTCTCTGCTATCTGGTCTGTGCCACTTTCCCATGCATGGTAGAGGAACCTGGGCCTACCACCTACTCCAGTTTTCAGCTCAGGAAACCCTTCCATCAGAAGCCAAAGTCTGCCCTATCCCATATCTCACTGCTTTTCTCCTGAGGCTTTCTTACCTGTTTGGCTCTTATAGTCTCTGGGTTTGCCAGGCTAAACTCATCCTCTCACTGACTAACTGAAGGCTACTTATATTTCTATAGCCCCAAAACTCACTTCCCTGCAATCCCTATCTGCTCTCAGCTTCTGGCCTTTAGAAAAGGCTCTCTGCTTCCTGTCCAGCTGATATTTGTGTCTAATTAATTTCCTGCTCCCTGGCTCCTCCTTCAGGAGTTAAGTGGCCCAATTGACACCTTAACTCCTTCAGGCCTTGTGTGTGTGTTTGCAGGGACCCCTCACCACATCAACAATTTGAGATTTAAGAAGCATTAGTTAAATCTAAACCTTGTTTGTATTCCTTCTTTTTCTTCCTCCTCCTCCTCCTTCTACTTATTGTTTTGGTCCCACTGTTTGTGCTAGGTCTTCCCCAAAAGGGCCATTACTCCCGAGAAGCTTCAAATTTTACATTATGTGGCTGTACTTTGATGTTTCAAAATGGCTAATTTGGTTTCAATGGGCCTTCTTGTGTGCAGGACCAGCACTTTACATTCATTCATGCTTCTTTCCTGTTTGGTGAGTTACACAATTATGGAGGCTTACAATGCAAACACTCAATGTAATTTTATACAAGGGACTACAGATGTTATAAGTGAGATTAATACATACAGCATCTTGCAAGCACTTTATCAAGTCTAAATACTAAACATATCCTTACTAACTTAACATCTATTTTAACAATACTAACATATAGGTGACACAGATCTATGCATTTTTCAGTGTTCAGTGAGGCCTAGGTAGCTTGCTTAAGTCGACTTAATTTACCCCACATCTACACTACAGTTTCCTTAAGTCGACTTAAGCAGCTTGCTTAAGTTGACTTAAGGAAAATAAAGTCGACTTAATGAAAATTAAGTCAACTTTATTACACCTCGTTTTAATTCGACTTAAGGCTTAAGTCGACTCCCTAGAGTCAACTTAAGCCAGTATAGACGTGGAGTAGCTCTAAGTCGACTTAGGGCTACCCCACGACTACACCAATGCCCTCCCTGCCAGGCTCTGCCCTGCCCACCCTGCCCCTATGCCCTACCAGGGTCCCTGTCCCCCTTTGCCCCATTGTACTCATGTACAATGGGACAAAAGCTGAGCCCCCTGGCACTGGGCAAGTGGTGCATCCGTTGCCCCCGTGGACCTGCCCTAGGTCCCCCTAGTGCCTAGAAGTCGACCTAGGCGTCCAGTGTGGATGCTCTAGGTCGACTTTGTAAGTTCCCCCCAAAGTCGACTTAAATTTCCAGGTGTAGACATAGCCACCTAGAGCATGGAGTGGTGCCTTTTACTATGTTGGCAAATAACCATTGATAGACCTATTCTCAATGAACTTATCTAATTCTTCTATGAACCCAGTTATATAAATTAAACAGTTTGACTGTGTTTTGTGAAGAAGTTTTGCTTCAAAAGATTGAATATGCTCACAACAGCCAGTTACCGACTCCATTTCTTTTGTGTATCAATGAACTGGTGATTTCAATTCAGGAGTAGGGGACAGCTGTAGAGCTGGTTAGGATAAAATAAATAAATAAAAACAGAATTTTTGTCCCATTGGAAATTATGATAATATGACATTTGTTTTGTAGCCAAAAGTAAAAAGTCATAATATCATAATATCAACTACTTGAAGGGGTGCTCCAAAGTGGAGGAAGCTAGGCTGTTCTCGGTAGTAACAGAAGACAGAACAAGGAGCAATGGTTTCAAGTTGCAGCTGGGGAGGTTGAGGTTGGATATTAGGAAAAACTTTCTCACTAGGAAGGTGGTCAAGCATTGGAATGGGTTGCCTAGGGAGGTGGTGGAATCTCCGTCTTTGTAGATATTTAGGGTCTGGTTAGACAAAACCCTGGCTGGGATGATTTAGTGGGAATGGTCCTGCTTTTAGCAGGGGGTTGGACTAGATGACCTCATGGGGTCCCTTCCAACCCTAAGATTCTATGATTCCACAGAATAGAAAGTTCCAAAAATATTGAACTTTGAAATGTTTCCACATTTCATTTTGGACATTTTCAGTCAAAACAAATATTTCACCTTGGTTCTACATGAATTTGTATCCCCCTGAGTTGCCACGATGTCTTTTGGGAGTTGTAGGTTAGGTGTCTGGTGGTCCCGATTCTCAAGTGTGGCCCTGGTTCCCCAGACAGACTACATCTCTCAGAATGCACCACAGCTATTCAGCCAGAGGGGAGGTATAGATAAAAATGTAGTCCAGTAGGGTGCCTGGTCCATAAAAGGAGAATAAGGGCATGAGATACCTGTACTATCACCCATGCCCAGGAACCATCTTGAATGGACACAGACTAACCAAAATGTTTGTGTCAGCTTGGTCTGAAATAAAACATTTCATTTAGATGTCCCCGACTAAATAAAATAAAAATTTGGGGAAAATATTTATTTTTGCTGAAACTGCATTTTGATAGAAAATTCCTGGCCAGCTCTATCCAACTGTCTATATCACAGGACTGAAATCAAAGTTGCTGTGATGACCAAGCTAAGAGGCCAATGATTAAACAGGTGTGGATGCTGAGGTTCCTCTCAGTCTGAAATTTAGTCTTTTCAACTGAGTGTTGATGCTGTTTGGTGAGGAAGCTCATGTTGGAGGTGTTCTGTAGATAAATACAAGACTAGCATTCAGGGCTGTCCAGTCTTTTATCAGCATTAAAATTCAGTGAAGAAGGGGGAAAACGTTCATGTAATGAAATTAAAAGCTTGAAACTAGTAAAGAGAGAAAAGAGCATGAAGTATTAGCATCTTTCAGCCCGGTTATACAGGGCTCTCTTCTATTGTGCTAGCTGTCCCAGGTCCTCTTCTTCCTAGCTTCTTACCTTTGTTCTTGTGCTGTTCAGAACTGATGTTCATATATGTACTATAGGTTAGCAAAAGTGCTTTAAACTGTTGAAGTGCTATAGACATGGTAAGCACTAAATATTTTTATGGATCCTCCCCTAGTTTTGTCCAGCAAAGCATTTAAGCACCTGTGATTAGTCCTATTAACTTCAAAGTGCTTTTCTGGATGATGGTCTAAATGAAGAATTCTAGGGCAAAAAAAGGGTGGGTGGGTGGACTATTTTCAAAACATTAGCACAACCTTCAGTGGAGAATAGAGAACTATGCTGTTTATAGTTTTGCTAAACCAGACCTACCTCTTACAGTCCAGAAACTGTGATGGGTAGATTTTTTGCATTAGGATTAGATCTTGCCTGTACCTCATTTTGTTTGAAGCAATAATCCCCTTCCACAGTGGATAAACTATAGTGTGATTCTCAAAAAAGGGAACAGAATTATTTCTGAGTAAACCAGTGAATGCAGATGTTTGAGTAGCTTTTTTCGCCTCCCCCTTTTGTTTTTTCCTAGCTTTGTATTAATGTGGTTAGAATTAGAAAGTTCACTTTTCTTAACTGTAGAGAACATGAGCATGTTGATGGCTTAACCACTAATGACAGATGAATGAAGCTTTACTTTTTAAAATCAAAAATCAGCAGCACCCCAGACATAGTCCAAGGGCAGGTGCAATCTGGGAGTCCAAATGACATTCTGTGATTGATCTCATTGTATAAAATGGTGCTACTACCTGCAGACATTAACTCTCATAGGCTAGAGTCCATTCTTCCAGAACTGTCTTGGAAAGGTGGTTTTTAATTTTTTGTATGTTTCACTCCTATTACTGATGAATTTACCCAACAATTTCTACATCTACCCAACAATGAAGCAAATATCTGTCTGCATGCAGTTTGTCATGAGCTTTATAAAGAATTTAAACCAGGAGAAGGATATACAGAAAGGCTTATGAGAGATATTGCATTCATTGTTAAGCAATTGATGAACGATCTCTTAACTTCATGGGGCTGTTTTGTGGAGTGAACAATGTTGTTAAATATTTGTGGTAATAAGAAAATGCAATAAGGCCTGGTTGTCTGAGCTTGGAACTTCTAAATTTGAATCCAGGCTCCAGCAATGATTTGGAGCCCACTCTAGAAACCTTTGTTCACTTGAGTGATTTAACTGAAATCTTTGAGAATACGCATCTGGATAAGGATCTGATACTTGTTTTGTAGCCTTGAACAAGTTACATTGGGCCTAATCTTTCTCTCCTTATATTCAGTAACAAAACTCCCATTAACTTCAGAGATAGCAAAATGTAACCCTTCTTCTCATTGGGTCAGGTTGTATACAGCCCCTCCACAAAAGCATAAGCAATGGAAAAGGTGCAAGGCATCTCTCTTGCCCTTGCAGAGGTCAGGGCTCTAAGACCATGGGCACGTCTTCACTAATGGTGGCAAATTCACGGCCATCAGATTGATCTTCCAAATTGACTGATCGGGTCTGTGAACATCTGCTCAGCCGTTCAGGAAGTCAATCTTGTAAGACCACCCCTGCAGAAGGAGCATGTTGAAGACACCATGGTAAGTAGACGATAGGCAATCAGAGACAGCTACACAAAGTACTTTAAGTACTTTGCATAGCTCCCTTCGATTGCCACTGAAATCACACTGTGGTATAAACCAGGACCATTACTCTTCCAAAGGCCTGGTGTCCCAGCCTGCACTAAGGCAGACTGAGCACACTGATGAATACATGCTGTCCCCACTTCAAAGGCAGGGAAGCTGTCATGTTGCTGGAGTTTGAGGAGCTATCAGATGGTGTGAGGCATATAGGTCTTGGAAAACAAGGACAACATACATCTGTGATGCTTCAGCGGAGGGCTATATCTGTATACCACAATCCAGATTTTTTTCTCCACTTTCCCATTTATAAAGTGGGGATACCACCACTTATTTTACGGGCGTGAGGGGAGGCAGTTCCTGTTTATGTATTGCTTTCACAATATAAACCATTCTCATAGTGTTTAGTCCAGGATTGCCTTTGAAATGTTAGGGGCCGAATATAGATTTGTTCCTGGCTGCTACGTAAGGTCATTACAGAGAGATGTCATCATAGTCCAGTCATTCCCACTCCCAGAGCCATCCACTTATCAGCTAATAATCAGTCTGGAAAGAGGCAATCGGATTGGCTGAAAGGAGTCCACTGGCATTATAATGTGCATTTGATTAATAGCTGTATACCAACTAACATCATCAATCATAACCTATTAGAGCATACAGGGAAGTGGTAAATAAGCTTCATCCTGAAAATAAATGGTTGGTCCGGGTACTCTGATAAGGCAAGATGCATATACTAGTGATTAGCAGGGTTGGTACTAAAGAACATTAGGAATTCACTTCTGCTGCTCTGATTGGTAATTAAGTGACTCATCTACTGGCCGACAGTCCTGTATGCTTCCCCAGGCAGTTGTTAGTTCTTCAAAAACCACTACTGACAAAATGAGGTTTGCCCTTGGTACACAGATAATGAGGCTCAGCTTGACAGGTGTGGCGCGATTAGAAAATTTCTACATGAGGCTCTTTCTGCTAGCCACTCTACAGTAAACAGACTCATTAGAACTTCCTGGTCCCTAGAGGCAAAGCATGTTTGACATTATTAATTGGCTTTTCTGTATAAGGAGTCAAATAGATGAAAAGGTTTATCAAGCTGAAATAATTAATTTTGCCTGAATTCGCTGACAGTTCAGTTCTCCTGTAAAGAGCCATTTTAAGAGTTTTTTTTTTTTTTTTTTTGAATTTGAAAGTTCAAAAGACATAATAGTGGTAAAAGTGGAGCTTTTTAGTAAATTATAATTAAAGGGAATTTAATTAACTTAGACCTGAGAAAGGGTGGGGAGGAGGAACCCCTATCTGTGTCTGTACAGAGGTCTGGATGGTGGAACATATCATGGCTTAATAATACATTAATTTTAATCTAATCAAAGTATAATAAAAGAAGTAATTATGTTTTAAAATCATCAGGCTCCAATATTGGTGTATTTAAACACTTAATACTTACAATGCCTCTAGTTAGCAAAAGTTATAATTGTTGCACTCAAATTTAGCTTATTTAATGTTGAGACTTCTTCATGAGGTGAATTGAGTAAATTACTGTAACAAGTCATGGTGAACCCATCATCATCTATCAGTTTTTAATTCGGCTTCTGAATCAAACAAACAAACAAACAAACAAACAAACAAACAAACAAACAAACACAGACCTCCAAATTATTTTTCTTTATTCTTTCTTCATTGCCTTCCCTCCCCCCAATGTAATAGAATTTCTCCCTTCAGGACAATACTTTAAAGGCAGCTTTTTTTGTTTGTTTCATAGGAAAAAAAAGTTTTAGGGTACAAAAGCATCAATTCTCAAATGAAATCTCTCAAGATTTATTTAGCCTTTCCAAAGCATGCCAGTTTCACCTAGCAGCTGGTTTAAACTGTTCATGTTGAAGCATCAAATTGAATAGTGTATGCAATGTTAATGTTTTGTTGGTCCTAACATATTAGAGAGAGAAAATATATTACCTCACCCACCTTGTCTCTCTACATTGAATAGTGTGCATTTGTGTGTATTCAGATTATGTATCCTTTAGTGGTAGTGAAAATGATCATCTTACAGTCACAATGAATATAGACTGTAATGTCAGAGAGACTAGTGAAGTTTGAAGCATTGAAATCAGAAAATACAGAGGAATAGCATGGAGCTCAGCAGCAGCTTCTCAGGCACAGTGGCATTTTTATGCATCTGTTGATGCAATTATGGAATTTTAAAAGGAGATCCTTACTCCCGTCTTTTAAAAATCCTTTTGACAGACATGTGTGCACTCCATTGAGTCAAAGCTGCACAAAAAGTTCTCTACCAGTTATATTCACTAGATCTTCAATATCTTCTCATAACCTTCAAGTCCATTCCCCTTCATATAACAGTAGGAGAGTTTTTTACTTTTTAAGAGGAACCATCAGCACCAAATTACTCTGTCTTTCACAGGTACTTGTAATAATTTATCAATGCTTGTTTGTCTATCCCAATTAACCAGAAGAGGAATTAGTGAAACCTTGATTGGTTTCTTCATCAGAACAACATATAAATGTCAATGTAGCAGTACATTTTGTTGTCATTTGAAAAGCTTAGTTTTTAGGGTTGCATTTGAATATAAAACCATATAGATGGAGATTTAGAGGACTGATTTTGCTCCTATTGATTTCAGTGGTACATGATGTTGCTAGAATTAGAAATTGCTACAAAATTTCCTTGTTTGCCCTGGTTTCATACATTAGCAGTTGTATAAAACAACTTTGAAAGCAGTGGTCAGGAGCTGGTGGGAGGTGGGAGCAAATCTACTTTAAAAGAAAAAAAATCAACTACAGTAACAGATGCAGAGCTGCTGCACAATAATGAATTGTAACATTTACCAAAGATTTAGCATTTGGTCTAAGAAATGTCATCTTCAAAAAATGCAAACATCTGTGCACTCGCAGCGGATCAGTCAGGAGATGCCTTAAAACGATATGAAAAATAAGAACATTCATTAACTTTATGACTTCTTCCCTTCACAGCATTTACCATTACTTATCACATTTTCTATTTGCATGTATTATATTAATTTCCTAATTGGCTACATGACAAAGAACAGTGGACATTATGTACACATAAATGGAAGAGCGGACCATAATGATTGTTAGCTCATGGGCCAAGTTTCCAGAAGCTTTCAGTTGGCATTATTCACAGATATGTTTGCTTCTGGGGTCAATATGTTATCTCATGTCAAACACTGCTGTAGAAAGGCACAAAACTGATTTACTTGCAGCTCCAAACGCCTTATCAAACAATACCAAGCCTGGCTTTATAAAGTCAGGGCCAAATGTGCCATGCAATTCTCAGCCTTTCAGTTGAATGAACTAATTCTGAACGCTGCAATTCTTGTTTTCAGTAATTTTGCTTGATAACACCAGCCTAGAGGGATACTGTGTCATGGTGGTCAGTGGAAGAATATCTTGGGGATAGTACATCTGCCCAGTACCTCCCTTGCATTCATTAACCCACCAGGGGGTTAAGACTAATTAGATCAGGCTGCTCATTTTAAGCTGATAATTGATTTAAATGGGTTGCTCATTTAAAATAGAATAAAAACCTGCTAAACAGTTGGTGCTTTGGTTTTTTTTCATCTGCAACTTTAAATTGCTTGTGCAATGCCGCATAAAATGTAGAGGTCTCCCTTTTCTAAAACAGCCATAAAATTAATTACAATACGTGTGAAGGGTGGGGGGAAGAGTTCTGGGGTTAACTGACGATGCCTCTCACTAGTGATCAAAAACATGGACTAACTTCAGCAAAAACAGCTTGTTTTCTAGAAACAGAATTTTGTAAGATAATGAAACACTCAGTTTTGTTCAATATTGTATCCAATATGTGAAGGAATGGTTTAGCATATTGGCAACCGCTCTGCATACATCTTATAAAATGGCGTAGCTGGATGTTCAAAGGTTATCACACATTTTTAAAGGTTTTTTCTGTACTTATTTAATTTATGTCATAGCTTCTGTCCAGTGGTAACATCAAAAGCCTACCGTATCTTCATTTTATCTTTAGGACAAAAGCAAACCTTAATTCACATGAAAACAAATTCATTGGAGATCAAACCATTTGTGTCTGAAAATAACAGTGTTCTTTGTATCCTCAAATGGTCATCTGTGGTTAGTCAATACAACTATGCTCATTTGTACATTGTTCAGATTTCAGCACAGGCTAAAATGCTGGAAATTTTCTATACAAGTTTCCAGCTTAAATGACTAACGGACAAAAAAACAAGATCAGAAATTTAGCAGTAGCTATAACTAGATTGCAATAAAAGCTATTAACAAAACTGCAAATGTTTAAAATCAGAATTACCAGCCTGAGGAATAATGATATTACTGATACTTATTGCATATGTTTATATATATTACAATATTTTTAAAATCCTACTTACTAATAAGGTCAGCAAATTCATCTTTCCAAGTTCAGTTAGTTCTCTGTGTGTATGTTCTCTGCTATGATTGTTTTATCATGTAATGCTAACTGGATTGAAGAACCAGTTTCATGAAACCATGTCCGCATTGGTGGCACAGTGTTTCTGTAGTTCTAACTTGCATTCTTTCTGCTTCGTCTTACAAATTAAAACCAGAGCCTTTCAAACTTTACAGTTCATATGGGTTCAAGGACTCTCAGCCTTGAAAAACTATTCAAGAGCACTTGCTAGTGGCTGCAGTCTAGTATGGCACCTTAAAAGGCCATTACTCAGGCTATTTTCTAAATAGTTTATGCTTTTTTATGTAGTGTACATAGTAAGATGACAAGTAGCCGACAACATCCTTTTGTTAATTCTGAATGCATGCACCAGATAATTTTCTCCGTTAATGGTAAACATTATATACTACTAAATAGATTTTCAAGGCAACCAGTTGTGAAATATATTAAAAACAGTTTTGCAATCCTTATTACAGAAACACAGAAGGAAATATAACTGTGTGTTTACATTGTACTTGATTATCTAAATTCCTCCACTAAGCTATGACATTCTTAATGTGAAGATACGTGTCAATAAAACAAAGTTTTGTTTTGTATTTTTTAAAGAGAGAATTTTAGTATATTTCCTTTCACTTAGATTTATTACAGATCTCATGTTTCCCTGTTAGGTGTGTAAATGTATGGGAATTAGTCACAAGAAATATATTTTATTTCATAATAAATGCACAAAACTAGAGTGGGCTATAATTGTCTTGTACTGAGATGGCACCTAATTTGGTTTCACTAAATAATCCAATAAAAGGACAAATACTATAGTGTTTACTCATATAAAGCTCTTTTGGAGCTCAGTGCAAACTTTGCATGTGATAGGGACATGGGTGGCAATATCACTAAAGGGAAAAATCAAAAGCACAGTTTGGAGAGACTTTTGAAGTGATGGAAACATCATTTTTCCCCCACCCCAATGTGTATATGGCATGATTTATTACTTCCTCAAAAATATTGAAGGGTTTCAGGATTTGATCTTAATCAATTTCTTCTAAGGCCAACTTCCATTGATTATGCCAACAGATGGCTTGAGCAGAAACTTCAGAATTTGGCCCTGATGAAAAACCATTTCACTTGCTAATTCCTCTGTGCATACATTTTTATCAATGATTATATAATTAAAGCCCCATCCTCCAGGTGCTTCTGCACATGAGTAACTCTATTCACCCCAATAGTCAATCCAGTAATGTTTCTCACATGTGTGTAAGCAGGATCGGGTCCTTTCAGAGAACCAAAGAAGGAACCAGCCCACAAATCATGGGATTCTCATCTACAAGAGAGGCCCCATCCTTTCTCTGAAGGAGGAAGGTTCCTTTTTGAACCTGGAATCTGTATAGGAACAACAAAGGAGTCCTGTGGCACTTTTAAAGACTAACAAATGTATTTAATCTCATGAGTTTTCATGAGGTAAAACTGTAGCGTAAGTGAATATATACCTAACATATTACAGTTTCCATTTCATGCATCTGATGAAGTGGAATTATAACCATGAAAGTTCATGCGATAAATAAATGTGTTAGTCTTTAAAAGTGCCATGGGACTCCTTGTCTGTTTTGCTGATATAGACTAACAGGGCTAACCCTCCAGAATTTGTATAGGAACAGATTGCCTGCTAACATGGAAAGTGGTCTGTTTCTTAGTTTAGCAATGAGGTTGATTAAAATTTACATGTGTGTGGAGAGGAACTGTGTAGCTCCCAAGGTAATAGCTCTAAAGTGTAATAATGTTGGTGACAGTGAAAAGATAAAGCAGAAGAGGAAGGATAACAGAAAAACATGAAGTATCTTCAGTGTGAATGTCAAGGACAGATATAAGATGCTAACAGGACATATGGGCTTAGTGTAGACATTATCAGAATAACAAGTCATGCCCCATCCCTTTTCCTAGTTTAGACATAACAACACAAGATAGAAATATTAACTAAAATAAACAGAACAATGCATAGTTTGAACAACATTGCATCCTTAATCCTGAGATTTCAGCACTTAATGAACATTGACAGACTAAGTTTTGCCATGTGCTTGAGAGAGAGGTTGGGTGCCCTCCCCAAATCACTGAGTGCTGAGTTCCTTTAACAGGATTAGGCCAACCTAGAGCAACAGCAGAGTGCATTTGTCTAAGGTACCTATAAACACCCCATTACCTTGGCACTTTACAATCTTTCATATATTTCTTCTCATAAAATCACTGGGTTGGTGAAGTTAGGAAGTTCCATTAACCCCATTTTACAGATGTGGAACCTGAGATACTCAAAGGCTAAATGATTTGTGAAGGTCACACAGAAAGTCTGTGGGAGAGCAGGGAATTGAACCCAGGTTTCTAGCCATTCTTCACCTCTATAAAACTTGTAGGTTTAGACTATACCAGAGGTGTAGCTGGTTTTTATCAGGTTAGGGAAGCAGGATATTCAGCCAAAGTACTCCTAAAACAGCAGAGACAATATATAAACACAGAGAGCTAAATGTGTCAGATCCATGCCAGGGCTTCAGCAGTTTTTCTTTAATTATATACCACTATGAAACTGTCTTTTGCATACTGCAAACCCAATTATAAGTTCAACTGACCTCTGTTTGGCACAGGAGGTGACAGGGAAAGGGGTCAAAGATGGCTTACACTAATATAAGTATTGCTTTGGTATCTGGTCCTATTCTGTCCTACCTAATTCTTTGTCTCGACGTGAAACCTCCTGCAGCCTTCACTTAGCTCTGAAAAAATACTTTTCTTTCAAGCATGGTTTCCAAACTCTCTTTCCCATAGCTCCCTATTGTCTTCTATTATATTCACTTCAGATTACACACACACACACACACACACACACACACACACACACACACACACACACACACAACTTTTTTCTTCTCCCCTGCAAAATGATTTCATGAAACTGACATGAATTTGTGAGTCATTTCCATGTAGCTGAATTTCCACTTTTTGCTGAAAATATTCCCCACCCCCACCCCAATTTGAGCTAATCCTTGTAATTTTCCCTCTGAAACTGGCCACGCTTTTCTCTACTTTCCTTTAAACAGCATTTTCTCTGTACTACGTCTCCTGATCTCCCTATAGTGAGAGAAGAGAGGTAAGATTAGTGCCAAGTTATACAGAGTCTGAAAACCAACAGATTTTGGCGAACACCACAGTTTGAATAGACATTATGGACAATGAAGATTTTCAAGTGATTCTCAGTCGCGGTCCTTGACCTCTAGGGCAGTTGAAGTCAAAAGGCAGGGGATTTTTTTTTTTTTTAAACTTTCTACAGAAAGGCAAAGAGTTTTTGAGGAGGCCAAAATTTTGGTCCTGGAGGATTTTAATTACTCATATTATTAGGTCCAAAGATTAACCAGGGCAAGAGTAATGACTGCAAATATGCCACAAGTTTGTTTTCTTTTGTACCGTGTATCACAGTAGCCACTTTGGACCTGATTCTAGGAAACGAGCCAAGACTGAGGCCTTGTACACACGATCACTTTATCGCGCATTAACAATCATTACCGTGCGATACCAACAACAGTGTACACACGTGCAATAGGTATGTTGCGCGTTAACTGCCTTGTTGTGGCGCAATACAAAAACCACCTCAACGAGGGTGGAAGCAGTTAACGCGGAACAGCTGTTGCGCCTTTCGACTCATGTGTACGCTTACCGCGCAATGATTGGCCTCCGGAAGTGTTCCAGCATTCCCAAGTCATCCTCTCTGGTTTTTCCCCCACCCGCTCTGTGGCCGTGACGAAACAGCCCCCGCCCTGATCAGATTCCCGGGATTTTCAAATTTCTCATCTGTTTCACTTCCTGTTCTCTTCCTTGTGGAGTGGAGTGGAGTGCAGCTCCAATCATCAGTAGCAATGGTGGCATAATTTCTCGGGCCATGTCAGAGAGAGGTTATGATAGAGACACTGTGCAGTGCAGATCAAAGGTGAAGGAGCTAAGAATAACCTATCACCGAGCGAAGGAGGCCAACTGCCGTTCTGGATCAGCGCCTGCTACATGCAGGTACTATAAGGATATAGAAGCCATCCTCAGTGGGGACCCCACAACCACTGCAAAGAGTCCCGTGGACACATCGGCCCCCCCTCATTCAGTGAATGCCAGACCCGAGCAGGATGAGGACGTGATCGATGAGGAGGAGGAGATGGAGGATGACCTGGAGGAAAGCGCAACAGCATGTAGCCAGGAGCTATTCTGCACCCCCGCTGAGACCTCCACCCAAGATATGAATTGCAGCGTGTCCTCTGAGGAGGCAGAGGGGGGTTCAGGTAAGTTTCTCTTTTCTGCAGCTATGGCTCCTGCTAAAATATCATTGTCCAGGGTGGGGGTGCTTGCTGTCTCAGTCCCCGCTGTGCACGCTCTTTACTCTGTATTCATTAGAAGTGCATCAACACAAGCAGTGATTGTCAAAAAATCATCTGTATTTAGGTCAGTAAAGGTTTCCTCGATGTACCTCCAGAGCCTACTATTCAGGTTAGATGGGAGAGCGTTTGTGTCTACGCTCCCAAAGATGGATACTCTGCCTCGCGAGCTGCAAAGCACAGCCCTGGGAACCATGGCAGCACACAGTGCAGCAGCATACGGTCCTGGCTTGCAACCGGTGGCATGTAGGATATGTATTCTAGTTGGCAGGGGCACTCTGAAGAGAGAGATATCGGGTTCCATCAGTGTGCCCTGTGCAGAATGTTAGCCCCCAGTAAGGTTTCTATTAGGACGTACCTTGTCCGCTTTAGTGAAGCATAGGATGTTGACTACCCTGCACCTTCCAGTGGAATATGCTACTGGAAGGTTACATCGGTTACCTAGGCTCTGTGTTAACAACAGCTTTGTTATTATTATTTTTTTTAGATTGGACCTTCACAAGGCCGGTGTCTACCCCAGCTGACCGCATGAGAAACATTCGGCAGCGTGCTCGAAGGAACAGGGAGGATATGTTTCAGGACCTGCTGAAAACAGCACAGGAATCCGCGAAGGAGAATCGAGCCTGGAGAGAGGAATCCCAACAGAGGAGGCAGAAACACAGGGATGAACTGATAAGCGTCATGAAGGAGAAAACAGAACTGCTCAAGAGCATGATTGCTTTGCAGACCCAGGCGATTAATGGACGGGCTCCACTCCATATAGTTCAGCCGTGTCTGCCTCCCACACCCCGTAGTCCTTCAAAGAATTTCTTTGAAGGCAACCCGTCACCCTGGTACACTGCAACATCCAGTCCCCCTCAGAGCTACTTTTTAGAGACCCGCAGCTACACCCACCTGTAACACCCCCCCCCTTTAGGTTTTAATAAAACAGTGACAAATAATTTGAAGAGTGGCTTTATTTGTACACATTGAAAATCTCATAAGGTGCACCTGATGCGTCCTGGAAGTTAACTAGGGGAGGGCATCATTGAAATGGTCCCAGAGTGCCTCCCTTATGCAAGTACATTCTCCTTGGGCCCCCCTAATACTCCTAGTGGCTGGCTGTTCGTATGCTTCCTCGAGGCACTGTGCCTCCATAGCCCACCCCGGGGAAAACTTTTCTCCCCTACTTTCACAAATGTTATGAAGGACACAGCACGACGCTATCACGGCAGGGATGTTGTCCTCCGCCAAGTCAAGCCTCCCGTACAAACATCACCAGCACCCTTTTAAACAGCCGAAGGCACACTCCACAGTCATTCTGCAGCGGCTCAATCGGTAATTGAACCGCTCTTGCTGCGATCTAGGTTCCCAGTGTACAGCTTCATGAGCCATGGCATCAGTGGGTATGCTGGGTCTCCAAGGATGACTGTGGGCATCTCCACATCCCCCACAGTAATTTTTTGATCTGGGAAGAAGGTACCCTCTTGCAGCTTCCGGTACAGACCAGTGTTCCCGAAAATGCGGGCATCATGCACCTTTCCCGACCACCCAGCATTGATGTCCGTAAAATGCCCCTTGTGATCCACGAGTGCTTGCAGCACCATGGAGAAGTAGCCCTTCCTGTTGATATACTCGGTCGCAAGATGGTCTGGAGCCAAAATAGGGATGTGTGTGCCGTCTATGGCTCCCCCGCAGTTAGGGAATCCCATGGCAGCAAAGCTGTCCACAATCTCACGAACATTGCCCAATGTCACCATCCTCCATAGCAGAATGCGATTGATGGCTCGGCACACTTGTAAGAGAGCTAATCCAACGGTGGACCTCCCGACTCCAAACTGGTTTGCAACCGACCGGTAGCAGTCAGGAGTTGCCATCTTCCAGACAGCAATCGCAACATGCTTCTCCACGGTTAAGGCTGACCTCATGTTGGTGTCTTTACGTCACAGGGCAGGGGCCAACTCTGAACACAGTTCCAGAAAGGTTGCTTTCCGCATTCAAAAGTTCTGCTCCCATTGCTTGTCATCCCACAGCCGCATAACAATGCGATCCCACCACTCTGTGCTCATCTCTCGCGACCAGAAACAGCGTTGCACTGTGTGCAGATGATCGGTGAAGGAGCTGAGCAATGCTGTGCTGTTGCTCTGCAGGGCATCGATCAGCCCCTGCTCCTCGGCGCCCTCGTCTGATTCTGAGCTCATTGCGTACTAAGCAACCAGTCGAGATGTATTTAGAATGCTGAAGGCGACAGTGGAGATCAGAGCAGGATCCATGCTGTCGCTGTTGTGATTGCTCGCAAGTAGTGCATCACTGCACTGTTGAAAATAGGCGCGAGTTGCTATTGACAATGAGGAAGACGCAAGGGGAACACAGTGCACCACGGGAAACTGAGATTTTACCCATGGCGCTTTGCGTTCCTTTCCTTCATCCCATGATTCCAAGCGCAGATTGAGGGAAAATTGAACTGTGGGATAGGTGCCCAGAATTCATTGTGCTACACCGCGATATTGCAAAGAATTCTGTTGAGTTACAAGGAGCGACGTTGTTGTCAGAGGCTCCCGGTGTGGTGCTCTGCTCTCTCCAATGTTGGTATCACTCGGCTGTGTGCGTGTGTTCCCTCTAAGGGCTGCCCCAGCTCCTGCAGATAGCTGATACAGCAGACCCGAAGAGAACCCCCAATAACCACAGAGTCCAGTAAGGTACGAAGCCACGTCGACCAGGTTTATTGTCACGGTGGATACAGCAGCAGTTCCCCTGGAGTGCTCTAAGACTCGGCTCAGTCAGTGGCGGGACTTTCCACTGCCCCCTAGGCCGGACCCCGGACACACCCCAGAAATACATTTTATACACCTAGACAAACAACTCTCACAATATTTCTGACGTATTAAGGTTCGACCCCTTAACGTAGTTAGGTGCCACCTATTACCTTGTACATGTTGGTTCTAACTATCCATCATGTTCTTGTTACTGGGATGGGTCTGCCTGTTCTTCCTCATCTATGGAATGTTCCTGTGTGTCTTGGTACCTTGTATATAATATGCTTAGTTATGTTTATGCAACTTATCCTCTTCTTGCCAACTTTTCATGACGTATCTCGGTTTAGCAATGTCTTGGCATTACTTTGGTTCAGGCTAAAGGCCTTATACTGGGCCTGTACCTACTACAGACGTGTGTACGCGCTATCCCGCAATAAAGGTCACGTGTTTTTTATAGTGCGATTGCCATGTTGTGCTTTAATCTGATCGTGTGTACATAGCCTTAGATAGTTGTTAGAGGACAATGAGCATTGATGTGCTAACAACATATACCTTTAAGTAAAATAAAGTAAGTGGTCTGGTAACATCATCTGGGTGGGTGGATGCCAGGTGGTAAAATGAAAGAGAGGTAAGATTCAATAAAAAACTTGCAGGGAAAGTATAAAGATTATCAAATAGAGTGATGGGTAGGTGATAAGCTCCTGCTGAAGTAGAAACCTACTTTAAATCAGGAAACAGGAAACAGCTGTAAGTGTTTGGAAGAAGCAGTTACTGTTGGTCAAGTGGTGAAAAGTTGTTTTGGCAAAAAAGAAATTTTGATGAAAAGCAGAAACGTTTTTCAAAAATGTTGTGATTTCCCACCCACCCCATCTACTCCATTATCTATCTCAAAATACTATTATCTGATTCAAAGCTATTGGAAAGATCCCCATTGACATTGAAGGGGCTGGCGCAAGGCCCAATGGCTATGTTTACACTTGCTAAAATTAGTTTGAATTAGTTAGTTCGAATTAGCTTAGTTTGAACTAGCATGGCCACACTGGAACGTTAGTTCGAACTAAGCAAGCACTTACTTAGTTCGAATTAGCGATCCCCATTCATTTCAATGGCCGGTTAATTTGAACTAAGAAATTAGTTCGAATGAACATGGCCACATTGGTTAATTCGAACTAATTAGTTTGAATTAACCCCTTAATTCAAATACCCTATTCGAACTTATTAGTTCAAATTAAGGAAGCCCTTAATTCGAACTAACTAAAGCCTAGTGTAGCCAGGGCTTTAGTTAGTTCGAATTAAGCCTCCTTAATTTGAACTAACTTGCTAGTGTAGACATAGACAATGATTGCAAGTCAGTGTAAACCTCTTGTATGCCATAGTTTTGGTTGCAGATATCAAATATGTGGTGTCAAGGAGGGCCAAAGCATACAAAATAATCCTCCATAGAGCAAGTGGCAGAGGGATTTGTATATTTTACGGCCAGCTTTACTAGTAAATACAAAATGCATAAATAAGAGTGCCAATTGAGAAACAAAATAAACAGGGCACATTAAATGCAAAGTGCTGACCAGAAATGGAAGTTAGGGCTGATTATAGAGAAACTGTTTAAATTATATACTTGGGGGCTGATTCTACATTGACCTGTGCAGCATGGAGAACAGGGAGTTCATGTAGCTATGAACTATGAAAGAAGCTGCCCTATTTCTGGAAATCTTGGTCCAATTCCTGTATGAATTACCACTCTGCACACATACCCGTCAGACCTGATTCTTATGGACTCTCATTTTGCAATTGAAATTGGAAAAAAGGGAGTGTTGCATGAGAGAGAAGTGGGATGACAATGGGCAAGTCCTCCTGATGCAAAATCCAGCACATTAAACCCAGGGTGTGGGCATCACTTATGTTGTTACTCCTGCACTTCTGAAAAATTAAAAAGTACAATATCAAATAGTCTGCTCTGTCCCAAATAATCTGTCCATTGCCTGATACTCTTGCACGTCATCTAGCGCAGTGTGTGTTCTGTAAGTGGTTAGTTTTTTAACCCTGTTTCATGGATGAAGGCAATTTGCCTGTAGAGCACAAAACACAGGAGATACAGGATGAAGACCTGCCCACCTTGAAATCAAAGGCAAAACTCTTGTTGACTTCAGTAGGCCCAGGGCTTTTTTTGTGATGGGACTCAGTGGACTCAGGGGCTATGTCTACACTTACCAAAGTTAGTTAGAATTAGTTTATTCGAACTAACTAATTCAAACTAATTTTAGTTGTTTCGAATTAATTTAATTCAAACTAGCAAATTTTAGTTCAAACTAAGCAAGTGCCATGCATGGCACATGCTTAGTTCGAATTAGTCAATTGCATTGAGTTCAATGGGCCGGTTAGTTCGAACTAAGCGCTTAGTTGGAACTAACATGGCCACAATGGGTCAATTTGAACTAACTAGTTCGAATTAACTCTTACTTCGAAAAGTATAAGCAAATTTATTAGTTCAAATTAAAGAAGCTCTTAATTCGAACTAATGAAAGCCCTAGTGTAGCCAACACTTAAGTTAGTTCGAATTAAGCTTCCTTAATTCGAACTAACTTGCCAGTGTAGACATAGCCAGGGGTACTGAGTACCAGCACCTTTTTTCACAGCAGTATGGCCCTGGCTCCTACTGCCGCCGGCAGTGGCCCCAGGTCCCTGGGCGAGTACCAGCACTTTAAAAACAAAACAACAAAAAAGGCACTGAGTAGGCCAAGGATTTCACCAACATTGTTTTAAGAGTTTTTTTTTTTTATGAAGAAAGGCTAAAGTTAGTTATTGCATCTTTGGTTAGAAAGAGTTTGTGGTGAAATCAATCCAGAATGTGAAGTGATTTGACAAGGCAGAACAAGCTAAAGTTTTTATTTTGGTGAGGGATTCAAAGGTAGGGAAAAATAGCTAAAACAGGGAATTCATTTAGACCAAAGTATTTGTTCACAGAACAGGAAAAATCTGAGATTCTCTGGTTTTCTTTATGCATGGTCTCTTCTGTCCTTAATATCCATGAATATGGCACAAATGGCCTTTAAAAAAAGCCTTCATAACAAATTCTATACATGAATCTAAAGAAAGCTATGTGTGACTGGTCAAAAATTTCCAGTTGAAACTGGTTTTGGATGGAAAACTGGGGTTTCAAATAAATAATTTTTTTTCACTAACATTTTATTTTTTAAAAAAAAAATGAATTCCTGAATGCCAAAATACTTTGGGTGAACTTTCCCAGTATTTGAATATCCACTACAGAAAAGAAAATTTCCCTGAAACAATATTCTCATGGTTTAAAACTGCTCAGGGTGGAGCAAACAAAGATCAACAGAGGTGTAATCATTGTTGTCCATGTTCTAAGGGACTACATGCTAAAACAGCAGTGGCTAACATGGTGTGATTTACCTCCATAGTGATAACAATCATGTATATTTCTATTTTCATTCATACTTTAAAACATTATTACTAATTTGCAATGCTAAGAGAGTGAATCAGATAAGATTCCAAGGATCAAAATGTGCTGAAAATGTAAGGAAAGAACATAAAGAATAAATAAACGTAAACTAATTACTACTGTTATTTTTACAAGCCACAAAAATGTAAAACACTCAGCTCCAGGGACTCTAAATGGATTGAACAATATTTTTTTTAAAGGAATCCTTCACTTGTTTAATGTTAGGATGATGAGTCTAAGTGCCCCCAGGACAATCTTGAAAGGAGATAATGCATCTCAAGGGCTGGTTTCTTTGTTCTGTCAACAACTTTTTAACAGTAAAAGTGTTTAGATCAGCAGTTCTCAACCACTGTCTCAGGACACATTACTGTGTTGCCACACAGTGGTATGTGTGTCACAGGGTGCGTCTACACTTACAAATTAAGTCGATTTAAGATTGCTTAAATCGACTTAATTTAATCTGCATCTACACTACAATTTCCTTAAATTGACTTAAACTGCTGCTTAAGTCGACTTAAGGAAATTTAAAGTTGACTTTATAAAACGTTGTTTAAAGTCGACTGTACTGGCTAAGTCGACTTTATAAAGTCGACTTAGCCAGTGTGGATGCAGATTAGCCCCAAATCGACTTTAAGTCAACTTAAAGGGCTCCAGGGCTCCCCCACTGCCCTCCCTGCCAGGGTAGCTGGCACAGCCAGAGCCTGGCGTGCCCCCCCACACACACACAGGGCAGGACACAGCCCTGCCCATCCCGCTCCTATGCCCTTCCAGTGTCCCTGTCCTGCTCAGCCCCCATTGTACCCAGGTACAATGGGGCAAATGCTGAGCCCCCTGGCACTGGGCAAGGGGTGCTCCCCATGCCATCGTGGACCAGGCCCAGGTCCACCTAGCCCCTAGAAGTCGACTTAGGCATCCAGTGTGGACGCTCTAAGTCGATTTGTCATGGTCCCCTTTAAGTCGACTTAATTTTTTAGTGTGGACATGCTAAGTCGACTCATTTGGCCAAGTGTAGACATAGCCACAGGGAGCTGGGGAAATGGCTGGATTTGGTCTGAGGTGAGTGGGCAGCTGTGTCCTGTAGGGTTGCAATATGCCGCCAAGCGTGTCGCAACCCGCAGAAATGGGAGAACCACTGGCTTAGATTAAACAACTAAACTAACTGACTGTCAACATCCCAAAGTAAATATTCTAATCTACTTAAACTATATTGCTTAACTGTAACTGTTGTTCAATATTCTGAACTCTCAGGTCTATTTTCTTCTGACATGAAAACGCAGAGCAAGATCTGAAGTTATTAGAACCCCGCTGAGCATGAGGGCTAAACAGTTTAGTTTGTTTTTTAATACTCCAAGATGGGACCATAGGAGTACAACCCACTACAGTTTCCTCACCATTCCCATCATCCCTGCCCTTTCACAATGTTAAATAGAGTAGCAAGTGTTCATTATGGACTGAATCCTTTTTTGAAATTTGAAGAGCAACACTTTTTTCTTCCAGTTCCAGGCTTCAAATGGAATTAGGGGCTTGTCTGTTGAGAATGAATGGGTACTGAGTATCTATCTCACTTACGAATTTTTGAAAATGCAAGCCTTTCAACATTTTGTTGATTGATAGATTTTTTTAATAGACTACAAATAGCAAGAGCTGATACAAGATACAAAAGAAGATGAAAGAAAAGGGCCCAGATTGGTGAGGTTCTGATTTGGAATCTCCAGCTTCATTGAGATTCAAAGACACTGTTTGGGTTCAAATCTATCTTTAACCTATAAATAAATAAAATTTGAATATATGTATAAAGTTGGAAGTTGTGAATGCTCAGAACCTCTGATATTTTTATATAAATGGGCACATACCTTTATACAAATATTTGCAAAAAAATAAATACTGCTCTAAGGTAACAAGTCAATCACAAAAGACATGCACATATTTACAAAATTACAGAGGGCCCAATCCCACAGACCATTGCATTTCCTTTTTGAAATTCTTCCTCTGCCATATCCTGAGAAACAAGACAAGACATGTATGTCCAGGCAGAGTGCCACTTCACAATAGCTTTGTTTTGGGGTTGTTTCTCTCTTAATAGTGAGAGGTTCAAAAAATAAAAGCCAAATTTAGAACACAGGATGATCCAGTGGACAAGAGACAGGGCTGGTAATGGAGAAATATATGTCTATACCTGGCTTTGCCAGGGACTCATTGAACTACTTTAAGCAAATCATTCAAATTCTCAGTGCTTTAAATACTTCTCCAACCTTTGTGAAGTGCTTTGAGGTCTACAGACAAAAAGATCCAGACAAACATGAAGTATGCAGTCCATCAGGCACCAATCTGGAACCCAACAGACAGCCAAGAGACAAAAAGGAATAGTGGTGCAAGATATATTATTTAATAAGCAAACTGTTTCATTCTGTACCAGCCCCAGAATTACACCTATAGGAAATTGCAAGCACACAACCTCAATTAGAGGACCAGATATAATCCATGCCACATATTTTGGTTGCTTCCTCCAGTCTATCATCAACACTTCTCCCAATCTGTCAATTTTATCCAGACTGAGCATCAGCCAGTTAGCTTCCGTCCCTTTCCAAATCTCATCTGTTCTTTTCTATACTGCATGTATCACCATGATATTCGAAAGCCTAGAGATGGGATAAGATATTCAACAGCCCTGTCTGAGTCAATACAGACAGAGATTTAGACCTGTGCATGTCATCAGCACATTGAAACCACGAGAGCCTATGGCTGCGTCTACACTTGTAAATTAAGTCGACTTAAGCTTGGTTAAGTCGACTTAAGCTTGGTTAAGTCGACTTAATTTATCCTGCGTCTACACTACAGTTTCCTTAAGTCGACTTAAGCAGCTTGCTAAAGTCGACTTAAGGAAAATAAAGTCGATTTACTGAAAATTAAGTTGACTTTATTAAACCTAGAATTACTTCGATTTAAGGCTTAATTTGACTTTTTAAAGTCGAATTAAGCCAGTGTAGATGTGGGGTAG